>CM068831.1:33408643-33918643 GCA_028554795.2 Sinohyriopsis cumingii | reverse complement strand
GCAGTAAACCCTTTATACGTTTATCATGACACATTGCTTAAAACAGCACCCTAATCTCGGTGTTCTTTTGAACAGTTTTAACTCTTGACACATAACTTGATTATAATTTAAAACGAAAAGGATACAACCTACAACGTTTGAATAGTGTTAGGTTGTAAGAAATACAAGAATCAAAACTCTCCAAAGGATTAAACTCTGGAAACCAAATGATACTTGAATGCATATTTGGGTGGAGCAATATGAAAATACCTGTTTGCTAATAAGCCGGTCGAACTCCTATTTTTAGATAAATATTGGTCATAACTCCCAAATCTTGGTCACAAGTTAATGATTATCAAATCTCCTTTAACTCTATGATTCCTTAAATCTTTACAATCATTTAAATCCAATCAAATAACAAACAATATTTAAATATCAATAAGGTATTTGGCTTTTGATCTAATGCTGACGAAGTCCAATAATGGTAGGAAAGGAAGGGTTAGTGTTCTCCCGATTTCTTCCCACAGGCTGTAGCAAGATGGGAGACTGAATAAATACAACAACATAAAATTATGACGCAGTAGTGCTTTCATGCTTCCTCAAGGACGGCGTCTGATTCTAATGAAAGACGGAGTAATTTTCTTAAGCAAAGACGAACGGTGGGAAACAAAATGAAAACAAAACACACATAAACATACACATGCAAACAAGGGTCAGACATATATTATGCATAGAATACATTTCATTAGGAATGAGGATGAACTTGGTTTCAAGCTTGTGACATATTTAGTTTACTTGACATAATCACGTTCGACAAGTTCATACATAAAGGAAATGTTTTCGACTACAAAATAGTCTCTGACTATTCGTGTATATATGCCTGCCTGTCGGTGTGTCTTATTGAACATTAATTACTCTCTTTAAGTTAGTTTATACTTCATGCATACTTAAATGCATTCCCTAAATTGGTGTTATACGTTTGTACGTATTTACTTGTGTCCGTTGGAAAGGTTGTATTGCTGAGCGATATGATTGTTTCCACAGTTGATCACTAAATATATAGCACGAACTAATTACGAACATTTAAAATGATACCAAGCCTTAATTTAGCCCGAATACTTTTTCTAATTTAAAGCTGGGAATAATGAAGAATATAATATAGATATTTCTATCAGAAGCAGATGTGGTTATATTAAAAACTGTCAACTCTATTTGCAAAGGATGAAGCGAAGTGGCTTTTTCATTGTACTGTCTGCACTTATGAAGTTTGCGTATATCACGTGACCTTGTGAACTGCTGCATTAAAACATGTTTGGTGTGTTACACCTTGTTTTTAAAATATGATACTTATGTTGTAGGTAAGCTTCAAGCCAATCATTTTCCTTCTGAAAATGTTGCACACGTTCTTTAAAATGGATTTGAAATACCATTGTGTAAAAACGATCATATTTTGTATTGTGTAATGTGTTATATGGTGCATCTTGAGTGATGTACCAAACATTTAAATTTTTGCCATTTATTCTTTCCAGATTGTGTTACCTTTTGTACCTCAGCGAGTACTGACTGCTGCTGGAAGCATTTGTCGACTAAGTAAAGTTACTGAAAACATACTTAATTTAAGGTATGCAAAAATTATGTGAAACCTCCATTAGACTGCAATACAGTTGTTTCAGATGACGCAAACGGTGTGCCTATTGCATGTTTCCACCAATTCTAAACATCAGTGTCAAATTAATATACAAAGTAACGCTTTGTACGTCATTGACTTCAAATATAAAAATGTATTGATGCGTCAAGAAATGTAAAAATTTGTTTTGTATCTTCTACGTGTAAATACATTGTCCTATGTACCATGCATAATTTCCTTTCCTTTCTAATTCCTACTTTCGCCGGTCATCCATTGTTACGTGTAGTTTTATCTTTCTCTTCTGTCGCATTAAACGCATTGTATTGACCTTGACTGTGTGACGAATATATTATACAATACTTTAGTTAGTAAAGGTTAGTATGAACAATGTACCAATTCTACGCACATTTTCCTGACAGCCACATTTAAAATCTAAATCGTTATTTATTTCCAACGCTTTTCGTATCGTATGTAGCAAGTAAATACAGATAACCTATAATTAAATTCAGAATCAGCGCTTGCCTTAAAAAGTATGTTTATACGAGAATGTCGGATAAAACAAAACATATTTCTCTGAATTCGTGGTAATTTTGATGTTTATTTATTACATACTGTACAAAGCGAATATTAATTCGAAATACATATTGATTATGATTCAATAACACATCTGTTTTGAAGGGAAAAATCTTTATCTTTGGATCTATTTTCGTAACTGAACACCTCAAAAGTATCAATCTAACTGATTTTAGTACATGTGACTTGTAATATCAAGTAGTCTGATTGAATATTACAACATTATTTCGTATACCAAATAAGTAATTATTTGTGACGGTCATAACCATGCACATTCTTGTGTAAATCTATGTCAGATTAATATCTTTCCTGTTCCATATAAACTATTAGTTGTTGAAAGTCATTATATCATTGCATTGCGTATACGGAGGATATATATTTCATTGTCACGTTCCTTTATTAAAATGTATATTATTAAGGCATAATTCTCTGTAATGTGACGCTGAACAATGCCTAACATTAATTGCTGTTAATTGGAGGACTATTTTATTTTCGCTCTCTTTTCTCCTCCCCCCCCCCACACACGCACGCACACGCACAATTAATTAATTTCACTTAAATGAAAAGAGAAACATTCCTTCATTGTGTTGCAAACTGTGGCCTAGTGGTTAGATCGTCCACTTCGGATGCGGGTTCGGACAACAGCCGAGTCACACCAAAGACTTATACAAATGGTACTAACAGCCGCTTCATTAGGCGCTCAGCATTAAGATGTTAGCGTTAGGACTGTTTGGCGTAGTGTCGGGAGAATGTGAATGGGTGTTACATCATGTTACGTATCTGCGGCATAATGATCCAGTGGTATACACCATTATTAACTGCCTCACTGCAGACAGCGTAGTATTGTGACTTTTATTTCGGTTGAAGCTACGTTAATAATCAAAATCACACGCATTTACAACAAAATGGGTTTGTTCCCTCCAAAGTACATACAATACGCATGCCATAAATAAGAGAAACACGATACGTAAAATATAAATGATACCAAGAAATATTATTTGGATTGCATTGTGTCCTTGCACACACTCAGCTCAATCGAAATTACGTAAATACTCCTGGTTTGAACAACACCTAAACTGATTGGTTTCAGTGAATCATATAGGAGGGGATGGGTTACATAAAATGCTTCTCAGTCCACGATAGTGAGTAAAGAAGCTTAGACCTCAGGGTACCAGCCTGAATCATGTCCTCGTGTTTGGCTATCTTTTATCTAATCTCTAAATGTTTCCTTATTTTGTCTTTGTTTTATAAACACCCAAATATCATATACACTAAAACGAAAATGTAATTTCTTTAACTCATCAAACTTCATGTATATCATAGTTTCATCAGTTATTATTACTAGAACTCTGCTTAAGTCTTACTATTTCAGTGTTATCAGGTTCTCTCATAACTACGAGCGGATAAAGGGTGTAGAAAAGGATTTCCTATAGAACGATAAGATCCAAGTATTATAACTGCCTGTGATACTGCATTGGAAGAAAGTACGAAATGTGTTGATGTATCACCTACGAAGATGTACACACTATTTTTTGTCATACTCATTTTCCCATTGGCTAAGAGCACGTATGATGCCTTAGACAATCATTAGTCATGACTGCATAGAACACACTGCACTGTAGTGCAAAGTCATGGATGTTGTGACCATGTTATCGCTTTGCCTCATTTTCTGTGGAAAAGATCACGCTAAAGGTGAGTTAAAATGACAGATGTGGTAGCAAATTCGAGTGTTTCATGAAAAATTTATACATTTTCAGTATTCTTAGAGCAAGAAGTAACTAGCATTGTTCATCGAAATATTTAAGCATAAAATAAATAATAATTGAGACAAGCATCATTTTATTAATTCAAATATGTTATGGTTATTTATACAAACCTTGCTCATTAACTTTACCTATTGTAAACTAGCAATGATAGAATGTACTCCCAAACATCCTCATAAATATGGTCTAATAAATACTCATGCAAAATTGAAAGCCTATTTTAATATTGCTTTGGTTTGGAATACATGATAACGCAAACGTTCAAATGTAGACTGGTGCATTATGACAAGCACAATTGATTTAAACATTGACATTTTTTTTCTTCTCACAAATCTATGTAACCCCGCTATATTTATCTGTCTGGCTGTCCGTCAATTAACCATATGTCCAAAACTGAGATGATAAATTCAATGAATGAAATATCCCAGATAATCCTGACAAAAAAAACAACTAAATTTGTCTCAAGACTTCATCGTTCCTTCACAATCGTACATAAAGAAAGAATTCCTTTTTGAAAGCAAATTGATAATATGTATGTATGTA
This sequence comes from Sinohyriopsis cumingii, assembly GCA_028554795.2. Classification (NCBI taxonomy): domain Eukaryota; kingdom Metazoa; phylum Mollusca; class Bivalvia; order Unionida; family Unionidae; genus Sinohyriopsis; species Sinohyriopsis cumingii. The sequence continues at coordinate 33,914,158 of CM068831.1, read as the reverse complement.
TGCATATATGTACAAATAATGTTCGAAGGTTGTTGTTGTTGTTGTTGTTGTAGGTTTTAACGCCATTTTTCAGCATACGATAGGCTATACATGGCGGCCACTATTAATGGTGGAGGAAGAACCCGAGAAAACCACGGAAAAAACGTCGACCCACGAGAAGCTACTGACAAGCTTTCTCACTACCCTCATTTTCTAACTCCGAGACTCGATCCGCCACAGACAGAGGTGAGATGGCAGTGATCCGTAACGGAGAGCGCTTTAGACCACTCGGGACCCCATGCTCGAAGGTAAAAATGTGTGCATATCGAACCTGCTTTTCTTGAAGACGATGTTACTTAACATTTATAAACTTAATATAAATATCACGTTTCATGTATGTCTTACACGATCCATCGTTCATCCTTGCAGATTTGAATCCGACGACAATTGTCCATGGAAATAATGCTACTGTTTATATTGATATATCTAAAACGGATGGAAAAACACTTTTGGAAATCAACTTCTCTGGTTACACTAGTAATCAACATTTCACTAATGTGGTACTCTACATGCCAGTGAAGGGCCAAAAAGGGAACATATCTATCAACAATAATTATACAGGTCGAATTGAGAGCGTCGTAAATAGCAATGGTCATTTCAGTTTTCTGCTACTAAATGTCATGTTTAATGACAGTGGAAATTATACAGTAAAGGAAAATTCCAATGTGAATGGGTATACAAGTGTTCTTGTCGCTCGTAAGTATTCATATTACCTTCGTGTCATATCAAATGGAGAGTAAATGTATATCTATCTATAGAAGACATACATACATAAGCATAGATACGTGTATTTAAGTGGCTAGCAATCTTCTTTTATATATGGCGAATAGCAATCCTTTCAAGTGCACTGGATCCAGCAAGGGATCACGTGTGTAGGGGATTGATTAAGATAAATGCAATAAACTGACAATGAACAGTGAGAAACTAAAATCTATGTAGCCTGAGCGCTTTCGACTACTTAATAACCTGTAAACTGATGAGCCCTAACGACATCTGTTATTTTACGTAAGTGCAAATGATATCCGGATATTTCATTAGTATAGTAGTCATAGGAATTATTTAAAAGAAAATGTGCCGGCTGCTAAAGATAATTTTATTTGTTTATGATTGTCCCTTTCTAGTTCTTTTGGATGAAACCTCATGGGTTCAAAAGTCTAAGGCGGCGTGTCCAGTAAGCTTCCAGTAAGGAACCGACACATTTTCTTTTAAATAATTTTCTAAATATGCAGCTGTCGGTATGGCTCATCAATTTCTAGGTCAATACAAATATTTCCAGTATGAGCAACAAGCTGAAATAAACTAGTTGAAACACAATACAGTTAAAAGGTTGAATTCCTCTAGAAATGGCCATGTAAATGCCCGCACAAAATAAACGTTGTTCTGTTTTATTTGTTTGTCTTGTCTGTGTTTTATTTTTGCCGTTGAAAAAGACTCACTAAGAATCCAAAACGTTCATGCTAGCTAGATACTGATTTGCTACTATATATATATATATATATATATATATATATATATATATATATATATATATATATATATATATATATATATATATATATGTGTGTGTGTGTGTGTGTGTATAATATATATATATATATATATATATATGTGTGTGTGTGTGTGTGTGTGTGTGTGTGTCTCAAAATTACTTTTTCACAAAGACAGAATAAATAATCTTAGTTGCTGATAAAAGAATGAATATGTTCTATAAAAGTAATGAACTCAAACAGAGCTACATGATCGAATCACGAAATAAAGGACAAATAAGAGATAATATGCATGTATTACGTCGAATACTTCGTCTATTGGGTTCTAGTGTATAGTAATTGATTATAAATAACTCCGGTTGGTCAGCATGTTAACGTATCAGGCACACGTGACGGCAACTACCCAGAAACTCAACATTTAATTTTATCTAGATTGTATGTATTTTTAATTTAAAATATATTTAATATATATTCATCATCATACACATAATCCACGCTATATCATGTTATTTGTACTTTAGTTTTTATACAAATTTCATGCCTCTGTTTCATTAATTTTGATTTGCAGGTCACGTATTTGTGGCACGACTTGGGGAACCAATCACACTTTCATTCATAATTTATGAGGACAACACGCCTTCGGTAAGGGTTGATAATCCCAATTCCAAAGTGAGCCAACCAGTCGTAATGTATAATTCGACTAACGACAGCTGCACATATACAAATTTTGGATCAGGGGAAAATAAAAATATTCACAACTGTATGTTGAGAAAAGGAGAATTTTCGTTCTCATTTCCCGAAATCGAATGGCTACATAAAGGCTCATATTTCGCTTGGAATCACAAAGGTCGCCTTCTGGATTCTTTGTTTCTCGACATTCAAGGTATTTTTATTCCATACCAATTGATGTACATATTATCTCATTATACAGAATGTTGTTTATATATTATTGTTGGACTTGAATTAAAACAACAGTTTCCGAGGAGGTTGTTGATATAATATTCATATCAAAATATAGGCGCCAAATATTAATGATCTCTGTACTCGACACGTTTGAGTAGAAAATGGGAACCATTATAAAGAGGCTATTTACTTGAAACGAGTTTATAACGATTATTGTATCGAGTGGTTGAAAAACAATTTGTATTGTATGAAATCTATCCATTATTCAATCGGATCAAGTAAAATTTCTTTTTAATTTATGATCAAACCTTTTTGCTTCCAACATGTACAACAGACTGAAAATTAACACATTACTTACCTTATCCCGTGAGGTAATATAATCGATTTACTGTTATGTTCTTGTTTTGTACATATTCGTACAGAAAACACCAGTAGTACGTATCATAATTCTCCTAAGTAATTCATTGCAAAACAGTACAAGAAATAAAGAAAAATGTTCATGCGCCTTATCGGGTTTGAACTTGGTTTGTCACCATTCAAGGCGGCAATACTTAACACTCAAGTGGCGTATAACATTAGCTGCAGGTTATTGGACACAATGGTATTGAAGTTTGTGGGCGGTACTGTGCGAAAAAGTAATTATGGCATCATCTTCATTTAGTTTCAAACTTACAGTTTGAAATGCCAGAAATTTGCCGTATAACATACAATATACACAGTAATACCTCGTGCATTCGCGTTTCTGGATTCGTGAATTCACGGATTCGCGAAATTTTCATTGGTACCCTCTACGTACATATTTTCTTTATTTTATTGAATTGTACCTTTGTTATATGACTTCTGTGACATATGAAGTTTAACCAGTTTACCTTCCTGACAATGACAAAGAAAACGTCAGTCATTAAGTTTACAGTCCCATTCGTTACTTGGTTTTACCTTACTGTGAGTGCATAAGAAAACATCAGCCAATGATTTAGTATAGGAGTAATATTAGTATACTGTACTGTAAATGCGCTAGTGTGGCAAATACCCATTAGGCGATACTGTACTCTATTTTTACGTGAACCATTTATTTCTCTTTTTAAGGGTAATGTTTTATGCAAATTTTTAAATGAAATTAAAGTGCTTTGGGAGCATGATTTGGATCATATTTAGGGTTTATACCCTATAAATAAGCATGTATTGGCATTTTTAGTGACTTGTACCAAACATTTGCGATTTCTATTGATCCGCGATTGGTAATGGAACCTAACCTCGCGAATGGTCGAGGTATTACTGTAGTGATATTAGTTTCCATCGCAACATATGCAACATTTGCTCTAGAGAAAATACAAAAGCAGGATACATCACCCTCCGCCTGTATGATTTCATTAAACAATTACATCTTCAATTAATGAAAAATATTTACTATCGTTACCAGAATGACACCAACATTTATTGCTGTTTCTAATTCAAGAAAATGAAGATTATGTGTCGTGTCATTCCATAGCATCAGGAAAGAAATGTATTCACCTGTGAAATTTGCTTTTAGTTTTATCATTAAGTGTCCTTGAACAAATGTAATGTGAATACTGCGGTACAGATAGCTGCCTGTGAGATCTCTCTCTCTCTCTCTCTCTGTCTCTCTCTCTCTCTGTCTCTCGCTTTCTCTGTCTCTGTCTCTCTGTCTGTATCCCTGTCTCTCTCTCCCTCTCTCTCTCTCTTTGTCTTTCTGTCTTTATCTCTCTCTCCGTTTGCATAAAGATTTTTCATCCTTGGCAAACGTCCATCAGTTTAAGGGGTAGCATAGATGTTGAAGAAATACAATCTTGGTGAATACTGCGGTACAGATAGCTGCCTGTGAGATCTCTCTCACTCTGTATGTCTGTCTCTGTCTCTCTGTCTCTCTCTCTGTCTCTGTCTTTCTCTGTCTCTTTCTCTCTGTCTATCTCTCTGTCTGTGTGTCGTTCTCTGTCTCTCTGTCTCTGTCTCTCTCTGTCTCTATGTCTCTCTCTCTCTCTCCGTTTGCTTAAAGGTTTTTTCATCCTTGGCAAATGTCCATGAGTTTAAAGGGTAGCATAGATGTTGAAGAAATACAATCTTGTTGAAAGCCTATATAAAACCATGGATTTGTTTTTTATTGTACAGATAACAACCTGACTGGACATGTAGCGCCACCAAGGAGCTCAGATATAGGTACAGATAAGTTGTGTAAGAGAAATGTAAATTACTGAGTGGAATAACTTCGCGTCGTCCACCTAATAGTTGAAATAAATAAATAAATAAATAAAACAGATATTTCCATTTAAATAACAGATTTGTTCCGTTTTAGAACTTTACAAAGGATAATTGATACCTGTATCAAAAAGTATAGATATGTTACGTACAGTTTCCATGCAATATCGCACACAAACATATACTACTTCGAACAATGTTATTTATTTTGTTATTGTGTATTGTTTAATTTTCTAATCAATCATTGTCTACTAGCACTAACTGTAATTACCGATATAAATAGGGTTAACTGTATCAGTTAAATCACAATAATTAATTAGGCTGTATAGTATTTGTTATAAGGAACGATTTTCGTATGATCAATTAATCATCGAATCAATAAAAGAATTAGGTCAGATATGTTATGTATATATTTGTATGCATATATGTTTGTATATATGTATATGCATATTTATCTTAGTCTGACTATATTTTGTCTCCCTCGATCTATATGTACAAAGACTTTACATATATATGCTTGCATGTCTGTGTGCGTTTTTTTTTTCTTTTTTTCGTTGTGTTAAAATCTGACAAAGCAAGTCTGTAATCTTAGTGTACATTTATTTCATTCCAGATAAGGCAACATGGCTCATAATCACTGCACTAGTGATAACGATTTTCGCCGCTTGTCTGGTTGTTGTTGGTGTGTGGAAGCTTCGAATCAGAATAGGTTATAATATTTGTTGATTATACCACATTTTCGGCCTCAAAATGCATCCGTAAAAGAAGATAGTTTATTCATATTCTAAAGGTGAAATGTATTTTTTTAAATATTGCATCGACCCCCCATAATGTTTATAGAAAAAAACTGAAATATAGCATTTGTCGAAAGTATATGATCCTTATGGAATTTATAAACGTTTATGAAAACCTGTTCTCATATAAATTAACATAAACTGTAATATTCAGACCTTGGCATACAGTCCTATCCCAATGACTCACGTTTATCCGATAGTTATAGTGTGCAATTTTCCATAACAACCTTGTAGTGTTAATAACTATACTGCTTTGAACAATAAATAAACATTTGAACTAGATTGCACAATTTGATGTGAATTTAATTTACGTCAGAATATGTAGTACATACACGATATTGTTTTTTCAACGATTAAACATATTTAGTAAGATATTGTCCCTTTATCATAAATCACAGACTATGCATTTTATTTATTTGGTTTGTTTGCATAATAAAATTTGTTTGTAATAAATGAATTAATTTCTTTCGAGCTGTTTCCTAAATTGGAAAACAAAACATTTTAAAGTCTCTTCAATATTTGTATTTACTAATTTGGAAAGATAAAGAATTTCCATTGTCTCACAAGTTTAAATTGTGGAGGCAACTATTTGCTTAAATCTCCAGCATCATTATTTCATTAAATAATAATAATGAATTGAAATTAATAAATGAAGTAAAATAAAATAACTCACTACATCTACACAATCCAGTTAGTAATAATTTAAAAAAAAGGAAAGATCAAAGTATAGGTACTTGGACAAAATAATATATATCAAAAAGAAGGCAGCAACCTGGTTACAGTCCATGCTTTCTCGGCGTGTCTGGGGTTTAGACAAACTTTCAAACTGGTTTACACACACGTCATTAGCTGACAAAAGGCTTATACCACATTTTACTTCCGATTTAGTAGTGGCCACACCATCACAGTTACTCACCTTTTATACAGTATCAAGAAAATGGTTTAATCCTATTGTTGTATTTTTCCTCATATTCTTGTGAAACGTTTGCAAATTAAATACACAAAATATAGGTAGACGCTACATGATTCTGCACAATGTTTTACGTTTTATCATTTGCAGCACGAATGAGCATGATGCATAGCTTCTTCTACAGGAACGGAATTCAGACTATCGTTTACCGTTCGAGCAGTGCATTTATTCCCGAAGAAACTAGAACAGTTTCGACGAAAAACAATTCAAAGGATCGTACAGAGTTAAAGAGAAATAAATTCCAGGCCAGAGTCAAACTTAACGATCAAAATCTGTGCGTACGAGGGTTAGGCTGTGCAAAATCATCCGGTAATACAAGATGTAACTTGCATATTGATTCTAGTTTATCATCGGCTGAAACAATTCAATCCGAATCTGCTCATGGATATGACTATATACATGAATATGATGAACTGTCGAGTGCTTGTCAATCAAAACAACCATATATTCGTTCGAAGTTGTTAGACACGAAATCAATCGGAAGTACATCGCAATCTTCTTTTGAATACAGTTATGTTGTGCAGCGCAGATTTATGACTTTACGGCCACCTGCACCGGATCCTGTTGTAAAGAAGAAAAATAAACAACAAAATATAGTTGCCGATTCCTTCTATTCGTATAAGAAAGTTGACAAGAGATCGTTACCAAGACACGATCCATCAATTTTATTTGCCAAGAAAAACAGCCAAAGAACCATGGAGAGTCACCGTACAAGATCAAGCGATGAGCTAAGCCTCGATTTTGTTAACGTAATATCTCCTCCTAGTTTCGTCCAGCTAGAGAAACCTTTTGCAAAGAAAGCTGCGAATTTGCCGCAAAAGAGTAGGAAAGTCAAGTGCCTCAATTCAAAAGTCTTTGCGTGTAGGCCAGAGCCAACTCAGTTTCGAGGTTGGGTATTTTATATACATATTGATCCGTTTTGGATATTTTATCACATTTATAATTATTAAGTGCATCATTATATAACATACAGCTTATAAAACATTTCATCACTAACATTGTACACACTAAATGAAAAATATGGAGAGAGGATACATAGTTTTAAAGGTTGAAAACTTGAAGAGAGACAAGTTAAGATTTTTAAATCAGATTCTTAATCTTTTCAGGTAGTGGAAACTATCAATTATTCTTGTCTGCCTATGTTACAAAGATGAATTTACACGTAGCAGTCATACAATCGATGATAATTGTTGTACCGTATGCGAATATAAAATATATTTGATAAAACGTACGACGCGCGTCTTTAGTTGGCGTAAATGCTATTATAAGATTCGCTTCAATCTGTACCAAACTGCATTATAGGTTTCAAACAGAATGTATCCAAATATGATTGAAAGCATCAGCTTATCACGTCCTTCCAATATTAAAATAAACAACAACAAAAAAAAACGGCACGAATAACATAACATCTTTAATCTTTACTCATTCGACGGAATTTGTGCTAAGAGTTTTGCAGATATTCGTAAAAATTTATAACAGAACAAAACTTTCATCTACCTTCAGCTACCACTGTGGTAAATAAAATGATACCATTTAAAGGCCTTTTTAGCCAAAACGGAAACAACACTTTCCCCCAAAGTGATGACATTTGAGAGACACCATATCATTACAATAGACAACATAGCCAAAATCTCTTATCTCAAGAGATTCGGCTGATATGATTTTAATACATAAAGTCAGGAAAAGATAGAGTTCTTTACTTATATAAATAAGAAATTACCATCGCTTTTGTACTTGACTGTATCTTCGAAAAATATTTGTAAAATTAATAATCATTATCTTAGTCGCTAATTTCTGCAAAGAAATAATAAACACAAAATCTTTGACAAACTTTGCAATTTGAATTTGTTAATTCTTACTCTCTAATCCTAATCATTTTGTTTTACATCAACAGATTCTAAATCCAGAAGTGCGTCCCAGTGCTTGAGTGCTGACTATCCTCGAGATGATTATGACCACGCATATGCAATGGAAAGAATACATCGGAGAAGCTGGTCAAATGACGATCTGTATGGGGATCGGATTTTTAACACCAAAGACCCACGATCAAGGATGTTTTCAGCTAGTTCGTGTATGGATGAAGATTGTTATGATTACCTTAGCAACTCATCATTTAATACTTAAGGGAAAATACACATAATGAAGCAATGAAAATGGAGGAAAGAAGAGCGGGAATGATTTACTTTAGGCAATAAATGTTAAAGACATTTAAACAGTTTTGTTATTCGATTTGGTAGTGGAATACATTTGATGTTCTCACTCATATGGGCTAAATAGAAGGTACGAAAAAAAAAGAAAGAAAGAACGAAAGAAAGAAAGAAAGAAAGAAAGAAAGAAAGAAAGAAAGAAAGAAAAAAAAGAAAGAAAGAAAGAAAGAAACGGCAAGAGAGCAAATGAGAAAACGGAAGAGAGCAGCAATAAAAGCAATAAACACGTTCATTAAATTAATAAGTTAAATCAGTTGTTTTACGAAGCATGAGGAGTTTGGTCTATTTTGGAGTGTGGAAATAAACGAATTTAAATCGTTATTCAACACTTGAATTACCCATGTAATTTCAATAAATTATATTTCACATTACTGAATATTCAAAATATCTTTTATTGTGAGTTTGAATTCTTCACAGCCCATAATGCAAACAATAGCTTGTGTATTAAATTTAAAATTATATTTAGTCTTCGATGTTATATTCAACCTATAATAAAGTGTAAAGACATATTTGCTTTGGAGTATGATAATCGGCTATTTCATACTAATTTATACAAGTATCACTAATTTTGGATACTCTATCAGGGGCAGACGTCGACTGGTCATGTGAGGGTGAGGTAGCGTGAAAATAAATGAAAGCCAAACAATAAAAGTAATTCGTAGAGAATTTGTTTTCTCTGCAACTAAATGGTTAAAATTAAGATCTCACGCAGCTGTTTAGTCTCCCTCCACCCTGCAATGACTTTTATAGATTCGCCTCTGACTATTTCTCACTAGAAATTGTGTGTACAAAATTTCATCTATGTTTGAAAAGTTAAATGAGTTGTTAGATGAAAATCAGTAACACACACATGTATGTATATATGCATGTATGTCTGTATGTATGTATGTGTGTGAGTGTGTGTGTGCGTGCATGTGTGCACGCAGGCACGTACGCACGCACCTACGTGTAAACTCATCTTTGCTTATTATGCATACATACATACACACATACATACATACATACATACATACATACATACATACATACATACATACATACGTACGTATGTATGTATGTATGCATGTATGTATGTATGTATGTGTGTATGTATGTATGCATGATAAGCAAAGATGAGTTTCCACTTCTCAAATGGTATATTGCTCCTATATTCCCTATTGTATAAATTACTGTTTCGCCCCAAATGAAAAAAGTTGCAATTGTTTTTTATCACGAAGAGCAAAGAAAGCTGAATTTGGACTATGATGCAATAATTTTCCTCGGTAATAAACATATTCTGCTCAAATGGTACTATTGCTTGCATCGGGGGCTGTTAGACATTGATCCTCTTCGCTCAATTCTCCGTCTGTCCCCTCTGGGTTTAAATAATCGTACGCTCATCCAACCCAAGAAAGCCCATTGAGCACAATTTCGCAAAAGTTACTTGATATCGGCAAAAATATGTACGGATGACCAGATTAGATTGTCATGCCAATTACGCAAAATCGTTTTGTTTTTAAACTTAGGAACTTTAATTGGATTACGTCGTTTTTGCTTCATTAAATGATTGGTAGAGACAAATGTATGTGTCCCTTGTATGCATATACATAAGTATGTACATATGTACATATATAGAGATATAGGTATGTAGGTAAGTATATAGGTAGGTAAGTATATAGGTAGGCAAAACAATATACAAAAAATGTTTGTTATTTACATAACATTCGATATATAGAGAACAATACTTTCAAAAGTTTTCCCCGTTGGTAACCCTGACTATTAAAATGAACTTATATGCTTTAGGTAGTGTGAAAAGACAATTTAATTCCTTTTAGTTTGGCGTATGATTGATAGGTATCGTTTGGATTATAGAAGAAATATATTTACCTTATCTCAGTTCTGCGAATTCGCTTGGTCATTTCCACCTCCTTGACTATGAAGGTAAGAAGGAAACAAAAGCAGACAACATTTTTAATTTAATCTTTTTTTTACTTTATCATTCATTCATTGCACTTGCAGAAGCTGATATTGCTTACGGTGGAATCATTCCTTTTACCTATCTTATTAATTACTAATATTAATCTACTTTGTACTGATTCACAAATATGCAGACATTTGGATCAGCTGTTTTTTAGGTCATGTATAATTTCAACAAGGACAAGCCTTATTCTCTCTCGCTAATATGCAATAGCTGTAGATTGCCACCATAAAGACAAAATACGCATGATTATAGTATGATTTTTAATTGTGCTTGTTTAACTGACCAAAGTAAGTCGCAGGCATATAAAATGTCCTTTAAAATATTTCTTATTTATTTTTATTTCCACAAAACAATATTCACAAATAACAAAATCCCCCTCCCAGAGTCCAGATCCCACATCATGACGGAAACTGAACTATTTGTAAAATACACATTACATTTTGTCAACAGAGCAACCAAAGATATGCTTAAAGGACACACGATACTAATTATACGGAAGAACTGTGAACCAGTCTAGAAATGGGTAAACAAATAATAGAGTATTTACGGGTTTGGTGGTCTATAATTGGTTAATAATGAAAATTAAAATTTTAGTAAAAGTATCTTTTGAGAGCTTATCCTATATGTAATTTGAACAAATATAGATATATTTATACTGATGCAATTTTAGTATTTTTATAGGCTTGACTCAGGAGTACACAATAATGAAAGTAGCACCTGATTCATTTGGTGCAGAATCAATAACATGTATTATATGTACATGCAAATAAACAAAATGCCTCGGCTCATATGGTGTTCTCCACACATAAGCTTGCACCAAGGTTAGATGTGCATGGAGAATTATAAGTCTCATCATCAGCACCCAGAAATGTTAAGTTATTAAATTTTGAATATGATAGTGTTTCCATATGTTTACCATTGGAGTTGAATTAGTAGCGTGAGTCTTAAAGAGAGAAGCATGAAACTTTGCAAACTTAACCTGATAGGTCACAACAAAAATTTTGCAAACTTAACGTGATAGGTCACTACAAAATTCAGTTTGAAAAGGGATAAAACAGATCAGGTCCAAATAGGTGAAAGGTCAAAGCGTAAAATGTTCGCCAATTTATCTAACACTGCTATATGGAAGAAGGAGATTATGCTTTGTCGTTTCATTTTTCTTGACTTTAGAGCAAATAAAGGAAAATAGTTTTTGCTATATTTATATTTTACCTAATCCAACAGTTTTAAATTAAATTGGCTTCACTCTTGTGCTTTAAGACTTCTAATTTCCCCATAATTAAGTCACTGCAAACAGTACTCCCATAAGGCATATTATGTAAGCCGCAAGATCAGGATAGACATAAGTAAAATAGTTTCAAGAGTAACATCAGTGTTTATGTACAATTATATATATATATATATATATATATATATATATATATATATATATATATATATATATATATATATATATATATATATATATATATATATATATATATATATATATATATATATATATATATATATATATATATATATATATATATATTCACGTATCTGATTGTTTACACATTCTGTAGTTTATGACACACGTTGTTGCGACAATGATATCTATATCTACGTGAGCAACGCTGGAATGTTCTTTTGTCCAGATCTCTGTTCAATATATCTCTATGTTCAGTTCGTTTGGACGTAATTACTATATCATGACACTGAAAGGAAATTTATCTAGAGACACATCATGCTATCCGACCCAGACTGACCTGTGTGGGATTCGAAACCGGGACCGAATTATTGAAACTTAGTCATGCTAATCACCGGGCAGATATGTGAAACAAGCTGACACATCTAAATAACTTGCAGCATCGCTAGAAAACAACTGAGGCTGAATGTATTGTTGTGGCCGCTAGTTAATGTTATGCTAATATAATCTCCAGCAAATTATCATATTTATAAACGAAAAAGTAGAAGTAAAATCTAGTTAGCTTTATGAATGTATAATCTCAAATAACGCCTCCAATATAATCATTGTTTCGAAGAGGCATTATTATCGGCCAAACTCAACACCACCATCTTCCTTACATCAGAACATATTTAACCCCAACGATTCTACCCCAACCCCGCTTGATTTTTGTTCCCAATATCGGGATAATAATCTAAAAACAATAATTTATCTTTTGTCTTTACATGGCATGGTTGTCCATCACTTACTAGGTAAGCTAAAAAGTATAATGATGTAGACTTTAAACTTGATGACATTTGATAGAACGTAGTACTTGCTTTCTGTTTAATGGAAAAAGTTGGATGCATAATGTTTTCTTTGTCATGCAAACGATATTTGTTACTTACTCTAGGTCAGCTTGTTTTACTAATTTATTAGTAAGTCAGCATTAAAGGATGTATTGAAATAAAGTAGGTTAATGTATAGCAAAAGCAATCGAGGTCTGTCAGTTACAGTAAACAATATAAGGAAAACAGTTGTTCTGGAGGTCACCTATTATTGTCTCAGAAGCATTGTTTTTATGTGTATAGTTTTCATTTCTTTCTTGTAACAGCTTAGATCGAATAGATAATGCGAGAGGATGAATGCATTGTTTTATGGTCATTGTGTGGTATTGTTATTAATTTCCTCAGTGAAGATTGGAATCGATTGTGTTTCGTTTTCCGTTGTTGCTGGAAATGCAGTCCTGTTTGCAGTAGGGACAACTTTGACATGGTCGCGTTCGTTTGTTTTTTCGTCCGTTCATTTGTCCGTTTGTATATCTGTATGTCTCTCGACGTTCATTAGCATGACTAGGCAATATACAAGTTGCAGACAAATTAAATTTGTTAGGCATAGATATTACCTGCATATAATTCACGCACTTTCGTCTTTTAATTTTTTATTTATTTTTGAAATTTTCATTCTTGAAAGATATAGAATGTTTCGCAGCAGTAGAGATTCTATAAACACTGCGATCTTTATTTATGACTCGCCAAAGAAAACTATACTATTTTGAATTATATAATAATATATCTTTCATATGTATATTTTTGGGTCTGATACTGTTGAGCAACTAACAATGTGACAATTTGCGTAGCTTATAAATTTAACATTGGATGTGCCTTGTAAATATAATTACCATAGACTTAAAATCCCAGCTAGTAAATTCCCACCGCTTCGATGGCCTAAGTGGTTAGAGCGTCCGCGGGAGGTCGCTGGTTCAAACCCCGGCCGAGTGATATCAAAGACTTATCAAAATAGTACTAACGGCTGCCTCACTTGGCGCGCAGCATAAAGAGGTTAATATTAGGAATGGTCTGCCTGGTGTCAGGGAAATGTGACTGTGTGGGACATCATGCTACATGTCTGCGGCATAATGTCCCAGTGCTAGACGTCACTATAAATTGCAACAATGCAGACATCATAGCGATACGAATTAACTTGTTATAAAGGTACGCTAAAAAATTCCACCCACCCACAAACATACACACGACCAAAATACATATGAAAAAAGGGAAATTAAAAATAGAACTGCAACAACCATACGGATTTGAAAACGGAGTACAAAAAATGTGCATGTAGCTACGTCGATTGGTGAAACATGTCCTTCTTGCGTGACTAACTTCAACTGTTGTTTGGTTTAGTAAATAACTGTATTACAATTAATGTGTATCCTGATTACAGTGAAAATATGATCAGTTTTAATGACGGAAATATATTTGATTTTGCCATTTAGTTTGCACGATGTTAGCAGGAGAGGACCACGTGAAAAATGACAAGTTATTAACAATAGGGATATTCTCCACCGATGTTCGTCATTGGCATGCACAACAATCTATATATTAATGCATGCGAAACGCTTACTATATGTATTTGATCGTGTTTGGTAGTGTAAGACGCTAAAAATATTTTCTTTTATCCCCTGTTTTCTCGCACTACTTAACGTCAAAACAGCTTTCCCAATAAATCATGGCCTTTTGATTTATTGCATGATGCCATCATATACACTACGTATCAATTGTCCCCTATTAAAACAATAATAAAATAATCGCTTTAATATCCGCATTTCATTCAATGATCTACTTCAATCCTAAGGTTTCACCTATGATTGTAGGTCATCATTAATGCACGTAATACATTTAGAAAACGTTTCATGTTTGTCTCGGTAGATGATCAGCTTTATGTTTACGCATTCTTTCCTGAATAGAAGTTTTAAAAAATAATCGATCGAATGAGTTGGTGTTTGTGATATGGGTATCGAGTATTCAGATCACAAGTTATTGGCATTAGTTGAGAGGAATTCGGCAACACATCGCTCTTGATGCAAATTCTGATATTTGGGTGTCATTTCCTTATCCCAATGTATTGAATGAATTACGTTATCCACACATCTCCAATAGCTCATAAGGTCGTAGCTTAATCCATGTCTCATTGAGCGCAGCTGCTATATATATATATATATATATATATATATATATATATATATATATATATATATATATATATATATATATATATATATATTGTGCAAAACTTGAATATTGGAAGGAACTATGTTAAATTCTGAGACGAAAAGATCCCTATTATTCAGTAATAAAATATTTAATGCATATAAAAAGGGTGACTTGATATTTGCATGACATCAAAATGACAACTATTTCATCATGACAACTACACCGCGTGTAATCATTGACAAATATGTTATTTTGTATATAGTGGGGTGATACGATACTATTTGTATGCAGAAACAAATCTCTCTCTCTCTCTCTCTCTCTCTATCTCTCTCTCTCTCTCTCTCTCTCTCTCTCTCTCTCTCTCTCTCTCTCTATATATATATATATATATATATATATATATATATATATATATATATATATCTGTGATTATTACTAATAAAAAGTGACCATATGCACGAATCGAGATAATAATTTAAATGTCTGCAAGATCACATGGATATTTCAAAGAACAACATGCATGTATTGGATCTGAAAGGAAAAGGAAACTTTTTAAAACACCTTTCAGCTCCAATACGTTAGTAGATATTGAATGATCGCAAAATAATATTGAATGAATGCATGTATATGGATAGCGCTTCCACTACTCATGTGTGTATGTATATATACATGCAGAAAACATGTTTGACGGTATTAATGTACATATGTATAGCTGGATATCTAACTGCGTTTGCAGATATCAATTATAATACGTAGGTTTTAAAAAAAAATATAATAAATATAATGTTGTAACATTTTAGACATCTTACAAGCTCTATTACTTATTCTTGCAGATTGTGAACCGAAGGCAAGTGTTCATAGTTATGAACTTCAAACGGATCATCATCATCTTTATTTCCTTCCATGGAAGATTACATGATATAAGAATAACTCATCTGAATACAATCAATAAATATTCAATATTTTTAAAAAAAAAAAAAAAATTCTATATTAGAATACAAATTCTTACACAATATCAATCAACAAAGTGTTCGTCAACTCATAAGTTGCAAGTTTCAGTACCTTATTTACAGAAGATAGCTGCACTCTGCATGACAAAGTATGCTGCATACAGGGCGAATAGCTTGGAGTTTTCTTTGTCGATTACTCTTGATGGTAACCTTTTACCTAAAAGATATTGTAGTTGCAGCTCATCTTCTGCATTAAATAACGTAATGTGCAGGCTCAGGGGAAATTTATCAGTAAGAAAATCCCAGAAAGAATTTCGAAAGTTCGACAAATAAGGACAACTAACACAACAATGAAGTATCAAGTCTGTATAAAAATTCCCACATCTAATACACATATCAAACTGTGTTTGTGGAACAGCAGCCCATAGTTTAGCTACATATGTAAATACCTTAGTGTGTTGTCTGGTTTTAGCCGACTGCCACACTGAGGCAGGTCGTAAGTATTCGTGTATCGAAGAGAATCTATCAAAATCTGCTTGATTAGACATACGAACTCTCCAGAGGCTATTTTCAAGACCAATAATTTTTGACCTTACAATTTCTTTCCAATTATGTTTATCTGAAATTTCAGAATGATGTAAAAAATCAGTTAGATACCCGAGCAAGTCAAACTTCTTTGAGGTATAATATAAATTTGAAATTAACCCGCAGCTTGACATGCATCCGCTCAAAATGAAGTGAAATAACACAACGTTAAACATACGTTTAGTATGTACATTGTTAGGCATGAAACACAATCTGTGTAAAAACATCAATTTTCTTCTATCAATTTCGGACTGCGCTGATGTCCATCCTAGCATTCCCAGGGCAATGTCTGATCTTGTATGTATTGGAAAACCTTGTAAATGTTTGGCAAAATACCTCAGAGTTTTATCCAATAAAGCGAGGTCACTTTTTGAAATGTTGCACCATAATTCACTTCCATAAAACATTGAAGGGACAATTACCTTTTTAATTACATTTGCATCAACCAGAGGATTTAAACCATTCGGTTTAATGCCAATACCAAACAGACCGTGAAAAGATTTTTTCCCTTTCTTGCATGCATCGAGTATTGCGTCATGCGACGTCAGCTTTGAGTTAATCCGGTGACCCAGGTGTGTTGCCGAATCGGTAACCGGCAAACATGACGGGCCAAGATACCATTTCATATTGATATAATTCTTGTAATGGGGTCCGAAAATGATAATGTATGACTTTGTGACACTAAGCTCGAATCGCCACTTATTACTGTAGTCGTATGCTATATCTAACAGCTTTTGTAGATTGCTAGGATATATAGCCAAAAGTGAAATATCATCAGCTAGGGTTGGATTTCCCACAGCTAAGGATCCAATCTTTGCTCCAAATCCACTATTTTCTAACTGCAGCAGCAAGTCATTTATAAATATTGTGTACATCAAGGTTGACAAAACACCCCCTTGTCTCACTCCTTGGCCAATTGAGAACCAATCTGAAAATTGCCCATTTACAAGAACATTTCTCTGTAAATTTGTATACATGTTAAAAAAATATCAAAAGGGATTTACCCGTAATTCCCAACGTGAATAATTTAAAAAGCAGTCCTTCGTGCCACACGGTATCAAATGCCTTTTTTTGTATCAAGAAAAGCAGCAAAAACCCGTGAACCCATGTTTACATTATATTGTACTGATTGCAACAGCACAAAACTCGCTGTTGTGCAGCCTAAACCTTTTTGGTAACCATGTTGTTGTGAACTGGGTATACTAGAAGTAGTATCATTGAGCCAAGTTACCAAACGTTCATGAATAATGATGGAAATGTAATTTTGCACCATTAATCTTCATTTCACTAATGTGATTCTGTACCAACCAGTGGAAAGTCAAATAGAAAACAGTTCTATTAACATTAATTATATAAGCCGACTATTAAAAGTCGTTAGGAACAATAATAACTTCAGTTTTATGCTACTAAACGTAATTTTCGAAGACAGCGAAAATTATACAGTAAAGGAAATTTCCTTAGTAAAAAGGTATGCAAGTGTCTTAGCCACACGTAAGTATTATTAGCACATTTTGTAATATCAACATAAACAGCTTGTCAACACAGCTATGTTTAACTATAGTAGACCCACAGATATATGTAAAAATACACTTGGATAACTAATAATTCTGTTTCTCAAACCTAATACAAAATAGTATTTTTCAAAGTCAGCTTCATTTTATCATCCTGTAATAAATAAAGTTATATAAAACTTCTCGTTGTCTATTGGTAGATGCATATTACCTCTCAAATGTAAAATATGCACAACCACCCATTTTGGATTCTACAGGCATAGTAACAAATATAAATAAGGTATGTTATACTGGTGAGTGAGAATGTGGAGAGAGAAGGGCAGTTTATTCCTAATTATAGTGTGATGATAATATTAACAACAACAATAATTGGAAATTAAGGTCAATCACATTCGCAATAATAATGAATTACTGCTGTTGCTGCTTTCCCAGTCACTATCCCCAAACCCAAAACTGTCATCATAAATATTATCACTATTCCCCTATTAATCCTAAGAGATAATTGATTTAAAAATGTAATGCAGCTAATGTCAAAGAATTATGATAATATATCTGCTTTATCGAATTATGTTCACAAAAAATACCAACGTTTAAACTTTACCATGTAATGTCAAAGCATGTTGATTACTTTTCTATTAGAATTAGTGTCATGATCTATACCAGTGTATCAACAATGAATGTGCTGCGTTAAACTTTGTTTTCTTATCTCAATATTTTAATAATACATTTTACAGCAAAACTTAGATTGTTTAAGTAGATTTCTTAGCCATGTTAACAGGGACTTATCAAGCTGGAAATCGTTTCATACATACTAAATTGAAATTTGTACACACCTTAATTTCGACTTCACTCGCATTTACATTTGTTCCTTTTATACTTTTTTCTATCCTGCATCTTTACATCTGGAATTAATTTCTTGCTATCCTTAATAATCATAAAACTATGCATTTTATATTCAAAATTATTGTTAATCAGAAATGCTGCTCCCATGATTCCGGTTAAAAATGAAACAAACACATATAACCGCTCATTGTTGCTACATCATTTTCTTCACCTTCTGTGTACAATATCATTTGGTCTTGCATAATGCCCAGAACCGTTGACACATAAACTACTATTCAATTTTTATGATTCTGTAAAAACTGAATCACTCTTTCGGGTATTATATAGGAGAAAATATCAGAGTTTGTTTTTCATGAATTACGACGAAAACATAATCTTTGATCGAGGCTGCATGATATGTATGGGAGATAATCCACAATAAAATATAGATCAAATACGAATACAAGTTAGGATCGAGGAAGTGAAGGACGGACTAGATAATAGCGTAGATAAGAGAAATTAAATTATTACACCATTTCTTCCATAAAGAAAATATGTTGCTTCATTTTTTTAAATAAAATGTACGATATTCTCTGTACACAATAAATTTACATTTTAGAAACCAAGACAAACACATGCATATAATTAGTTTGCTTACACAATAGACGTCAGTTTTATTAATTTAATCAGTTTTGACAAATAAATGTAAACTGCAGAGAAACAAATGCATGTTCTATGGTACTAAAAGGAAATTTTGGTCAAAACGTCTACCTTAATGACTCGTTCAAAAACGAGGTTTAAAATAATTTGATAAACATTACTTATCAGTGGCAAATCTAAGACTGAAATCAACTAAGAATGTTTGATTCGGTCATGTATATTTATTTATTAGGTGTTCAATGCAAATCGTGTTATACACATTGCTTTGCTACTATTCCCCACCCGTTTAATTCTGAGTTCAAAGCTTTGGTTTCGAAATTTAAATTCATAATTCTTCATCAATGAACAAACAAAATTACGTTATTCCAGTTATGAAAATGCAAATTTAATACAAACAATGAAGTTCATAGACATTGTGGTGATTTTATTTTGTTTCATTATATTTTCAGGTCGCATATTCTTGTCAAAACAGGAAAATGATATACACTTTCAATCATATCTGTTGAAACGGCCATGTCTTTCATTACAATGCGTCATCTCATTTCTGAATAATCTGCGATTTGACTAAAGGACATTGCAACAATACAGATCTCGGAACAGATGGCAAAACGAACATGCAAAACTGAACTGAAAAAGGAGAATTCTCATTCAAGCTTCTATTATGCATGGGGTGACAAAGGACGACGATTGGATTGTATATTTGTCAACATTAAAGGTAAAATAAATTACAGATAAACTTATCCACAGACAAACTGTCTACACATAGAGTTATATTGTGCTACTCTTTCACTTGGACTATAATAGAAGTTTTTAAGGATAATAATGATGTATACAATAGTGTCCAAATAGTGTTAACAAAGGTGCATGTTCTATGTAGGCCAAAACGTTTAAGTAAATAATCTGAAAAATTAAAGAACGATAATTGTTTTCATCATATAAAGTGCAACATTTGCAATTTAAAACTTAAAAAGAGATATATAACACTTGACTATTAGAATATCATTACGCTTAAGCATTATTTAAAAAAAGTAAAAACGAATATATATATATATATATAAATATAAATATATATATATATATATATATATATATATATATATATATATATATATATATATATATATATATATATATATATATATATATATATATATAATGATACTTGAAAATATTTTATAATTCGACTACAGGAGATTTCAACGATACAGATGTCGTAACAGAGGGCAAGATGAACATGCATAACTGTGAACTGAAAAATATATATAGAACAAAAGTGACCGAATAGACAACTCTTTCTGGACAAAGAAAAATGATACAGATATTTGTATCATAAATTGTAATTTTGAGTAGCAGAGAAGGCGAACAGACCACATGCTGGAAGGTCCATTTTTAAAAAATAAAGCTTCCTACCAAAAATGAAAATAAAAGGTCAACAACGTCAAACCAAAGCCTCTAATTAGAACCGAAAGTTTCTCTAATTGGGTTAGTTTGATAATTTTTTTGTTACTTTGTCTTTGTCGTTTGTGTTTTGCAAAATTTGTATATATTTTTGATTACCCACCGTGACACTTATTTGTTGTCGCACCCTCTCTGCTGCTATAAAAGTGTGAGTAATTTATTCATTATTATATCAATAACGGAATCTTACACTAGTAGATTAGATAGAGAAAGATTAGAAGCAATCAAAAAATATATTCCTTTTCGTAATGCTCTCAAAGAAAAACTGCAAGAACTCCAGGAAGCACAAGTTGAATATGCCGAAGATAAAGATTTTTCTTAAAAAAAACCTGTTACAAAGTTACTGAAAGAGTTGCAGAAGCCACTGAAGTCCTCTTCTAGGAGAAGGACAAACTTCTGAGCAAACTGAAATGGTACCAAGAAGAACCAAACAGACAAAAATAATTTTTAGAGATAATCAAGGTGAAATAGTTGCCTCTCAGCCTCCTGGCAAGGAAGAAGAGATACTTGAAGGTATTGGTGAGATAAAAAAAGATTTTGAACCAAAAGTAAAACCTATAGTAAGAAAAGAAAATATTGCATTGATTAAAAACTTTAGAAACGGTACTGTTGAAGATCTTAAAAATGTTAAGGAGGAAAATTTGCCTAATGCTGCAATGGTAGGTTGTCTTCAAAAATATGCTTTCAAAACCCGAGTATGATTGTGTAATTGTTGATAATGTTTTTAAAATGGGTATATGGCATATATTACAACAAAGGACAGGTTAGAGATGATGACATAATGTATCATCGATATATTACGGAGATAAATAGATTGTATGCAGAGTCACAAAAACAACAACATCCTAAACCTAAACTTAAAGTAGAAAGCAAAAACAACCTAAACCTGAAGTTTTTCTTAAAGATAAATTGACGAATAAAGATATTAATGCTATCAAAAATGCAAATGCAGAAGAAGTTTTTGATATTGCTTCAGAATATAAAAATATAGGTCAATATGCAAGAACCAAATATGCTAAATCTTTGACAAAAGATGATTGGGTTAGAGATGTATATCTCACCTTTACTAAACAAATTTCTCTCAAAGCTGATTATCCTGAGTTTCAAAAATACAAAATATAAGTTAGAAAAAAAGAGAGACCTCAACAACCACAAATTGTAACTGAAGCTCAACCACATCAACAACCTGATCCTCATCAAACTCAACCAGAATGAGTCACACCTGAAATTACAGATGGAATAAAAAGTAATTTTACACCTTCAGGTTTATTAACTTTCCAATATTCCGATTATCCTAAAGTAATATATATTGCTGCAAAATATGATGAAATAATTAGATATTTAAAAACTGAATATGTTCAAGCTTTGTCAGAAAATTATTGAATTAGAAATGTATGTGTCGCAAACTTTGGTTTTACTTTTGCAATGATGAAAGATTGACTCAAATATATTTAGATATGGTAGATAAACTAAAACAAGAATTACAACGAGAAGAAGAAGACATACTGGCTGAATTACTTAAAGAGACGCAAAGGTCTGAACCAAAAAACCGGAAGTGGTTTAGAAACTTGTCATAGCAGTGTTTTTGTCGATGTTGAGCCATTATAAATTCTGATTGGAGGAAAACGCGCAGGAAATAATTCTCAAGAAACTATTAATGAAATATCTGATATTTGCCGAAGATTATTTACTTACGGTGTTATGCACCGTCATGTTTGTCACTCTCTCATGAATGAAATTGTCGATGATTATTACAGCGACTGAAAAGCAATTAATTAATCAATCTGTAATTTAAAAATGATTATACACAATGCTCAACGTGGACCCGTAATAATTAGGGTACCAAGTTCGCGATTACCAACGTAGAAAGCGATTAATGGAGATTGACTCAGTGATGTTGTTCAACGTTTATTTAAGAGAATAGCTTCAAAAGCAATACCGATTGCAAAACAATTAGGAATGAAAGCTATTGACGCTATATGCGATACATGTATCCGTGCTGTTGGTAATGTTGCCGGTAAAGCATTTTCAGCAATCAAAACAGATCAGCTCTATTAGTACAAATACAGCCGGAGCCAGTAAAATTACCCATTGCATAAATTATGCCTGCAAATATCATTAAAATAATAAATCAAGCGGCAAATGAAAAACTAAGAGTTGGCCAATATACCACAGTCAGAAAAAGAAACATATAACGGCAAGTTTAATAGCAGAAAGTGGGCTTCGTGTTAGACGATAATAATTATAATAAAATGTTCATGCTTTTGATATGGACACAAATTTTTAAAGATGAATCTATAGGAGATTATCATTATTATTCCTATGACGCACGTGTACCAAATCATCGTGGTCAAATCGAATTACATGTTCATGATACAATCATTGTTTTACCTGCTGAAGCATTTGTCGAAGTAGAAGGTAGACATTGAAAGCAGATGATCCAGCGTACAGACGTTTAGATCGACCTGGTTTTGTTAATTTTGGTGTTATGGCATTATTTAACAGTGCAATAATCATGATTGACGGAAAATATATTGACGTTTGTGTCGAAAATTTTGATATTGCTACAACGAAATTGGGTCTGGCAAGATACGGATCACTACCATCTCACCTCTGTCTTCGTGGGTTCGAGTCTTGGGTTCGGCCAATGTTGGTATGTGAGAAAGCTTGCCAGTAGCTTTTCGTGGGTAGGTGGTTCTTTCTGGGGGTTTCCTGGGTTCTTCCTCCACCATTAATTCTGGCCGCCATGTATTTCCGTGTGCTGAAAAATGGCGTTAAACCCCACAAAAACAACAACAACCACTGATCACCCCGAGAGCAGCAACGTGAGAATAAATGCAGCTGGGGACATAGTTACATCGATGAACGAAAATTTTAACTTTGGATTTGCCGAACGTAGATCAATGTTAAATGGAGAAGAAACGTTTTCATGTGTGATTCTACTATCAAATATCTTTGGATATGGTAAAAATGTTAGAAAAGTAATATTTGGAACTATGCACGCTGTGGTACTTGTAAGAAAAGCCATTGACAATGGCGACCCAACGCAGTCGATGCTGGCAAAGTAATACTAACAAAACTGACAATGTGGATGCCGGTAATGACTGTCACTTGCTAAAGACGAAAAACTTGCTTTTATGAATTCAGGTGGTAAATCATTGTCATCATGGTTGGCAATGACTACAGATAACATACTAAGTAATGGGGCTGGTTTATTTACACGGCAAATAGCAACACAACAAGGAGTTTCTTCACCACGACATATATTTATTGCTTTTCAGGAAATTGCCAGAATATGTTCACGAAATCCAATGGTATTGGACAAACTTGGAGTTTCTGAAGTTGCTTTGAGGATAAAAGGACATCTATAACCTTTTGAAGATGTTTTGTAAAATTTTGATCAGAATCATGTTGCACGTGCTTATCATAGGTTGGTGACATTTATGGGGTGTGATCAAAATGTTTGCAAATATATATACGGGATTAACAACATTATATACAATCTATTAAGTTTCATTGGAACATTTAGATTTATTCAGGAAATCTGTCGTTGATATATATTTTCGAGCCCGTGTAGCTCGACTGGCTGCTGGTAGTTACAGTGCAATCGCTGGTATTCTCTCAGACAGAACAATGGTACTTGAAGGCGTTGGTGGACGAATGAGTGTTACTGATGCTTCAGTAGAAAACATCTAACTAAATCGCCCACGATATTTATAATGTCATATCATCATATTAATATCAGTGTGATTCCTGGTCAGATTAAAATGCTTCAATCAAATTCAGCAAAGAAATGTGGAATAAAAATATCATTAAAAAAGATCAGATCACATGTGGTCAAAATGAACTATCTTTGTTGAACGTCAACTCAGGCATTTCACTGATGCCAAACAATTTTAAACATGCGTTAAACTCAATCTCTCTGCTGGTGCAGTTAAAGACTCAATTAAACAGGCGGTATATTTCCACCTTTTGCAGCTATACCAGCGTTAATAGCCGTTGCAGCCCCAGCTATTGCAAAAGCAGCTGCACTTGGAGTTGTTGGAGTTGCTGGTGGATTAGCAGCAAATAACTAATAACAGGAATAGGAATAAAAATACGGGGATGGGGTCTAAGATTAGCAGGAACTCCTTATTCATAAGGAAAAGGTCTGAGACTTCCAGGAACAGTTCGTTGATCTTTCCAATGTCAAATTTTGATTTACTTGATGCTGATAAAAAAAAAGTAAACATCAACAGTTTTAGAGGTGTTTTTATGCGTGATCAATTACCAAAACAACCAAACAATATTGAAACTGATATCATTAATCTCGATAAAAGTTCCGGTCCTTATATTCATTGGGTGGCATACGCAGCTGATCCATGTGGAAATATCTATTTTGATTCGTATGGGTTATCTCCACGAAAAAATTTTTTAAATTACCTAAACACAAGAAAACTCCATTCTGATATTCAACTTTACCAATACAAGCAATAACCGATCCGCCAATATGTGTTCGTAAAGTAATTTCTGTACTCGACGCTGTGTCATCATAAACATTACCACCTCATAACGTTGTGAACGATTATAGAAGTAGACGCGTCGTTTTAAACACATCTTAAAGTATAATGGTTGATATTTACGGAAGAGCTTCCTCCAAACAAAAACAAAAATAAAACGACGGAATAACTCATGAAAACATAAGCAAACATATTAGTGATGAAATATCTATATTGTTAAACCTTACAAATGTAGATCGAAACGAAATTGTTGTGTTTCTAGATAAGGAAGGAAAATTAAGAACAGCAATCTTTCATTGACAGATTAAAATTAATGGAGTGACTGAAAATAGCACAGATGTGTTTGATAATAATAGAAAAATTAAAGCCGGTGTTATTATGTCAACAATATTAGATAATATTCGTGGTCTATTACAACAATCCATTGATACAAAGACTGGTTCATTCAAATAAATTTACTGGTCTTGGACACCCAGAATCAGACAATGACTCTGTAATGAAACAATACATACTTCCAATGATGAACTCGTTAGTTTCAGTTAATAATGAAATGACTTCGTTTAGAACTAACTGTACTACTGATGTGAACACATTATTAGGTTTTCGTAAAGGAATAATTTGGATTGTTGATGATTTGTTTTGGAAAACCACCAACCGTCAATATTAAACTCTCTGACATGAAACAATTACCGTCAATGTAGTATGTGCAGTAGCGTCTGGACAAGCATTATGATCACCACTTAATAAACTCCTGGATTTATGATATTTATGTTAGAGCCGAATGACGAGAGAACATTTACTGTAGATCCCAGGGGTAAAAAACTAGGCCTGCTTTATAATTGATGTCTTGAATAAGTCGCCAAATTCCACCTAATTATAATATAATGAACATTCCGATCAACGTTCAACGTGCAGCGCAACATTACAGAAGTAATCAAGCAGGTGAATGTCAAAAAACTACATAAAAAATCATTGACGAAATACACAGTATAACAAAGTAATTGGTGTTGACATAATTGTTTATTCAGTGTCTGCTTTTATCGCTGAAACAGGTGTATTATTATCAACAATAACAATATCGCTAGCGATGGCACAATCAGTTGTAACAATGTGTGTTGCAGCTGCAACATTTGCTGCCATTCTTAATATTATTGCAGAAAAATATGTACATGCACAAACACAAAATTACATGAATCTTTAATAAAATTACACACAGCGATGCTAGCATTACTCCAGATTATTTTCCTTATTATTATCAAGTCTTAGTGATGGAAAAAATATCAGATGTTGAATTTACACAGATGATTAAAATTTAAAGAAAGCAATGAATGTGATAGAATCCACGCCTGAATTGAATAATAATAATAATGATGATAATAACAATACTACTACTACTACTACTACTAATAATAATAATAAAAATAATAATAATGATAATAATGATAATAATAATAATAATAATAATAATAATAATAATAATAATAATAATGTCAACGCCGAACGAATTGATACAATATATTGACGTTAATACAGCCAAGTCAAGAACAGCGATGATACTAGTATTCTCCAATAATCCTGAATTTAGTGGTAACTTTCCAACTGCATTTCCAGCAAAATAAATAGCGCTAGCACAATTTCGAGTATATTGCAGCTGGCCAAATATCAGATCAAAATCATTTGGTGGATTGCCAGCAAATAGTTCGCTTTCAGTTGCAAATTAAAATAAAGATGATGAAACTCCCGATTGGCAGGTTATCAGAATTTCAGCAGATAATTATCAAATTGAGCAAATAGGAATCCCAGCGCTGAATAAAATCTATATAGAGAAGGGGATCAAAAATAGTTATCACTGTTCATGAACCAACTTTATCAGCTACGATTGAAATAAAGTCATCAGATTATGGTGTAGATGTTTGTCAATCGTCAATCCTGTCTGATTTAGGTTGGCCTGAATTTCTGCAACATTATAAAAATCCACCAGAACAAAATTGAAATGAATTAATTTTGATGAAATTTTGTTTATAACAACTCCGAAATATTGAGTAGAAGAATCTTCATTACAACCTGATCTTCAATATCTCTATTTTACTTGTATGGTCAGATCAGTAGAAGAGTTATATACTGTTCGAGAACAATTATTCAAATCATTTACTAATAAAATTAGAAATGAACATACAACTATGTCTGCATCATTAGTAAATTTATTTGCAAATTACATTTTGAGTATACTAATGATAGTCTATAAATGAAAATCATTGAAACAAAACAACATTTAAATTAGACTGCATCAAACCGTGACTATATTAATAAAAAAGTAACGAGGCTATAACTAAGGCAAGCATTATACTAGGTTTTGGAAAAAGACAAAAAGAAACTTATAAAGAAATATTTATCGCTTATTATAGATTAATTGAGGCAGAATTACCAACGGTTGTAATACCAGGATTTGAAGCCGACGGACTAAAAAGACACCTTAACAACATTAACAATGAATATTTTTCACAAAATGTTGAGTCGTGGAAAAAACTAACGCCACAATTAGTAATTCTCAGACATAATGATAATCCCCACGGTGAAGGTCGTCATATTTCTCCAGGAATTGTTAATATAACTTCAACAGTCGCAGTTAATCTTGTATGCGATGTAATTGTTGGCAGCTATCAGAGTGATCTTGAAAAATCCAATCAAGCTCAGCAAGGAATATTCTGTATACATTTACACCGCAAGGACCTGCTGCATATTTGATTGTACAAGAACCGATTAATCCAGTTTATCTGAGTTGTCATAATCCGTTATTATCAAGAATATATTTCATACTTACTGACCAAAATGGCAATTTACTTGATTCAAGCAACAAACTTTTATTATTAATTTATACATAAGATGATAGTGATTTTCAATCCGGGTTTATAATAGAAATTAGATTTTACTGATTCTCGGTAAATAGTACTTAAATAAGGAAGGTAAAAAATAAAATATTACATAATAAAATAATAAACAAATTGACAAAGTCAAGGATACGACTAGCCACGACAGGGACTCCACTTGCTATAACTTTCATTGTCACTACTTTCACTTTCACAATCCCCCTAGTGACGTTCTTTCTAGTTTCCATTTTACAACCTCGTTCATTTTCGCGATATGACAAACTTTTCAACTGCCTCATGCGCGTGTTAATAATATTTTTCTACTCATATTCGTATGCTAATTCTGATCTATTTTTTTAATCGCGCGTAAGAGAGATACACATTTTTTTAACTTTATGTTTTTTTAACCATATCCAAAGATTGGAACATAGACTGTTGGATGAGTTTTATAAATCTATACTCTACTGGTAGTGTATAGCTATGTCCGAATTGTGTGCTATCAATGACGCAAAATCAACTTTTTTAAAAAAAATTCTTGATCAAGTTAAATTTTTATACCGTTATGCTCTAATTTTTTAATTCCAGAAACAATAACATTAGTAATTTCAAAAGTCATTACACACACACACACACACACATATATATATATATATAATACATTTTTTACATATTTATTGTATTAAGCTATTTACAGCGTATATAGTATCATATTTACAGCATTGTATTTACAGAGCATATACAGCGTAGATACAATGTTAATTCTAAGGACGGCACAACATGTATTGTAGCAAATTTACAACATCGTATTAAGCAATTTACAGCGTCTGTATTAGCATTTTAGAAAGAATTAATGTCCTACTAATTCGAACTATTATAAAATTATGTTACTCCACAGATATTAATTATGACAGAGATGGTTAATAATTAGTTACGATGACACAAAAATTTAAGCTCTACTGGAGAAAGATATGCTACAGTGTTATCTCTGTTTTTGAGGTCAATTACGTAGTAACAAGCAAGGTAACTACTGAATTACTCTGCCGGAGATAGTTTGAGTTTGACAGAGTTATCTCCGTTCAACAATAATGCAAAATTTTCTTTTACGTATATTTCTTAGAGAAAGCAGATTTGGTAATAGTATGTGCGACGCGCTGAACTGAAAGCATGCAAATATCAAAATATTCGCCAACTGCATTCATTGATTTAAATATTATTTGTTCACCAGTTTCTAGATACAACTGCTCTGGCGATCTTACTACTACGGCCAGTATTTCCAAGTTTACAATTTTGAGTCTGGGCAATGACTCGTAAAATTTCTACAGTGTTATTGAGTTTATAGTCATTAATAAGATTGATCACATGACCGTCTTCAATTACCCACCAAACATTCATAGATAAATTTATGAGAGTAAGATTTTTTATTCCCATCAATACCAAACATTAATTAACCAGTATTAGTGACAAAACCGACTGGTTTATTTTAGTGGACAGTTTCTAATTACACCATCACGAGATGCTTCATAATTCTTGATGAGAGAATGCTTCACACAATATTTTTGTTCCATTTATATCAATATTATTTGTTGAAATGATTATTTGTCTAAATGATTATTTTGAAAATCTGGTTAAATTATTTTCAGTGCTTTTTATAACTTTGTCATTATTATTATTGTCGATTTTTTATCATAATATCTTTTCAGTTCTCTGTATGTTTACCACCACATTGCACACACAACTGCGTTTTTCTTCTAACGCCAACACCACATTTCAAACACGGATTAGGACCTAAGTTCCATCTCCGTATATTTTGTAAGTGAAGTGCACACAATTCGCTTACGCAAGCTTTCTGACAGGCAGTTGTACAGCCTATCATAAGCCATTTGCATTTATTCCCTGTTTGAATCATTATATATATATATATATATATATATATATATATATATATATATATATATATATATTTGTCTTAATTATAAGAAGAGTTATTATCAGCGATTAAGATTAAGCCATCTGAGTATAGATTCCATCCTGATAGAAGAACCTCTGGCCCACGAAGACGAGCTCTGGTCGATCCAACGGAAACTCTGATTAAATGTATTCGTAATGCTATAAAATAACTTTTCAACGATGAAGTAACTCATGTGTGGTCAACGTTTAAAACTATACGCAACACCGAAGGTGTCGATGCTACAATGAACGACCAACGAGCGGCGACGATTGTTAATTATCTCGACAATCAAAGATATTTTATCAGGGTAAAGATTATTGAGAAAGTAGACGATACTAGAGTATCATTGACAAACGTGATCCTGTCCTTGATAATAAAAAAAATTGCCGTGTGAAGTAAACATTTCAAACCAGGAATGTTGATTGGTGTTGACAAACATATTGTGAAAGAGCGTATCCTGTGACCACAGTTTATGCAATATATCCGCTGCATGATAATCCCAGCGTTCTTAATCTAAAACAGATTAAATTTTCTGAAATAAATTGTGTAGCCGAACGAGTAATGGAACATTTTACAATTTCGACTCGTGGAAATGGTGTACCAGATAAAAGACGAAAAATAATAAATGATCGGGCAGAAATAGTTATAGACATCAGAGAGTCTATCAAAGACGTCGCTGAGCTAGGAAAGAAATTAGAATTTTCAATAAAGGAAAAAACGACAACCGGACAGGTTTTAGAAGAATCAAAGTATAAATCGATAGTAGCTTCGATTGAAATTATTGATCATAACGCTCATGTTTGGACTAATGCAGTAACAATATTTCCACGAAATCGAATT
Source organism: Sinohyriopsis cumingii (assembly GCA_028554795.2). Classification (NCBI taxonomy): domain Eukaryota; kingdom Metazoa; phylum Mollusca; class Bivalvia; order Unionida; family Unionidae; genus Sinohyriopsis; species Sinohyriopsis cumingii. The sequence goes on along the minus strand of CM068831.1, from coordinate 33,883,022 downwards.
GTTGAATTTTACCAAGGAGATATATTTGATTATATTAACGAAATAAGTCAAAACGACCAAGTATCACTATAGTTATTTCAGAGTTCCGATGATGGAAATTATGATCAGTTTGTACGACCTAAAGGAGATATTTATCGCACGGAATCTCTTCACGAAGAAATTAAAGATACTGCGTCAAAATACACTCATGAAGATGTCATGCATGAAAAGTTGCTTAGTAATTGTTTTACGATTCCATCAGTCGCATCTCATTTTGCTAGAGAGAAATTTTCATGGAAGCCAATGAGGCATGATTTTCTCAATGATATACTATCGAGTTGTGTCGAATACGGACACGGTGGATAATGGAATGCCATATACGATTATAAGGATGTTATCTCAGTTGATATGGTTTCATGTTATCCCGTATGTTTCCTTGTTATGGCAGAGTATTCTAAGTATTGTGAGCGATTTGGACATCCAGCACACGAGATGACCAGAGTGTCGATAAACGGACCATTACCAGATATTATCCCGACTGGACTCGCTTGTATCGAGTCATTTAAGTTTGCCGAAGATCTTCATTCGATTTGTTATGTCTGGTTTGGCAAACATTTTTCAGAAATAATGTGGGCACCAAAGTATTATTGCCATATATGATCGATGCAATAATACTGATATAGGTGATTGTATTTGAAGCAATTATATCGTATAGTTCGCAGAAACAAGTTTGGTTACCACAAACAAAGAAAATATGCTGATGATAAAAATCCTGATATGACTGATTTTGAAATTAAAATCGTAAATGATCTTGGCAGAAAAATAATAATTTACCGAAGGAGGATCATATGATCGTAAACGACAATGTACAAGATTAATTATAGATGATACTGAAATAAATTTTATAATTGCTGACACAACGAATAGAAACACATTTATAAGTCGAAGTAATGTTAATTTATCAGACGGACATAAATTAGGTACAATTGTGAGTTATTTTGATGGTGAGTCACCAACGTTTCCTCATTTAAGATATAGTTTCTGAGTTTGCTGTCAGAGTCGCTACGGATTCATTTTATGTCAATAAGAAGTACAGGAACAACTACATGTGGGCACTTATGCATAATGGGGCGAATGGAGAATAAAACATGAAAATATGCTTGACTAATCTGAATCAGCCGACGTTGAAATTAAGGATATTTAGTACCAAAAAATCAAAGATCAAAACTGTCATCAGCAACATCTGTATTTGATCCTGTAGCTAGACATAAAACAGTTTATCTCAATGGGCCTGGATGTTTTGGTAAAACAACCTCTGTGAATTAATTATTTTTGAACAGTTATTCAGAAATAGTTGTATTAACGCCTACACACAGACTCGCAAGAGAAATGAAAGAAAGAAATATTAAATCAAGCACTTATCACAAATCCTTTCCATGGAAGGGAGATAAATGGACTCCTGAAATAGATTCCAAGGATAATTGTTTTGGATGAAATATGTACTGTTTCATTAGAAACGTTACAAATATTTATTGATTGGCTATTGACTGCTGTAATAATGTATTGTCAACCGCAGCCTTTTTTTGGACTGTCTTCAAATAAATGGCTGAGGAAATTGTGTAGATTATTATGAAGAAATAACTGTTGGTCAAAGAGCAATGATCCATAACTAAGAGAGTTGAAGAAATTCATTTTACTACAACTGAATAAAATTCGATGTGAAATAATGCGTGAAATAACTTCAGAAACAATTTTTGGAATTTATGAAGACCAAATGATTTGATCGCTGCAAGTAGAAAGATAGTTCGTGAGACACTTCAACAACAATTATTTATGTTACATTAAGCAAAATGTTCAAACCTAATGGTACCATTATGTTATTGACCAACAGTTTCGCGACGACAGAATATCGACGTTGATACACACAGAAAGAAAATCTTGTATTAAATGATATTGTTTTAGTTCCTGGCAGTGTTGTTGAGAGCGCGTTAACTATGAACAAAACTTCATGGATGCTAAGATACGCAATGACAATTCATTCATCAAAAGGATTGACCATCTCTAATATAAATGCTTGGATCCTCGATGATAGTATCGAACGGGCAAGTCTACTTTATCTCGCAGTGTCTCGAGTCAGAAGAATATGTGAGCTGCGGAGAATTGTCATAGACGTCTCAGACAATAATTAATCAAATTCAGGTAACAAAAAATAAGAGCTTCTTTGATCTCGATGCTGAATTTAGCATGATATTGAAACAACAGCAACATGATCATTGTGGAAGCTGTAATACAGTAATGTTGGGGTAGTATTCAAATAATAATCCAAAACAATTTACAGTAGATATAAATGACATCAGTCTTGATCAAGCACGCGAATTTGTGATGCTGACCTATCTTGAATGTAATCGACGTCGTCGTGCTAGTTTACAAGAGTGATGCGGTGGTAATTACCTGTCTTCAGGAATTACTTGTATCTGCTCGCGTACAAATCCACGTTGATGAGCAGCTGAATCTAATCTGTAGGTTGCAGGTCTACCCGTAGATCTTACCACGCTATAAATTGTATGTGTCGTAAGACTCCACATAGGATGAGTCGCTCTTCTTTACCACCTTCAAATGCAACAGGTTCATATAAATATCTCACAGTGATTACCTAGTACTTGTTGTTTTGAAAAGTCATGTAGTTGTATTGGTATATGTTTGTTTTTTTGTAATTGCACAAATGGGTTTTCACTAGTAGCTTCATTATATAAGGTAGCTATCACACTTGGCAATCTTGCAACCCATTCGCGAGATATCATATATTTATGAATTATTTCCTTTGCATGTTGACATCCAAATAACCGCTCAGCAAGTGTTCGATTAAATCGTTCAATAATTGCATGATTACGTTGAACTGCAGTATGTCCTCGTCTGATTTTGACTTTATGTATTTTCATCATAGATGATACTGCACCAAGAAATTCCTTGCCAGATCAACGTGTAGTAACTGTGGCCATCGCAATGGTCGTCCTTGATAAATTCATTCAAAAACAGATACAACTTCAGCTGCTATTTTAGTTAATAACGGCTCTGCTTCTTTATATCTACTTGCAACATCAACGACAGTTAACGCGTATTTGCATGTACCTGATTGGCGTCTAGCAATTGTAATAGTATCGTGTGGTAAATAAGATATGCACCGTATAGTCTCGGCAATGTGTTGCAAGATTGCATCATTGCTATTTTTAACATTAGTGTAACATACCGTTACGACTGCTGAAGGTCTTGTAGGGTTACATAGTGTACGTTCACTTTCAAAAGTGCAATCAAGCTAAAAATTATGTTTATCCCTCAATCTACAAATCACACTGCATTTGGTTGCTTATCCATTGGTAGTCGGGTTATACAAGAGAAAGAAGATGGGATTTCGATGAATTATCTACCAGTTTCATAAATTTAGAAAAAGAGGTTTATTAATACTTTCATCGGTGTTTACTAATATAGTTAATGATTATTCTGCATTGACCTATAGAGTAAAGAAGCAATATCACACTGTTGAAAAAATGTTTATATATGCGTATTAATTCGCTATAAGAGAATCATAATTTGATATACCAACCGTGTTACTATCACAAAGTAATTTATACCATCAATTTAAAAGCCATGTTAACTTTGATGTATGTGGGATATAGCTCTCTCTCTCTCTCTCTCTCTCTCTCTCTCTCTTGTTTATGTTGGTGCTGAAATGGGAGCTATTATAAATGCATGCTTTGTCTCCTGTCTGCAACACAAATTTAGATCTTGGTATTGTTTTTCTTGTTCACAAGCATATACTCACACACACATACGCATTCATCAATATATTAATACAAATAATACTATCATACGTGGTAGATAATTTTTAATTCGTACTCTACGGTGTCTCGAACCGAGGTCGGTGGCTAAACGGCACCCATTGCCTTGCCTGCACACACGACCCCATATTCCCTCACGACTAAGCACACATCACCAAAAAATGATGTTACTCAATCGGTGTTTATGCACTCGTGTGTAGCAGACACATTCGCATGACGACCTAGTAATTATTTCTCATGTTTCTACACAGTCATTTAGGATACCTATGAATGAAATCAAGGTATAGAGAATTAGTTATAGAGAATTATAAATATACTCCAGATAGAACGGAAATGCTATCCCTGGATTCATATAGAAGAATACTCGATAAGAGTAGGCATATTTAATATTTCAATATTTGTTACCTTTGCAACTTTGGTATTGCATCAAACCATCTTGTGTGTTAATACCAGGGTACTAATGTATGTGTGTTTGTGGTTGAGTGTGTGTGTGTGTGTGTGCGTGTGTGTGTGTGTGTGTTGACGGTCTTGTCAGACTCACTGTATACCTCAGGTTTCAGACTCCTACCTTCATAAATTGTTCATATGTGATTCAAGGAAAAAGTAATATAATAGGTGAATTACACATTTCTTAATATATGATTATAAAGTCTTCTAATGAAAAACATCTTAGGCATACAAGGTTAAAGAATTGTTAAATCGTACTCTACGAAGTTACGAACCCAGGTACGCGGGTAAACGGAACTCTTCGCATTGCCTGCATACATGATGTATTCGAAATTTCGTAGAATACGAATTAAAAATTCTCTATTGTGTGTGCAGGCAAGGCGAACGGTACCTTTTACTTAAATTTTCGGGTGGCGGATGATTGTCAAATTTGTTCAATGCTTCTAGGCGTTGTCTAATGGCTTCCTTACATTCCTTAGTGAACCAAGGCTTTGGGGTTCTTTTACAGTTCAGTGAGGACTTCGGAATGGATTCTTCTGCAATCTATATTAAAAGAGAAGTAAAATGCTGAATATGATTATCAACGTTGAAGACTGTATCCTCATTCAGCCTAGTTTTACAGAGTATTTCAAACTTAGCCCAGTCGGCCTTCTTTATATTCCATTGTGGAATGGTGTCATCAACTGTAGAGTTGATATTTTTAATGTAGATTGGAAAGTGATCACTGCTATGAAGGTCATCATCGACGTTCCATTCATAATCCAAAAGCAGAAAAGGACAACAAATTTCAAATCGATACACGTGTATGTACTTGTTCCTGGGTGTAAATATGTCGGTGATTTGGTGTTATATAGACACAAATCGTGTCTGGGTATAAAGTCTTCTACTTTGTGGCCTCTGTTATTTATGTGATTTGATCCCCAAAAAATGTTATGGGCAGTAAATCAAAGGGCGCGGGAAGTTGTTGAACAATAGTGCCTAATTTATTTTGCACTAGGTTGGTGTTTGGTAGAATGTAAATAGAACAAAATGTAACCACTCGATGTAGAGTGACGCTTACAGCAATAGCTTGCAAATTTGTGTTTAAAGGGATGGCGCTATGAGGGACTCTATTGTTCACAAGAACATAAACTCCTCATGCGGCCTTGTCAACCTCTTGGTAGTGGATGTAAAACAGGGGGTAGTTTTTAAGTGTTTTAAGGTTATCCGTACCTTTCAAGAATGTTTACTGAAGGCATAGTACTGCAGGGTCATGTTCGTTTAAAAGTAGGAGAATATCACTGCAGTTGGCTTTAAGTCCTCGACAGTTCCATTGTATGATGGTGTTCATCATTATAAATTTAAACTGAAGATTGTAGAGCTAGGTAAGACAGTTCACAGAGGAAATATATGTGGTTATTCCTCTGGAGAAAGTACGGGGGTGAAATTATTGTTGGTAGGTCTGGACCTACCTTGTGCGAATGAAGCATTTTCTTTTGCATCCATAATCTCAATGTCTCCAAACCTGTTATAGAGTTTGAAGGGTCATATGACCCATTTTGCTGCCTATGTCCTTGGGATTTGTTTTTATTCTTTGGTGATGTCGGTGGCGACGTATGATTGAAAGTTGTTCGAGTAGATGCCGTGTTTTTCAGTGCTTGGTAATGGGGGATTTTAGAGCTTGGTGTTGAATCGGGTAAATCTGTTTGAGCGTCCTTCGTTATTTTGGCATTGTTCTTCACTACAGCGGATAAGAACAGGTCAGGATGGGCTGTTTTGGCCTGTACAGATTTTCTGGTTTCTGGATAGGGAATGTTAGATGTAAAGTTTACCCTCTGTATTTTCTTCTCCTGTTTCCAAGTATCTCTTTTCATCCGTCGGTCTACGGGAGACGATGGTTTAGCTCCAGAATAAGCTTTTGTTTATCCTCTTTCTAGCTCTCTTTTCAGCTTGTTTTATTTTTCTCTCTTCCTCGGCTTTTTGAGCTCCCTGCTTGACAGCTAGACGCTAGGTGGAACGTTCGTTAGCACAGCTTTCCCAGTCGTTGACACGGATGTTGGCCGTTTTCGTGTCCTTCTTGCAAACATCTTTGTAGCGCAGACGTGGTCGTCCAGTCGGTCTTGCACCTTCTGCTTACTCCCCATATAACAGGTCCTTGGGAATGCGGCCTGTGTCCATTTTCTCGATATGGCCAAGCCAGCAAAGTCGCCTCTCGCTGCGAATGGAGAACATGCTGTTCATGTTGACGCGTTCTAGAACCTCTGCGTTGGGTACTTTGTCCTGCCACTGGATGTGCAGAATGCGCTACAGACATATCAGATCGAAGCTGTTGAGTTTCATCTCGTGTCTTGCATAGGTGGTCCGTGTTTCTCTGCTGTAGAGGAGTGGGCTGAGCACGCAGGCTTGGTAGACACGCAGTTTGGTCTTCTCGGTGAGGTTGGGGTTGTTCCAGACCCTCTGCTTAAGTCTGGCCATCACTGTTGCTGCTGCCTTGGCAATCTAGCCGTTCACCTCAGAATCAATGGAGAGTGTGCTGGAGATGTTGAACTCGAGATATGTGAAGTTCTTGACAACTTCCACGTTGTACCCATCAATGGTGACAGATGGAGGGGAGTCTGCGTCCTGCGCCATGACGTTCGTTTTCTTCACACTGATGGTCAGTCCAAATTCCTTATAGGCGTGGGAGAGGAGGCATACCAGCTGCTAAAGTCCATCTTGTGTGTGATGTCAAGGCTGCATCGTCGGCGAAGAGCAATTCACGGATGAGTACCTCTGTGACTTTAGTCTTAGCACGGAGACGGGCGATGTTGAACAGCTTGCCGTCAGCCCTGGTATGGATGTACACTCCCTCGCTGAAGTCCTTGAAGGCGTACTGGAGAAGCATGGAGAAGAAGATGTCAAAGAGCGTCGGCGCAAGGACACAGCCTTATCTGACTCCGTTGATGACTGGGAAGGCCTCCGATGTTTTTTTTCCATTGAAGCACACTGTGATGTGCATGTTCTCGTGGAACGACATGAGGACAGTAAGCAGACGTGTCGGGCAGCCGATCTTCTGCAGGAGTCTGAATAGTCCACTCCGACTGACCAGGCCAAACGCCTTCGTCAGGTCTATGAAGGCAATGTAGAGGGTCATCTGCTAATCGCGACACTTCTCCTGCAGCTGGCGTAGCGAGAAGATCATATCTATAGTTGACCTGACGGCTCTAAATCCACATTGGGACTGTGGGTAGATGCGTGAGGCTAGGATCTGCAAGGGCGCCAAGGCAACACGGGAGAAAGCGTTTCCGACGATGCTGAGGAGGGAGATGCCCCGGTAGTTGTTGTAGTCGCTACGGACTCCTTTGTTCTTGTACAAAGTGACGATGTTGGCGTCACGCATGTCATGTGTGATGTATCGCTGTTCCCAGCTGAGGCAGAGGAGTATGTATAGGGGGTGGAGCAATGCTAGTTTCTCGCTGTTGAGGACTTCAAGCGGAATGCCGTCGCCTCCAGGAGCCTTCCCATAGGCAAGGCAATCGATGGCTTTTCTGAGCTCTTCCAGTTTGGGCTGTGTGTCTAGTTCATCCATGACAGGCAGGTCTGGAATTGCGTCCAGGGCAGTGTCAGTGACGTTGTTTTGCGTTGCATATAGCTCAAGATAGAGCTCAACCCATCTCTGCAGTTGTTTTCCCTGGTCTGTGATGACTTCGCCCGTCTTGCACTTAAGAGGGGATTATCTTGGAGGTGCAGCCTTGTACGCCAGGAGGGCTTTCCTCTTTGCCTCAGTCAAGGACTCCATCTCCTCCCAGTCTGCCTAGTACCAGTCGACATTTTTTCGCTCCCTCTTCCTGTAAGCTGTGATGGCTGAATTGTACACAGAGTCATGGATGTGGGACCACTTGGAGCCAATGTTGTCATCAGGTGTCACTTTAGTGAGAGTTTCCTGAAGTTTGCTGATAAACTGCTGTGTTTTTTCTGGGTTCCTTGCACAGCAGGTGTTGATGCGTGGTTGACCCTTCTTCTTGGCGTGGTGCAGCTTCTTGGGTAATATTCGCACCTTGCTGGCCACGAGGGAATGGTCCGTGTTGCAGTCGGCACTGTAGTAGCTGCGGCGATGAGAGGTCTAGCTGGTGCCACTGGCGTGAACGTGAGTGTCACCATGAGATCTCCTTGCTTTTGAAGAAAGTGTTGGTCACACATAGGCTGTGGGAGCAGCACATCTTCAGCAGTCGCTGGCCAGCAGTCGCTGACCATTCTCGTTGATCATGCCCCTTCCGTAAAGGCCGAGACATGTGAACCAGGCCTCATGGTCAGCTCATACTCTTGCATTTAAATCTCCTAGTAAGTAGAGGCCTTCATTGTTGGGGATACTGTATATTGCCTGATCCAGAGCCTCATAGAACTTGTCTTTCTCCTCGTGGATGGAGCAGATGGTTGAAGATGTTGACCGGGCATAAGGACAGTCGGATGGCAAGAATTCTCTCATTACCTGATGACGCAGTTCAAAGAAGGCGACTAGCATGTTCTTTACGGCAAAGCCTACATGGTGCTGCCTAGGTTCATCAGAGGGCTTCCTCTGCCAAAGGAACGTGTAATGGGCTTCCCTGATGGTGCCGCTGTTAAACAGTCGGGTCTCCTGGAGGCAGGCAATGTCGACGTTCAGTCGGAAGAGTTTTCTGTCAATGACGGCAGTATTCCGTGCATCGACGATCTGCTATGGTCAGCGGTCAATCCAGGACACATGGTCCTGATGTTCCAGATTGCAAATCGATATCTTATTTCTTCTTTGAGTCGTTCTTGGTGCATAGTTTGCTGCTCACTTGTCTAGATGGTTCTCTAAGCTCCACGCACCCGGTGAAGCAGGCAGGCCATTGCGGGCAGCACCTTACTGACTGGGGGCTGCCCATCTTGAGGCTGGCGGTAGCTGTCCAGTGAGACCTGGTGAACGCTCCCATCTTCAGAAGTAACCCCTTGCGCAAAGCTCTACGCCAATCGAGCTTCGACTTAGAACCAGTAAACCGCTGCTTCTCGTGTTGTGCCGACGCTGCAGTGTCCTCTCCAGTGGAGCTACGAAGCCTGCGCAGGTTGGTATGGAGAATCAGCTGTTGTCCATGCAGCAGATGCCCTTCTCCACGCAGCTGGTTGGCACAAGGGAACGACGAATGCCGATATAGCTTAGCACCAACGGCGTCACAGGAGTTGCCGGAATGATGGATTAGGTTAATGTCAGAGTGCCTTAGGGACTCCCACTCCGGATTTTCTGTCGGGGTTTACTCCCTTAGCCTTTCCCATGAGTGGGTATAGCCGCAAGGCAGCAGAGGTTTGGAATTGGAGTTTTCCTTCTCCTAGATGAGCTTGCATCCAAGGTTTACGAGTCTGATCTACCCGAAGCAAGTGGTTTTAAAGCGCGAGTGACCCGCCTTCACCCCTCCTCCTGTTAGTGGAAAACATGGTCCGCCGGACTTCAAATCTACGCCACTCACGAAGGCCAGGAGCTGCATTTTAGTTGACAGAAGCAATCAGAGACGCAAGCCGTATTGGTCATTTCTGGAGGAGTGGGGCGCTTGTCTCCCACTCCCACCCCGGCAATGTCAACCTTAGACCAATTGACGTGGTGCTCCTTTGCGCAGTTGACACAATGCGGATTTGCTCTACACTCAGATTCCTGATGCGAATGATCTCCGCATCGGCCACATCTTTGGCTTTTTTAGCAGCGGTCTTCGTGATGGGTATATTTCTGAGACATGTAGCATCGAAGGGGGTTCGTATGTAGATCTCGACCTTCACTTGCAAGGAGGCAACTTTGCCTAGTGAGGGTACCGTTGGTTTGTTGAAGGTGAGTACAGTGGTGTTGGTTTCATATTATTACATTTGGTAAGTATTATACGGACTGCAGTGAAAAGTTCGTTTTTCATCCGTTCAGTAATATGTGTCGCTGACTCCAGCCAAGTCACGTTAGCGAATCACGCCTTTGGACCTTATTGAGTGATGTGGGAGCGAATTAGGTCACTGGGATATTGAAGAATATTGTCATTTTCTTGATATTTTCTGTTTGACTTCGTCTCTCACACTCAACAAGAAGGCATCCCGATTTCAACATTTTGTCACTCTTCGGTGTGCCAATCGATCCTATGATTGCCTTTTCGATGACAGACGAAGGTAGTGCGGCAAGCGGTTTTTTGGTATGTTTATACTGTATAACCATGAAACGTGGAAATGAGTCCACACTACATGGTTCATCATCTGATTCTGATCCAGTTTTGGTTCGTTTATGTTGTTTTTATTTTACAAAAGTGTTGGATTGTTTAACATTCAACACTAGTGCTCCCCGCTCACATGGAGCCCAACACGGGGATACTTTTCCAGTGCCAGGGAGACACAAATGCTATACTCAGTAGATAAAATTACCTATGATTGACCCGTGAAGCCACCGCCTCCTGGGTCGGGAAAAGTACCTCCTAGTTGATCCGCTAAGCCACCGCCTTCTAGGAAGTCTTCTATGACTTGGGAGAGGGAACGCTAAAGGTATAGACTCTAGGGGCAACAGTGGTATCATGAGAGATACAAGGAAAAAGATAAAGAAGGTGAGCGAGTAAATAAAATCTTCCTAGGGCTAGGCGTGACCATCTGATTTGTCGAGACCGGACCCATCCCGACCACCCGTCTAGAAGAAGTTGAGGCCAAAGTAGTGTATTGCATCGGAAAGCCTCTGCTTAACTACCAGGATCCTTTCTGCCGCCGACACGGGACGAAACCCACGGCAAACAGGTTGCCTCTACTTAGTCGCCCCTTAAACACTTAGGGTGGCAAGTCGGGCCAATTCTACAACCCCGGACCTGCAATGGGACTAACTCAGAAGTGATAATAATTGTCCTAGACATCACCGTCCTGCGAAACTTCATATGAATGTGAATCCAGTTTACTCAGGTGCTGTGAAACACGATGATTACATCACTCCAGTTGACTCTGACTGTGAATGCTGATTGTTACTGAAATATTACCGAAAATACATTTGAAATGATTAGCATAACTTTATCATGCACACGGTATTTTGGAATGAAGTCTAGTCTACCTTGATATGCGCTAAAAACAAATTTCTTCATACAAAATCATAACATGAGATAATGGGATAGCACCATTTTGAGTTTCTCCCAGAGTCAAAAAGTACTTTGCAAGATTGTTCAACAAATGGAAGAAATAACCGAAGAATCAGACTTAGCGTCCATGCCATAAGGCACACAAGATAACAAGTAAAGAGGCTGGAATGATTTTAGGGTACGTTTAATGTATCATAATACAAATAAAGAGGCAAGAAAGTCTTAGAGTTGGCAACGTCATTTGTAAAGCGCGTGACTTGTCTGTCCAAATGTCATAAATCAACCCTATTTCTTTATCATTCTCAGATAATCTATTAGACCTTATCGAAATGAAAACAACCACATTGATATAGTGCAGGTTTATAATCAGATCAAACTGCCTTTTATTTTCACATCCTATACATTACGTTGAAAATATTCTTCAAAGCTATTGGCTGACTGACATATGATATGGTTAATCACATTTACTCTTTTATCAAGACCGGACTCGTGTTCGCGTTTATCATATCTATAAGTACCTGTACCTATACAAGCGCAGATAACAAATGATAGCAATACAACAGGAGTCAATAGCTGTACAGTGCCGACCTTGCACTAGACGTATTCGTAGATATTAGTATCTGAAACAAATAGCATTCGACACTGACTGGTGTCCACCTGTCTAATTACCTTAATGTAAGAATTTGTAAACTAATGGGCCATGTGAAGCAATGGATGATAATTGCAGATATAGCTTCATACGCTGAGTTTGATGGATTACTGTTTAATCTTATCGCAAAGAAAAATCAATGCTTAAAATGGTCATATAGAGGGCACGTCCAGAGAAAAAGTCTCTAATTTTAACTCTTATTATTACAAGTGACACATTTAAGAACCATTTTGGAACGGAAGTCATTAATAAAATATCGATATATTATAACAACATAATAATCAGCTCCTAAGAATATTCTCTAGGATATATGCAATATAACATAGTTTCATGATGTGTTAATTCTTTAGAGGTTTAACGTTTGTCTTTCTCGACACTGGGTGTCATTTTATCCTCCTTTGCATAGTACATGGATATGGGTACTTGGTTGTTCTTTAATAATTTATACCTCATGAATTATGGAATTATAGCCCCTCTGACTCTGTACTTCTTTTCACGAAATCGGAGTACCAACTCGTTTCCCATTGCTCTTGATGATGCTGTTAAAGAGGGTGACGGTCTGAACTGTCCTTTATAAGACAGCTTCATACCAAGTGTATATAAAATGCCTTGTCAAAAGGAAGTTGCATATGGAAGATCCGAATAAAAGCATATATTTTGATGTCAAGCAAAGTACATATACTGACGTTTCTAATATTAATAATTAAAATAAAATTCAATCCATTTACTAGACAATGATTTCAGCTCAAGACATTCTTTGACTTTACTGGTTTTCTGACTCCAAGATTATTAGTGGAGCGATAGCTATACCAAGCTTACAGTATTGTGTATTGATAATATTAGACACTAGACAAGACCGGCCCAAAGGAGTTTTGGCAACCTGGTACATATATAGATAACCGAAGTAAATGCAGTGATATAAATAGTGTCTCATCCTTGACATTTCTTATGTGTCTAGTGCGGGCATTATACAATAAAGTTACATAAGCCCTTCATTTTATTAGTTCCTGATGTGAATGGGTTATTTTGGATGCCTAAGATGTTTTTAGTTAGAGGACTTTATAATCATATATTAAGATTACTTATTCCTTGAATCACATATGATCAATTTATGAATGTAGGAGTCTGAAACCTAAGGAATACAGTGGGTATGACAAGACCGTCAACACACACACACACACACACACACACACACACACACACACTCTCACACATTCGTACCCTGGTATTCACAAACAAGATGGTTTGATGCAATTCCAAAGTTCCAAAGGTAACAAACAGGAATGATGTGTAAGTTGATATGCATGAGTGTGATTGCAAACAAGGGAAACAAATAAACATTTGTCCATTTTTGCTCCAGCAAAAATGCAATTTGTGTCGTTTTTGCATATATTGCTTCATGACGCAGCAACTTAATGTACGCCAGGATTAGAAGGTAAACTGAAATGAAAGTAAATGAATAAAAACACAAACCAAAAACAAAAATAAAAAAAATTAATAATGCGAAAAATTCAAATCCATCCCATATGTCCACAAAATTATTTACCCCGAGAAATAGGGCTCTTCACAAAAATAAACAACATCATAATATGTTATTGTTACAATTCAGACATGCCGGTATTATATGAGTAACTCATTCTTAACAATGGACCAGGATATAAACCTATTCACTCGAACGAATACATTGACACAGATAATTGTAAATTAGATAATAAATTCAGAGTGGACAATAAAAATAATATATATTAGATTTTATTTGGCCCAAAAGGTAATAACATTCCTAATTTTCGTCACTAGAAATGGCCAACAAGAATTTTACTTGTGTAATATTACAATGAATATATTTATGCAAGACATTTTCTGTCCCACTAATATTTTTTAAAAAAATATCCCAGAATATTAGCGTCCATTACATATATGACTGAGAGTAATACTCAGACCCATCAATATTTATAAAACACACTTTTATCCGCGTATTGCTGCTCACTCTAAGGCTGGTGTTGTTAAAGCTAATTTGTCAATCCTTTTAAAACATATAATGATGAACGGAAATATTCACTAGTGTATAAGGTATGCTGGTAAGAGTGATTTCCGTAGGTTAATTTTCTATCTATAAATCTATCTATCTATCTATCTATCTATCTATCTATCTATCTTTGCATTTATATATCTATTTATATATCGATCTATCTATATACCTATATCTATCTATCTATCTATCTATCTATCTATCTATTTATTGATCTATATATCTATCTTAAAATCTTAAAACAAAATGTATAACAGCAGCACGGATAAAAACAATTTTCCAATGTTTAGAGTTAACCAAGATCTAACTCATGGGAAGAAGAGATGGTATCAACCACAACAGAAACAGTAAGCACAAGTGCCAGTATAAATTCTTGGGTTATAAATGTTTCAATGACAGGGGAGTTCTGTAAATATTGATGATGCATAAAACAAACACATAAATGAGACCGTTCCTAAAACGCTTAGACTACGTCTATTTTTGTTTTGTCGTCAGCCTAACAAGGTAGTATCACAGACATCAAAGCGGAGAATATCATACCTATCATAGAGAACCCAAAAAATGTTTTGTATTAATTCTCTGGGCTTAGAAAAAAAGGACAAAATACTGAGAGTGGCGAAAATTCAGTCGTCTTAAAAATGTAGTAAAGAAGATATATCGCGTACATTATTTGTTGGGGTAGTATATGGAATATGTCAAGAGAACATATGTCGCATAATAGAGGAGAAGAGCTGTTATAATATTGATGCTACTAATACTAAAATAATATACTGATTTATATATGTATATAAGAAAATCTGAATTGTTTAAGGTAGTGTAATAAATTAACATTTCAGGTAATCAAACACCTGCACTGTCCAATGTAATCAACATACATTAAATTATCTTCACTGAATTTCCACTGTTGGCCTCTCTATATGACCTTATCTTCGAACAAAATATTAGGCAACAGTTAATTTAAATATATTGTTTTAACAGATGTTCTTAATCAACTTGCATATTAAATTATATATGAATGACATTTCACGCGTACAGCTGGAAGCGAATACAACCGAAACTTGTAGCTAACTTGAAGCAGTAAATTGTTTTTTCCAGCCAACATTTAGTCTTACAGTTTGACAACCCCATAATGGAATAACGTTTATTATCTAAACAGGACTGTCTAGGGCACGTATTCAACACGTACTTGAACCACATCTCCCGAAAGTTCCATTCGTCAGAACTGAGAAACAGAATCAAGAGTTGTGACCCCTTAATGAAAGAATAATGTACAATTTATATTACTAGTCAGTTTGATGGGGAACAGTCACTAAAACAGTTAATGCACACATACTGAAATTCACATAAAGGATGATTACTTGCAAACAGCTTTCTAGACACGTACTAGGCAGGTAAGCAAAGTTTAACAGAAAATACAGAATTTCAAATGTTTAGTTTCAGTACCAGTGACTTTGAACGTGTTTCACAGAATGACAATGACTACTTCCTACTGAAGATGGCTTAAGTACTGAGTAGAGTGTGGATTAAAGTTTTGATCAGCAAACACTCATTAGAGAGGCCAAGGCTGCATCAAATATTAACGGTCATAGGTCAAGCTCTATATGCAAAAGCAGGATGTATTGACGGGAAACAGAACGACATGGATGAAAATATCACCTATTAATTATGCAAAGATCAACCCATCGCGCAGTTCGAGTTCACCAGCACGTATATGGAGGCTGGTCCTGAATGGGGTTTATCCTCTGGATGGAGCAAAACTGGAATAAGAAAAAGCGGACAGTTTATTAATTTGTTAGAGATATGAACGAACTGGCCGAATAACTGTGCTGAATGAACCTTATAAGTTTGGTGCTTTTATAGATGAACAAATCCTTAGAAATAGATTCTTGGAGCATCATCGACATGTCAATCTGGATCTGTAAACAGTTTTATGTCTTACGTGGATATCATTGCAAGATGTTCTGCTAACCATGTTACATTCTGATCGAGGACTCGGTGCGGTCTTTACACATTATTGCCGTGCAATCCATAACAGCCCTGGTGTATTGTATATGAATGCAGATTTCGCAGGGTGCTTTCAAGTCTACTATGCCCATATTACTTGGTCACTGTGCACCAAGTTGTGGTTAGCCCCGGCTTCGTTTATGAACACTTTTCTATTCAACTCTTTAGTAACAGTCAACGTGGACACTTTCCTGCTTACCAAACCACTTAGGTAACAGTAAGAAAACAAATGCATACTCCAAGGTTGACCTAATCGTCAGGTGCTATGAAGAGTTACTGCATTACAGCTGAACTCAGAGGCTTCTACCTGGGTCATATGACAGAAATGGTACAAAACCTAAGAGTTGAAAAGATGAAATTGAAGTGTTCGGCAGTGGCAGGTCTGCATCAAAGCCAGGTCAAACCCTTTGGTAGACACATCTCTCATTCTCACGTCACAACAAAATCATTTCTGTGTGAGCTAACCTTTGGCCTCATGGAGGAATTTAAAGTAGAAGAGAAATATATGTTGACGTGGGAACTGAGAGATGACAGAGCAACCCACCAATATAAAATATCTCTGCTGCCTGGAAACTATACAAGCAAAAAATCGAATGGAAAGAATCGTGTTTAGAGGGTAAGAGGAGACAACGGTCACGTAAGCTTTGTTGAAGTGATCATATCTGTTCTATCCACGATACAGATTTGAAGAATTATTTAATATATAAAGAACAAAAAAGGAGACGCAGAGGGGAAGAGAGTCTGGTCATCATAGGTCACATAGTGTTCGCTAGGGAAAAGAATGGTTCTAGCAAGTTCAAAGCAAAGCAATCTTCCTCTCATTGTAAGGAAGGACCTAAAGAAGACGGTGTACACTGAGAACCTTAGTGACAGGGTGGTCAATGCTTAGACTTTGAAGACAAATGCAACAAAATCAGGTCTGAGGTTAAACACATGGTATCTGAATTCAACAATACACAAGACGAAGCAGACGATTGCCCGTTGCTAAATAAATCACTTGCTGATAAAGAGGGCTACAACACAATAGTGATAAACTCAGAAGACATTGATGTATCCGTCATGTATTTGGTATTCCATGATTACATCAGGGCCCCATTGTTCCATAAACGTGGCGCAATAGTCCCAAACATTGATACAATAGTTAACGTTGTTGGCAGAACTGTTTGTTGGACTATGCATTCATATAATCATTTAAACAAAGTCAGTATCTTTGCAGTTAAAGGGACATTATGAGCCCTTTAAAAGCCGAATGTCAAGATAATGACACAGGAAGCCTTCTCACATTTGTAAAGGAAACGTATAAATCTGAGTGGCTGAAGAACATGAAAAGTGTACGTGCCTTCCTTATTCAGCCTAAGCTGCTACTGTCAAAGCAAATGATATTAAATATTTTGCGCAACGAAAGGCACGTTTTAGAGTCACTACCTGTTCCAATGCAGATACTGCTTAAAAAAGATATCCAACGGGCCAATTCCTAGTCTACAATATGCAAGTGGTTGAATAAGGACCCATCAACATATTTCCGTGTTCGATGAGATTTAAGTGGGAAAGACTGTATGGGTAGGTGCATAATGGTGATGAGGACTTGATGGAAAGACAGCCGGCAGTTCCGTTAGTCGCGGAATTATTTACATGCGACGATACCTAGCAAGTGAAAACTTTCAAGCTTTTAAACTGTGTCTGGTTAGGAATTATTTTCAAGTACGTTGATATCTGCAGACTTTTACACTATGCAATGAGGAACTATGAGTATAAAGTAATGACAGTGGATCTGCTCCGGATGAGGATGATAATGATTACTATTATTATGGGTTTACGAAATTATATCGTACTTTGTTATCCTAATGTCATCAACTCCATTCAATACTGCTGATTAAAATTAATTCTTCTGTCAGTCATTTTGAGAATGTTTCGTCTTAGAAATAGAACACACGACAAAGGGTAAGACATATTATAGAGAAACACTGTGCTCCTGCACGTGCATAACTGTTCTAGTGATATATAGATACCAAAGTTTGCCCGATGAATTCATGGAAACTCTTCCTGATATTAATTTCAGAGTAGTATTTGAATAAATTAAACTGGCAAAGAATATTTGTGTAACATCGATCGCTTATGAATTGTGTATTGAGTCAAAGGGGACTACTAAAGCAGTCGCTAATAACAAAACATTTAAGATAACTAAATGCTGGTTGTTACTCGCGCAACTGAAGTTGCTTGGCTATACAGCAATTAATTATAATATACTGATTTAAACTATAACGATTCTATAGTAGACCGATTCACAAACTGTACGGGAAATCTACTGGCGAATTCACTTATATCGCTTAAGCGTTGGTAATAAATAGAAGGAAAAAATGTGTGCACGGTTATCACCAACGTTTGATCTCAACGGACCCAGACCGTGCCAATAATAATCACATTAGTCACATGACTTGTTTCTAATTACAGCTTGGACCACTGTATCAGTCAATTTTATTTGCTTCATACAAACATAATGGCAAGAATGGGAGTATAACACAGACCTTTATTGATTTTGATTGTTGTAAATGTAACATTGCTACTGTGCAACGGAGATTATGCCGCAAAAGACTGTTCCCTCGTAAATGATTGTGCGATATATTAAAGGCTGTGGATAAAACTAAGAAATAAACATCTTAATATGTTTAGAAAAGAGAGCATTTATGTGAAGTACAACGTATTTGAATGGCTCCGGCAATGCTCTTCATAATTGGATATATTCCAAGGTGGCCAAATAATTGAACAAGAAAATAAAACCGATTTTATTTCCATTAATCTGTAATAGCACAGCAACATGCGAAAAGGATCGAAAATATTTGTAAATTTGACTTAATTTTCGTAGCCTGTACTATGACACGGGACATTTGAAAGTATATTTGGGAAGAGTATATAGCTATCTTCAAACCTGTAAATATAGAGTTGAAACAATTTATTGGTCGCCATTGGAGACCTATCATCCTTAAAATCAATCGAACGTAAGCGGCACGACAGATGGTTGCGTTTTGGATTTGATACTGATGAAAGTAAAATTCGCTTGAGTCTTTATATTAAATTAATTAATTAAAATCTGTAGTAGATTGTACTTTGAAAAAAGAAAGATGTATGTTTTAAGTTGTAAAATATGTAATGGATAAAGTGAAACGTCTTTGCAGACTGGAATCGCTTAAATAAAGTATATGGATGCCATTTGACAATGGGTATCAAAGCGAACTGCGATAATGTGCTTATTAATGGTTTTCTTCTTAGTAGTAGGATAATCAAATAAAGGTCAGCTGTGTGTTGGAAGACATGAGGCTATATACATTGCTTTGGGGCACAAGAGCAATAGCCACGTAGCCACCTCGAATTTGAAAATCAAACTAACTTTGCCACACCATTTCCTAATCACACGTTTTGGATTATCTCGTTAGGTTCTAACAGTATTTGAAAATTGTAAGCGAAATAAATTATAGTATAAATTATAGTATAAGTGCTGAAAACAAGACCGGGAGTTATATTATTCTTGACAAAAGGGACAAGGGTTTCGTAAACTATGAGATAATTGTAAACTTTCGGACTCAGTGTTAATTACGGAAGAGCGTGCGTTTACACCTTGTTCTGAAAGGCTCATAACTTCAACCCATAAAATAAATAATGTTTTAAAAAATATTGCAATCACTGTAGGACGATTTTAGATGTTTTGTGAAAACTAAAGTCAGGGCCTGTAATACAACGTCGTGAGCTCAATTCTTATTCACAATGTCAAATTTGTAAGACAATGTTAATCATTTTAGTTGAACTAAATGAAAATCTTCTAACGTATACAATTAGTTATTTTCATTTTCTGTTTTCGTACAGTGATTTTAGTTACCACAGGGCTATTGTGCGTTTATACTAGTTTGATTTATCATTACTATACTTGGATATTACCATTTTAACACCCAGACCAGAACACTGCAACAAAATGTGTTTTGCTTTAGCTTTAAATATTGATTTATATTGTTAAAAGTTTTATTTCCGTATTCTTGTTACAAATTATTTGGTTATGATATGTTAATCTCCCTCTACGATTTTCTATATAATACAGCTCTACTTTTGTTATGTGTATATGGTGAGGTTTCATTTCCACTATTCTTCGTCTACTTAACTGAATCAATTGTTTTATATCAATTGTTGTTACTTCCTTTCTTTATCTAGAGTAACCGTGTCATCTGATGCATTGAATGCATTGTACTGAGTTTCATTGCATAATAATTATATTGAACATTAATTAGTTCACTCAGTACAAAGACTTTTACGAATGAAGTACCGGATCAAAAGACATTTTGCTGTCAGAAATATTAAAAGTATCCATTATTCCTATTGTACTAGAATATAGTTTTCATTTCTTATGTACCAATCACATGTTTGTAACATACAGTTAAATGGAAGCCAATATTTGTCTAAAATTATTATATTGAAAACACAAAACATATTTATATGAGTTATTGTTTCCATGGCATGTATACATTCTGGGCGCGAGCAAATATTATGTGTAAGAATGTATATGGATCGCATGTCACAATTCTGTATATTTTTGCAAGGACAAAACTATTTATTTGCTTATAATTAATTGATTACACATAAACTAGCCATCGCCTTGCTTTCGGTAAATTTGACAAAGTTATATCGTGTGATATGTGGGTCGTGTGACGGAGCCAGAATTAATAACATGATGTGTCACTATAGCCGTTTTACCATTTCACTCACGCCCACCTGTTTTCTTCCTTTGAAACCCATATACATTCCTCTGAAGATCTAAAAAGGCGCTTTTGACTTTCTAGTTTTAAACAGAAATAAAATTGGCGAAAATCCAGTCCTATGTTTAATCGCTTTGCGTATAATGACAATATATATTTTCTTGTCATTCTTCTTCAACTGATGTATTCCAGCAATGTAAATTTGGTCTCTAGGATGTGATGCCGTTTTAACATTTTACTCACTCCTACCAATTTACTTTTCTTTGAAAACCGTGCACATTCTTCTCATGATCAATGTAGCTCTTTCGACTTTCTTGTTTCAAATAGAAATGTTATTGTTGAAAATCCATCCCTATGTTTGATCGCTTTGTGTATAATGACAATATATATTACCCCGTCATTCTTCTACAACTGATGCATTCCATTTATGTAAAATGTTGTCTCTATGATGTGATGCAGAAAACAATAATGCTAGTAGCTGTTAACTCGGTGGGTGCATTCTCTATTTCTCTCTCTCTCTCTCTCTCTCACACACACACACACACACACACCCACACACACATTCACACACAGAGAACGCACGCACTATTTCTCATCCTCACTTTAAGCAACATACACATATTCTTCATTCTGCGACAACATATGTATTACCTTTCCAGTGCACATGAAGCAACTCTTAGAACAAAACATGACTATACACCGATTGTGATTGTCATGAATCAGATGAGAGGAAATTTGGTACACTAGTTTTTTACATGCCGTGATATTCAATAAAGTAATTCAGAGATGAATATTCTAGACTAAATCATGTCCTTCAGATAGATTGTTCCTTTCTTTCAACTTCTTAAGTTTTCCTGCACGTGCCTTTACTTAGAAAAAAAAAGCCTAATGTAATATTCAATATAACAAAGACTTTCTTTCCTCATGAACCTTCGTGCTAACAAAGGTTTCCTCAAGTAACATGTGTTCGATGTATTGTTGAGCCTTTCTCCGTTATCAGGGTCTGTAATTCCTGAACAGGATAACATATTTGTATAAACAACTGTGTGTGATATAAATTCATTTGCAACGTTAATCTCACATTTTAACTGTGTGTGATACAGCAGTGGGACTAAGTACGAACGTGTTTATGAATCAACCATATAGAATGTAAACAAATACTCATTTTGCCATTTACTATGTGCATCTCTGATTGATCCTAGAATCAACGTTCTTGCCGGCACAGACTACACTGCTCGTTGATATTTGTAAATACCATTGTACCGTTGGAGCACTTTTTTGGAGTCACGATTGAGTGTAAAATCATGCGTAGTTAATCAAGATATCGGTTGTCCTTATCATGTGTGGAATAGGTCAAACTAAAGGTGAGTAAAATATAAATATGTACAATATACGAATGCTTTTCGAACCAGTATTACATTTGCAGTATTCTCGGGTAAAAAAAAATAACTGCGATTGTTGAGTTACATATTGAATGCATGTAATAAAGGAGACTTAAAATATACATTTTGAACTACAAATTAATGTCATAGGAAAATGATGTGTTTAGATATAATGTATTATAAAGTAACAAAAGTCGAAAACATTCTGAAAAATCATATTGAAAGACCGACATAGAATCTAGTATCAACTTAAAGAAGTATTGATCATACCATTTTGATATGAAATAAATTTTAACCCCCGAAATTATTGTATTATAAGAACCACTATCCATTTTGACGTTGAGAAATATTTATTTCGCATATGGTTTGGAAAAATAATATCTGCATGTACATGAAATGCTGTTTAACCTTCCTGGCCCAATCTAGACCCTTCCCCTTCTCTCTCTCTCTCTCTCTCTCTCTCCTTATATATATATATATATATATATATATATATATATATATATATATATATATATATATATATATATATGATAGTGTATATGTGTGTGTGTGTATTCCCTTCAGCGATTGGGAAAGGCTGGGGCCAGTTTGAGTGTCTGAGATCCGTAAGACCTAGTTGTACTGCAATTGGGAATGACAGACCAAGATCATATAATTTGTTATATAGATATTTAAAAGCCAATTAAGTACGCAAAATGTATCTTTATTATTTCGAGAATTGATTTTCTTTATAAAAAGAGCGTTTCGAGACACCTTAGCGGCTGAATGTGATCCTATAAAAAATGCATAGTTTTTTTAAAATTATCATTTGAGCAAATGTATGTAAGTATTTGGATCTATGAAAGAACCAAACGAAAGATCTGAGAAAATCATTCATATAATTAATCTGATATGAACTTGGCATGAGTAGTGAAAGGGGTGAGATTAGCGTCAATGGGAATTAGCATTACAAACACCCCCTGGGCGAGATTAGCGTCAATGGAAATTTAACATTAACCACCCTGGGCGAGATTAGCGTGAATGGAAATTTAACATGGGCAAAAAACCCTGGGTAAGATTAGCGTCCATGGAATTTAACATTGGAGAAAGGAAAAAAAAAGGAAATATTGAGATTAGCGTCAAAGGCATTCGAACAATGGAAAAAAAAATATCGATTCTAGGGACAAAGGCAATTGAACATGGGGAATAGAGTTTGGGTCTGTCTAGGGACAAGGGGAATTGAACATGGGAATAAAGTGTGGGTTTGTCTAGGGACAAAGGGGAATTGAACATGTTAGAAACAAAAACTACTTTAGGGACAAGGGGAATTGAACATGGGATTTTTTTTTTAAAAAATTTTTTTATAAAGGGGTAGGCAATTGAAAAGTCATTCTCTTTTCGAGAAATATGGCTGGCTCTGAAAAGGGCCTTTGGTTTCTTCTTCTTCTTCTGCTTCTAATTTCTTCTTTTTCTCCACCAACTTCTTATTTTCTCACCTACACTCTTTTTCTTCTTTTTTTCTCCTCCTCTTCTTTCTTCTCTTCCTCCTCCTCTTCTTTCTTCCTCTTCTCATTTTCTTCTTCTTTTTCATTTTTTTCATTCCATTTTCGTATTCTTATCCTTTCCTCTTCATCCTCCTTCTCCTCCTTTATTTCCTTCATCACACCACTTATCATGTCCTTTGCTTTTCTTAAGTTGTTAATCTCCATTTTTACTCTATGCGGACTATGAGAATAGTGGTCTTCATTGAGTCGTACTAGCATTTGTTCTATCATGCCCAAATTGTCAAGGACGTCTTGCAATGTTTGAAATTTATCGAGGTGGTTCGAAGCCATCATCTCTGTAGAATGGTTTGAACGACGAATACTGTGGGTTCTTATACGAAAAGCGTGGACGTGAAGGAAAACATCCCCCTAAAACATAAAATTGATATTACCTAGATCATGACCTAACATCGTGCGGACGTGAAAGAAAACATCCCCTACTTTTCTCATTTCATATAATATACTATCCACATAAGTGAAGCAACAATAAACAAACCCAAATCTACTATTTCACACGCAAATCATTAAAACAAAATCCATAATCTACTATCCACACAATCGTACGTGAGCGGTTACAAAACCCAAACTATACTCTCCACATACGCTAAGAAACAATAAACAAAATCCATAATCTACTATCCACACAATCGTACGTGAGCGGTTACAAAACCCAAACTATACTCTTCACATACGCTAAGAAACAATAAAGAAACCCATAATCTACCATTCACACAAACTTACGTGAGCAGTTACAAACACAAACACACAAACACATACCCTCGCACTATGAAAAAAGAGTTAGTGTTTATATTCACACTACGCTACATACACACACACACACACATTGGCAAATTGATGGTTATTTCTTTTCTAGAGTATTGGGTAGCCCTGAAAAGGGCTGGGTTTTTTTTTAACTTCATGGACACCTGGTTAATGGTGGCACCTTCCAGGCCTGGCGTCACATACACATCTTGTTCCCCAGTTGCTTTTTACTTTTTTGGGGGAGAGAGCAGAGGCAGGATATGTGGCTTCAGAATCCCAATTTTCGGTTTCTGGGATTCTGAAATTTCTTCTCCTTTTCTCCTTTTCCTCCTCCTCTTCTTTGTATCTTCTTTCCTCCTCTTCTTTGTATCTTCTCTCCTCCTCTTCTTTATTTCTTCTTTCCTCCTCCTCTCTCATCCTTCCTTCTTCCACAATGGCCTCCGAGGCCAGCTCGTTCAACAGGCGCCTGGCATATTCCAGATGAACATGAAGTTCCAACAGTTTCGCCAGTCTCGTGTTCATTCTGGTGTTGATCAATCAACAAGGGTAGCTGGACTGCCGAACGAGTTTCAATTTATACTAAAACTGCGGACGTGAAGGAAAACATCCCCCTAATAAACATAAAATTGACCTTACCTAGATCATGACCAAAAAACAACGCGCGGACCTAAAAGAAACACTCACTCACGTTTTTATACTACCCATTCCTATTCTAAAAAATTTTTTCATTAATCACTCCAATATACTAATCACATACGCAAAGCAATTCAATCAAACCCCCCAAATCTACTCTCTCCACACCTCAAACAGCCAAAAAAAACATGATCTTAATCTACTATCCACACCAACGTACGTGAGATGTTACAAACACAAACACACAAACACATACCCTCACACTATAAAAAAGAGTCAGTGTTTATATTCTACCTACACACATTGGCAAATTGATTGTTATTTCTTTTCTAGAGTATTGGGGTAGCCCTGAAAAGAGCTGTGTTTTCTTTTTTGTTTGCTATGGCAATCTTTTAGTTTCTAAGAATGCGATGTCCTCTGAGGATAGACTTTCTGGCGATAGGTCTGCTTCTTCGGAAAGAGAAGAAGAACTCTTTGGTGTCGATACGACAATCGACAAAGCCTCTCTCAGGTTCAGGTTCCTGCTGCTGTTGCTGCTGCTGTTGTTGTTGTTGCTGCTGTCTCTGAAGTCTGTACTTCTCTGTCCATTCTTCTTTCTCCCTGTTCACTTCTTCTCTGAAGAGTTCTTCTATCAAATCTTCAGTGACTTTTAGCATTCTCACATTCTCTATCTCTTCTGGCTTCGGTATCAGACTGTGTCTGACCCTATGCAAATCCACGTAGGCTTCGTTTAGCTTAGCTAGTTTGGAGCACATCTTCGTAGGAGGATGAGTCGACAATGGATGGTTAGACTGGAAACAACCCGGTTCTTAAAGTCAAAGCGCGGACATGAAGGAAAGCATCCCTCCACGGTTTTCGAGCCGCAATGTTCAATGAGTGTCATGAGAAGGATAGTAAGAAGTCAAAGAGCATGAATCAAACATTCTTATAGCCAAACAAATCACAAAGGCATTTTTTTCAAAACACATCATTTTTTATTCAAAAATCACTTAACACTAACCAACAACTCTAACATTTTTTAACAATAATCCAACAATATAATATCAAACATTTTTTCAATTTACACTCTACTTTAAACAGGGTTGGCAAAGTTGTGAATGAAATTGTGATTTCCACTGTCGCAAGTCATTGAGTCATGGATGGACACCACGTTTCCTAGCTTAAGACAACAAAATAAGCATACTAGTCAAAAAATCAACGGTTTACTTTCTCATCGTTTCTAGAAAAATCACGATCAAAATAAGTCACTAAATGTTCTTTTGCTGATAATAAGTGATCAATTTCGATCTCGACTTTCTCTTTGAATTTGTCAAAGAGGGTTTTGTTGTAATGGATGTCTCGAGTCGTTAATGGAGGACAGAAATGTTCACGCAAGTCTTTATACCACCAACGTAACACGTCTTCTTTAAACAGACTCCAAGCTTCGTCCAGATATTCGTTGAATTTTTCTTCTTGACTGATGTTTTGACATCCATAGCAATCAGGCTTCATGCTTCATCCATGTGGTAATTGTGTCTGCCAGGTATGTAGCACAGTAGGAGACCAATTGCTGTTCTTGTTCTGGCCATCTCGACTTGATCACGATGTCCTTTTCGTCTTTGTGTTGGGATTTTCCTTCCAAGGTCACCTCACATTCCATCTTCAAAGCTTCTCCACTAGGTAAAGAGGGATAACAGTCTTCCATGGCTTCTAGTAATCTAGAATGACTTCTCTCAAACTGTTGATTTCTATGGTATTATCGAATTCTGCATACAGGATGACGTTCAACGTTACATCATCATCACCGATTCTGTTTCCGAACTGAATTTCCACACGAATCTGGCCGGATTTTATAGGGTGGAAATGTCCCTCGTCGCTGCCTTGGTCTGGAGTGAAATCAAAGGCCCACAAAGCATAGCCTCCGTCATAATCGTCGTATGTAATGCCGTGACTGGTGTTTGTTACTAACTGTCCCGTGGCTTCGTACAAGGACAAGTACGATCTCAAGTAATTCTTCTTCTCAAAGTCAGGTTCGAAAGGTCGGGTACACAAGGTCTTGCCATCGCGACTGACTTCAATCTTGGACACGTTGAAGTGATGAAAGTTGAAAGGATTTTTAGTGATAGCTCCGTTGAAGGTTTCATTCGAGACCATACCAAGGATCAAACGTTTGGGTAGCTGTCCTTGGAACAGATGATCTTCGATCATGGATCGCTGTCCCCTAGGAATGGTGAAAGTTTTCACTTCTACGCGTCTGATCTGATACTTGGCGGTCGTTCTGCTCAACGTCTGACTAATGTCGTTACCTACTTTAGGTAACACTTCCACACGACGTACGTAGAGTCTGGCTTCTTGGATTTTGGTTTTGTACTCGCCAGCATCAGCCAATAAATGGAAAGCGGTACTGCTCCGATTCAGTCTCAGGCGGACATCCACCCCGTTCAGCAAATATTTTTCTTGCAACCACATGTCCAAATGCAAACGATCCATCAGTTCTAAACTTTGGTTGGGTCCTATGATTCTCTTTCTTCGTTCTACAAATCCCTCATTGGTGGTTATTTTTGATTTGGGGTCAGCTTCAAGACCTGTTTTATCAAATTCGCCCGCTTCGTCAGGTTCCCATAGCACGCAGGCATTGAGATGAGTGTTCTTGGCATCTATTCCGTACGTCAAGAGATTTTCCAGGTTGATACGGTAAGGGTAAGTATCCATGATGCTGCTAACCAGTTTGTTGTTCAAGTACAAGTCCACTGAGCTGAACAAGGAATGCATGAAATTGTTGACGGGAGCTACTGGCTCAGTGTCTATAGCATTTCCATCCTTATCTAGAACTTTGACTTTCAAGTACAAGTAACTGCTATTCAGATCGATGTAATCTTCGGGCTGTCCCTTGATTTCAAACTCGATGGGAGCGGAATCGGTCAATGAGGAGACGGGATGAAGTTCCACCCATTGGGATTCTTGCATGGTCATCATGGTGGGGGGCATGGCAAACAGATCCAGTTCCGTCTTGGAACAGGCGCAAGACTCTCGGTGCATCATTTTTTTGTTGCAGTGTCTCAATAATCGAAAACGTCTAAGTCTCGAACGGTTCTTCTTTTCTTGGCCTTTCTAGCTTGAAGTCTGGTGAAAGGGTGTTTTCTTCGTCGTCTCCTTCTGCCCTGTCCTTGCTGAATGCTTGACTCGGTAGTGTGCAGGGCATTTATAGGTGTGTCTTGTCGGCCCAAAAGGTCTTTACCCGTTTGCAGCAAGACATTTTTGCCTGCCCTCATGAAGGCTTATTTAGGGTTTTGTTTGTCGATGATGACATTTTGGAGAAATTCTTTGCCTTGTGTCAGTGCCGCATCTTTCAAGGCGTGCAATCCGCGTGTCACCATCGGTTTCAACACCGGTGCCACCGAACGAAAGGCCGATTTTAACATATCTCCTAAACCGTGTCCCCGCTGTCGTGCAACCCCTTGATACACTGGATACATGACTTACGAGTCGTGAGAGAACCGTTTTCAAAAATGGAGTTTCACCGTGACTTTTCCTTTGGTGAATGGAATATTTTGTCCCAAATCTCCTTTTATAGCAATGTTGACCGTGTCCAAATACGACTTGCTGACAGGCAAATAATGAGGATGCACAAATTCCCGGTGGACGTGATAGGTGTTTCCACCTTCCTGGTCACTGGTCGTGGTACTATCCACTTTGAAAGGAATGACACGCAGTAACGGTACAGAGGTGTGTCCCACCACGTTATACTCCACCACATCGGAGTACACGAACATCAAATTCAGTCCTTGGTTCAGTTCTACAGGGAATCGAAAAAACTTGTAAAATTCCGTATTGCTGTTGATCTTTACTTTAAAATTTGGAGCCATTTTTGTGTCTCCACCTAAAATATCAAACAAGTCACGATTAAAACTGATGGACAACGTTTGGGTATCCTGAAATTTCATCAGTAAGCGACGAGCCACTTTATGGTACTCCAGGGTGACACTTTTTTTGACTCTGTTCAGGGCTTTGATAAAAGGCGAACTCGAACCTGGAAGTAATGGTGTCCACCAAATGTTGGCCACTAAAAAAAAACCTGCCGGCGTGTCTCCGCCCAAAATGAGGTTCTGGTTGTGGTTGTTGTTGGAGTGGTGACTGGCACTGGCACTGGATACAAGGTTCCCGTGGTTCCCGTTCGAGGAGAATTTCAGGGAGGGATTGGGAAGCAGGTAACCGATGCAACTGCTCAACAAAATGGTCCACAATTGTTTGTCTCCTTGTTGCAAACTCAAATTGGCAATGGCTGCCCCGATGACACAATACACCACAAAGATTTGGCAGAAAAAGACGATTTGCGTTTTAGGCACACGTTCTCCACACCACACCCACAAGGGTTGTTTTTGTAAATCTTCCACAGAAGAACTAGGTGAAGGAGGAGTGGTCGACGTAGCTGCGTCTATGTGAAAGGGCATGATGGTCACTTCTTTTTATAGTCGATGACTTGCGAAGCGTCGATCCCAGAATCAAAACTGGGTGGATATCCTTTCCAACGTATTTTGACTTCTTTGACACGTCGTTTGCCCACTTTACGGGTTCTGCGTTCGAGAATGCTTTCGATGTCGTACACGTCGTCTTTTTTTTTGGTCACACGTTGTAACTCGGGCAAATAAAACGTTCCTTTGAGCACTTCTCCGTTCATGTCTTCCAATTTATAGACGGCAGGATGACGGCCATGCACTCGTCCAGTGACGCGAAACAATTCGGTCGTCCAGTTAGGTAAGTAACCTTTGTCGAAAGTGCGTTTGGTTTTGCCAATGCGCACCCAATCTCCTACGGCCAACTCTCCACTTTTCTTGGGGACAGCCCTCGTCGGGGACGTACCGAACAGACGCTCAAACACCAACACTTCGTTGTCGGGAGTCACGTCTTGCGGGGCACGTCCGATGCTTCGATGGTAAGATTGGTTGTACGCTTGCACCAGGTGCGGTAAGATGTCGATGTACTTCAGAGTGTGGTGATGCGTAAAATATTTCCACATGCGTTCTTTCAAAGTGCGTTGAAAACGTTCCACGATGCTGGCTTTGGTTTCAGGATTCTCGGTGGTAAAAAAATGAATGTCACGTTTCTTTAATTCTTTTTGGAAAGCTTGGTTCAGAAATTCGGTGCCTTTGTCCGTTTGCCATCGAAGAGGGTGACGACCGCTTTGTTTCAACACCCGTTGCAGGGCTCGCACTAACTCGCTGCTCGATTTGGAAGTCAAGGGCACGACCCAGGCAAATTTGGAAAAGACGTCGATGACACAAAACAAATATTTGTAGCCACGATTGTAGCTGGCCAAATGAGAGACATCGGCTAAATCGGCTTGCCATTGATGATCGATGCCTTCCACTCGGGTGCGACTTCTGGTAAACTTGCGTCGAATGGGTTTGTGTAAAGTGTAGGTAGCTTGTTCTTGTAACCATCGTTGCACTTGAGGTAAACGGAGACTTTTCAGTCGCGTTTTGGCAGCACGATACAATTTTTGAACTCCTGCGTAACCTGCAGGATGCGAGAGATCGTAGTAAATGCTGGCTAAGACTTTTTCCATTTTTTGTGTTGGTTGGTGTGTTAATAAGGCACCCACTCTTAGAAGATGCTACTCTTTTTCTCTTGGGGTACTTTCTTGGATTCAATGCTTTGCGTGTGCGACCAGCAATAGGTGTTGAAGAGGAGGATATCTGAGCGGGGGATATCGGTTCTTGTTTCACTTCTGTCTTCACTTCTGTCTTCACTTTCTTTTTCTCTTGTGATGAAGAAGGGGTGGCCATCATCTTTTTAATCCATCCAATTCTGGAGGTAGGTGGTGTTGTTAACTTGCGTACTTTTTCTGGTGGAGTTTGAAACCCTTCTTCTTCTTCTTCTCCTTTTTCTGTCTTGGTCACTGGTAGTGGTGGTACTGGTACTGGTACTGGTGATGGTGCTGGACTTTTCATCAAGGTCTTAAAATCTTTCAGAGTGGGTAGAGCTGTTTCGTCTAAAGCTTTCTGGTGAAAGAGTTGCAGTCGTTGCAAGAGTTGACCGTACTTTTGCGATTTTTCTGTTTCGGACAAATCTTGGCGATCCATTAAGGACTGCAATTCGTGTTGTAACTGGGACATCTCGCTCAAATGGGGATTGGGAGGTAAATGCGGGGTGCGTTGTTCTTGCCACCGATGGTATTCCATCCATCGTTTGTAAGGCACTAAAGCTAGTTTTCGTCCTTCCATAGGGTTGTCAGGGGTCAATTCTGAGATTTTGGGACTACCGAGGGCTTTTTTATCTTGCTTCCACCAGTCTTCCCAACATGGTTCCCAAGACTCCTTTCAGTATGGGGCCTAACAAGAGAGGCAAAATGCCTCCACGTTGGACCAACATCTTCTTCTTTTGACGAATGGGAATTTTCTTTCGAACCATTTGGCGAAGAACGTGACGATGTTTGCTTAAGCACTGTTTCTGGTGTTTGGACAAAGGGATCGTGCCTTTCAAAACGTTCAAACAACATTCGCACACGGTATCGATGACCTCTTTGGAGGCCGATTGAATGAGTTTTTTTCGTAGAGGTGAAGAAGCTTTGGACAGGACAGATAACATGTCCCCATGTTTGACTAAACGTGGTGGTAGTCCTTTTCTTTTCTTTCCTTGGGGTTTTCTGGAGGGTGACATCTTTGAGTCTTCAGGAGCACCAAAAAAACACTGATACCCCCGACTTGGTCACAGGTCTTTTTTTATACTGGAACGCGTCTCCACTGATTGTCTTTACGGCGTATCAGTTTGAGGACAGGCATGACACGTCGTGGAGGGGTACGCAACGGACTAAATCGAGCCAGTTCTTGCTTGGACAAATCCAGTAAACTTTGTAACATACCCGATCTTTCATGGACTTTGATTTTGGGAGAAGGTACTTTGTGAGCAGCAGCCACTGCCACTAAATTGGAGGGTCCTGCCACTGGGGAAGTTCTTTTTGGGGTCATCAACGGAGAAGTTCTTGGTGTGATCAACGTCTCCAAGTACTCTTCAGTTCTTGGTGTCATCAACGGAGAAGTGGATGAACGTGAGGCTGCCGGAGATGCGGGTGTAAGGTTGCGTCCTGGCCGAAGTGCCTCTCTTGCGACTAGTTTTCTTCTGTGGACTTTTCTTTTTCTGGGGGCTTCTTTTCTTTTCCCGGGGTGGTGTCTGGTAAGAAGAGGGTCCCGCTACTGGAGAAGTTCTTCTTGGGGACCTGGTCTTTTTCTTTTTCTTCTTGCTTCGTTGGACTTTTTTCTTGGGGATAACTTTGGGGGCATTAGGATCCCATCTTAAGAGTGAGCGAATGATGACCCCTCCTAGAGCACCACTCCCTCCAGGTTTCAAAATGATTTGTTTTTTGGTTTGAGTGTCGATGCGGGGATCGGCCAGTTGGACCAAAGCGACTTTGTTTCGATCAGATAAGCGTTTGGTTTGATGAGGAATCTGAATGATTCCTTGGAGTATTTGACGTGCCGTCACCGTGAACCATCATAAGACTTCTTTGAGACTAGCTTCTAAGACACGAGCTCATATTTGTGGATTTTTTTCTCGACTGATGCCATACAAGGCACGAATCAATTTGACGGGAAGATGCGACTGAAGGGACGTCATGTTCGCACTGTGAGTGAGACAGACGAAAAAGAGTCTGAGGTTTTTATAGATATTTTTATGTGGAGTGAAATGAAGTCGAGGACGGAGACGTGTACAGGACAGGCCCTCCGTCTTGGCACCAGTGGTGAAACAAGTGGGTACGAAATCGCAAATCCTCGGGGGTCGTAGGTTTCAAATCGACGAGTAAATAGGCGTGTGGAGTTTGAGTGGCATCGTCGTACGCCTGAGTCAGCCAAGGCGTTCCTAACTGTTTGGCTAAGACTTGCACTTGCGATTTATCTCGAGGGCTTTTAAACAAGACCACGTAATGCGCATTGAGACTGATGGTGCGATGGGCTTTACTTTGTTGAAACAAATTTTGGGTGATGTAAACGACACTGGCATTACGGTGATGCCCTTTGAGCGTAAACCACAGCTTAATTTCTTCTTCGTCTTCTCCTAACATGTCGTCGAAAATGACCAGATGGGTTTGACGGGAGTCAGAGACGATGCTGTCGTCTTCTTTTGGAATGCCTTCCACAAACACGATGGAATCGCCTTGACTTTCTCGCAAGAGGCTGTACGCCGATTGCCACTCTTTGTAACACCACACGATCCGCTGAGGTGGTCGATCGATCAAATGATGTTTATGTTCGATCAAACGTTTGACAAATTCGGTTTTGCCTGAACCGCTAGGTCCAGCAATGAGCATTTTAAAGGGATGGCGAAGATACAAAGCCTCCCAACTGGCACGATCTAAGTGTTCGTCGATGACTTTGACAGTGGAGGAAGAGGGAGAAGAGACAGCAGAGGTAGCCATAGTGTGAGAAATGTCACTTGTGACACGAGAACAAACAAGACAAGAGTTTCTATACTTTATTCAGAACACGTTTATTGAATGTTTCAAACATGAATACGAAAGACAAAAATACATAAAAGTCAAAGGCTTAAGTATAAGGATAAAAGGCACATGATAACCATCAACGTGGAATAAACACAAGTGTCTGTACAACATGTTTTGGGTAATGTTCTAACCAGTTCTATAGTAGGGGGTAAGGTCACACAAGTGTCCTCCCGAAAGGGTCTTTCAGGCCTGTCCACGACAGTCCCGTCCTGGGTGACGGGTTCTTCTGGCACCGTCACTAACACAGGTTGAAAAGTCGCAAGGCTCACAATCGCATTCCACTTCAGAAGCCCCACACTTGAATTGTGCCTGTCTAAACTTGTTTTGTGTCTCTCTGAAAGTATTCATCTTGTTCGCTCGGTCTTGGTAGTCACAATGAACTATCGATCTTGCCTAGGGTTCCTTTTTATATACAGACCAATACCGACGTGTCCATACGGTAAGGTGAAATGATTGGGAAGTCGCACTCGCTTCTGGTACACGATTTGATAGACTTTTTCCAAGGGTCGACTGACGATGTGGTGAGTGGTTAAACGTACAATTTTGTTCGGTTGATAGGTGGTCACTTTAAAGTTTGCATCCTCTCCCGATTGCATGGTTTCTTTCAATACCCCAAAGTTCACCACACGACTGGTACGATAATTCAGAGTCAATCCTTTCACTTTACACGTCGTGTGCAATTCTCTTTGTGGGTCCCAGTATTCGTAGCCGTAATTTTTTGGACCACCACTGACGAAACTTAGAATCTTGTCGTGGGGATGTTCGTCTGTCCAGGCTCCTAAACGGTCTCCTTCGATGTCAGGGTGCGGTTGACCCGGGTGATGGATGTAAATGCAACTGTCCGTGTCAAAGTACAGGACACGTTCCCTTAACAGTTCTAAAGCTTCGTACAATTTTAAGCGAGCATGAGCTGTCACGTAAGTCGCAATGATGACATTTCCAAAGGGGTCGTCTTGTACAAAGTCCAGATCTTCTTCGTAATTGACCAAGATCAAATCCTCGCGAACGACGTCCACGTGTTTCATGTATTTGGTTTTGTCGTGAATCATCTGAAAGTAGCGGGAAGGTTCTGTCAAATATTCCGTCTTGGGTAAACATGGTCGTTGTGCCATTTTACCCCACAAGCAATTTAACATCACTTTGGCAAACGACCGCCTGCCTTCGTTTTTCTCGATGTGGTCTAAAGTGATGCCTTCTTGTTCCCGGTATTTCTCTTTGAATGTCTTTTCGTCTTCGGAAGTGTGACACCAGGAATGATAGCCGCTGGCTTCTTGCTTCAGTTTCAAAAAGGCATCCATGTAGTCGGCGAAAATGCCTTTCTGACTGGGGTCACCCTTGTGGTATTGTTGTGTCTTGGGAAAGTGGCAGATTTCGTACACTTCTAACAGTTGGTATCCCATGTCCAGAGCTTTGAACAATTCTACGCTGACCCAGGTTCCCGTCAAGGGCCGTTCTTCCTGTGTGTGCTGACAAGGTTGGTCTTGGTTGCACGTTTCGGCACATGTACG
This sequence comes from Sinohyriopsis cumingii, assembly GCA_028554795.2. Taxonomy (NCBI): domain Eukaryota; kingdom Metazoa; phylum Mollusca; class Bivalvia; order Unionida; family Unionidae; genus Sinohyriopsis; species Sinohyriopsis cumingii. The sequence goes on along the minus strand of CM068831.1, from coordinate 33,847,997 downwards.
ACACAATGGAAACATCAGTTTGCCTTGACAATGGTGAGGTAAGACGGGATGGTATAGGTTCGTGGGAGGCAAAACTTTACACTTGATCAAGCCTTCGTATTGTCGAATGTTTTTCAGGTCGATGTGTTCCGTGAACAATTGTGGGTGCCCTGCAGGAAAGGGACAATATTTGCACACGTAAGGATACAACGAACACACGTCCAAGTATTTGATTTCTTCTCCTTTCTCTTCGTCGGCTTGGTACAGCAAACAGGTGGCATTGGTCCTTCCTCCGTGCAAACTATCCCTCGGGTTTAGGGGGTCCATCAGCTTGTAACTTTCCACGGCACGTTTAAACTCGGGATCGGTTTTCATAGGGTGATCGTACTCGTGTTCCCACATTTCCACCACTTGGTATCCTTGCTGTTCTAACTTTAGGCGTCGCTGAAAAGTGTCCTGGTACAAGTCTTCCATGGTTCGTTGTAAAAACTGATTTTTAGTGCTACGATCAGGGTAACAGACGGGACATCCGTGAAATAAGCAACCGTTAAACTCGTACACGATCTTGGGGTTTTCTAAGTACCAGCCATCGACCGAATACGTTCCGATGGTCTTTTCGCCTCCTCCGTTGTGGGCATGCTGAATCCATTTGTCTTCCTTGTCGCACAAGTAATGTAACCAACGTAGGGCTTTGACCGAGTATTGACGTTTGACACAGTGGGTCGTTTGAGGACTGATGACAGCCACGGTGTTTTCAGGCATGAATCGTTGTCGATACACTAAGGAACACGCTTTGGCTATGGTGCAAGCTTCTTTCAAAGGATCGACCCCTCCGTGTTCCATGAACAGTTCTCGAAATTTTCCACAGCAACGCCGTAAAATGTCCACGTCGGAACGACAATACTTTAGCATTTCTTCCTGAACGTCGAAAGGGTCGGAGGCGTGAGTCTGGTACCAAGCGTAGAAAGCTTCTCGTTGTTCGGTACGCATGTTGTCGGGGTCGTAATAGTGAGCCTCAGGCAAATGGGGTAGAACGGTGTGTTGATTGGCTTCCGTATTGAAAAAGTGTGGAAAGTACCCTTTAGCCATTTCTGTCATTCCAAACGTTTTAGGTATTCGACTCAAAGGCATGGCCAAATAGCTCATCGAATCTTTAAACTGCACTTGTCCCACTTGCATGAAAATGATTTTGGCTCCGTTCAAAGTGACTTTAGGACGTTCGGTGCCTTGTTCCGTATAGTATCTGAGAAGAAACTGTCCATCGTATCATGAGAAATTGTGAGCCATCACTGTGTCATGACGATGACAATCTCCGTAACGTTCGATGTCCTCTTGGCTCCATGTCTTGTCGATGAGATCTAAGACCCATTGGGCAAAATCGGCTAACGTGTTCGGTCCTCGAAAGATTTTTTCACGCCCTCCGGGAATCTTGCTGCAGTGAGGGCAATGACTGAAGATAGGTTCTTGAATGCACTTCTCGCACGCTCGATGAGCCACGCAGAAATTAGGAATGTGAATGCCAGTCTCTTGCATGCATTCGAAATCAAAAAAGATGAAATTGCCTTTCTTCTTGTGACCGTCCTCTTTCTCTGGTGGGGGTTGGTATTTTTGCACGTAGCATTCGTGTTTCAAGTCCACGATGTGGTGACAAATGTGACATTTTTTCTTTCCTGAACATACGTGTGCCTTGGCATTATTGGTACGTAGGCCTTGTCGACACGTAGGGCACAGTCTCAGCAGTTGACAAGCACATTTCTGCTGTGAACCTTGCGTCTTCAGATGTTGTTGGTAACAGGCAGGGCTGACAAACGTGCGCAGACAAGCAGGACAATGTACTCTTTCTTGTCCTTCGCTCAGACAGGGTGGAGAGGCCAAACATCCTGGGCATTTCCATCCGCAATGTTTGTGTTGCTCTCGATTGTTATAGCCATAGTCACATTTCTCACAGTAATAACTGTATCGCAGGAATCCAGTGATAGTGGTAATGGTATCGAAATGGTCATCGTGATAATAGACATGAATGTATTTTCCGTCCTTAAAGTCTTTCCCTCGAAACAACAGAGGCCCACGCACTTCTTGAGGGTGCACTTTCAAGGTGTAGCGTGGAGCTAGGACATCTTGCAATTTTTGCATTTCAGGAATGCCACAGGGTGTGTCTTTGGACAGGCCAGCTTGTTTTAACAGGAGTTCTGCTTCGTTTCGTTGTTTGGCTCGGTCCGATTGTTGAATAGTTTTCCAGGTTCTTTTCCATTCTGCCGTGTCGTTCTTGTTGGCATAGGCTCGTCCCACCACGATGGCTCGGGCTAAGCACATCTGGTCTTGAGGGTTGTGAATTTGGACGAGACTCGTTTTGGTGCTGCGGAGGTCGTTCACCAATAACACCTTATTGCGTTGTCCGGTCCCTTGAGGAGGAGAGACGTGGGCCATTTTCAGTGTGGCTTTACCATCGGTGATGTCAAACTGGTCATTAGATTGTTGTACGTGTTGAATCTTGTCCATGACTTTGGAAGGGGTTAGTTCTGCGGGTCTGCTAAACTCGATCCAAACAGGGGATTTCAAGCTGTCGTGATCTATGGATAGTGTCAAGCGATCGTCTTCTTTTGGTTGACATTGTCGCTTGAGTGCGGTGAGCAAAGAATCCCACATCTCGGTGATAAACCCTTCTGCTTTCTCCAATGGTACGTCGGACTTGAAATCTTTAAACTTCACTGTGTAGGTGTAAGCCGTGGTTCTAAATTTTCTAGAGGAGCGCTTTTCCGTCTCTCGAATGGAATAGTACTTTTCAGGGTTAACTAAGGGTGGTGAACTTTGTTTAGAGGGTTCGGATTCTGGTTCGCTCATGTCCTCTTCAAAATCACTGGCATGAATTTGTGCCAAGACTTCAGCTCTGGTACGAGGCGATAGATCACGTTTCTGCCTCTTACTTTCTTCTTCTTCTTTCTTCTCGAATGAATAGGATCGTTTCATCTTGAGTGCAAAACGTCAAATGACGCAAGTTTAAACACCATAGACTAATTTATAGTCATGACAAACCAGCGTATATAAAAAGGGTGTGTGTCTTGTCCTTTCACTATTCATTTCACTCTCAAACCGAGCACAACGATGGAAGAGACTACCCAGATGGAACGTTTCATCAGAGCTTTGCGAGGGGTCATTAGAAAATTCTCTTCAGACCAGCCGACGGACTACTCTCCTTCCTTTCGAGATAAAAGTCAAGATACTTGCTATATCTGTCAGAAGAAAGGGCATTGGTCTTCAGAGTGTCCAGACCGTCAAAAAAGAAAAAAAGTGGCTAGAAAAGACAAAAGTCAAGATACCTGTTATTATTATCAAGAAAAAGGACATTGGTCCCAAGATTGCCCAAAAAAGAAACAAGTGGAGTCGGAAGAAAAGAGGGATTCTTCAGAAGAAGAGAGAGATACTTCAGAGGAAGAAAGCAGCCAGGTGAAGAAAAAGAAACAGGAGAAGAAATGAAGAAGGGAAGAAAGTGAGGAGGAAGAGGAGGAAAAGACTGTGACGGTGAAGAAATTGAAAAAAAAGAGAGAGTAAAAAAGAAAGAAACAGAAGAAGTGAATACAATTTATAAAGTGTTCTGTTGTGAATTGTGAATTGGATTGTAACTATGCAGAAAAGAATACATTAATTATATAAGGTAAGTGTCTTTGAGTTTTGATTTTAAAATAAGAAGCTACACTCACGCACTCATACACAGACATGTACTATAAGGGTAAAATGGGTTTTTTTTGTTGTTGATTTTTGAGTTATTGGCAAATTGAAAGGCTATCTCTTTTCGAGAGAAGTGGGTGGCCCTGAAAAGGGCCTTTTTATTTTGGTGTAGGGGGTGAGTTTAAGCAATCAACTTTAACTGCCTTAAGCCTTTGCCACGGCCGAGGCCTACTTCTGATGATTGGGTTGAAATCACTAAGGGTGGTACGATAGGCTTAGTCACAGGGTTGGCATGTTTAGCTCGGGAAGGTCGTATTCTCTTCGGTCGTGATAGAGAAGTCTGATACATTTGTTTCAGACTTCTTAACTCCGCTAAAATGTCCAACAGTACCGTAGCCGTTTGATTTTCACCCTCTTGTTTCTTTGCTGCTACTTCTTCTTGTTGCTGTTTTTTTCTTACCTCTTCTTGTTGCTGTTGCTGTTGCTGTAGGAGAAAAGCTTGTTCCGCTTCCTTTTGTCGTTGCATAAATTTCTCCAATTCTTCTTTCTGTCTCTGTCTAAAATTCTCCACTTGCGGTAATGAAGAATGAGACGAAGGTTCCGGAACAAATTCTTGCGAGGTAAGAAAATCCACAAAATCCCAATGTACCTCTTCTGAAAGTAAGTCCGGGTTCCCTTGGGTGGTCTCGACTGCTGGTGCACCCCAATGGATCGTTTTCTGAGTTTCCGTCATGTTGAATCACTGTCGCATAGATTGACTGTACACAGGCGCTAACGAATCTATATAGACCACATGATGTCACAGACTGCTCTCTTCGGATTGGATGCGGACTGACTGAATTTTGAAACGCGTGTTCGGATTGGTGAATGGACTCAATCCGTTTCAATCCTTCCTCTACCTATAAATAAGCGCAGTTCATTGCATTGATTCACCTGTTCGCGTCGCCTCACGATGTGGACCACAGTTGAATCATCCACCCTTGTGTCTTCCATGATGTTTAGGACGGACATGCTCATGTATGTCCGGTCCAAGTGGACTGTTGTTGATAGGACAGATACTAGTCTATGGATGAGAAGAGCTTACATAGAAAGACAAGGATGCCTCAAGAGGGTACTTGTGTATGGACCTGCAGTTAGAAGGAGTTTAAGAAGAAGAAGAAGATGTGACAGATGCCGTCTATGTTAATATTAATATTAACATAAACCCAAAGGCACTTTTCAGGGCCACCCACATTTCTCGAAAAGAGATAGCCTTTCGATTGCCTACCCCTTTATAAAAAAAAAATTTTAAAAAAAAAAAGATCCCAGGTTCAATTCCCCTTGTCCCTAAAGTAGTTTTTTTTTCTAACATGTTCAATTCCCCTTTGTCCCTAGACAAACCCACACTTTATTCCCATGTTCAATTCCGCTTGTCCCTAGACAGACCCAAACTCTATTCCCCATGTTCAATTGCCTTTGTCCCTAGAATCGATATTTTTTTTTCCATTGTTCGAATGCCTTTGACGCTAATCTCAATATTTCCTTTTTTTCCTTTCTCCAATGTTAAATTCCATTGACGCTAATCTTACCCAGGGTTTTTTGCCCATGTTAAATTTCCATTGACGCTAATCTCGCCCAGGGTGGTTAATGTTAAATTTCCATTGACGCTAATCTCGCCCAGGGGGTGTTTGTAATGCTAATTCCCATTGACGCTAATCTCACCCCTTTCACTACTGGCATGATTTTAGACTCTTGCAAATGTTCTTAGGTAATGTAAGATCCCTATTCCATCGACACTGAATGAATAATAGATCCCCAATTGGCAGATGTTAATGTGTGCATGCATTATATGTATGTATGTATGTATGTATGTATGTATGTATGCATGCATTTACAAACAAACCATATTTGATGGCATTATTATTTTGTGTTTAACTTCGTATCAGAATGACAATACTTGTATGATTGTAGTTTATTACGATGAGAAAAGATAACGAAATTATACTGTTATCTTGATTTTGTCATATCTAACAATATTCATAATACAATTTTGCAGATCGGCTGACAAATATTCAAGGAAATAATGCAACCGTTTATATTGATACGCATCAAACGGATATAAATACTGCTCTAGACATTAACTTCTCTGGTTACACAAGTAATCTACATTTCACTAATGTGCTGATGTACCATCCAGGGAACGGTCAAAAAGAGGTAATTTCTATTAACAGTAATTACACTGGCCGAATACAAAGAATCGTCTGGAGCAATGTTAGCTTCAGTTTTCTGTTATTAAATGCAAATTTCAATGACAGTGGAAAGTATACAGTAAGGTCAGCTTCCACTGAGAAAGGGAACACATGTGTTCTTGTTGCAAGTAAGTATTACTTTAATATCAACAGAAACATCTTGTCAAAACTGTGTATGTATACTAGAGCAGACTGCCAAACAATTGACATGAACACTTGCAACTTAAATAGGTAACAACCCATCTTGATAAACCAGACGCAAGTAAATAATACTAGTCAAAATCATTTTATTTTATCTAATCGTAATAAATACATTTTTTCTTAATTCCCGCTCATATGTGGATGGGATCCATCCTGACTTTTATCTTAAACGTATTACGCATCAACTTCACTAGCCTGATTAGAAAGAGAATAAAAGAACGCTAATAAACCCACCGTGTTTTATATAATTCTCTACAGGCATTGAGAAATGCGAATTATGAATCCATTAGATTCATTATTTATCTCGTAACGGAAATTTGACATATAATTTTGTTATTCGTAATCGCCTATTCTTTCACGCTATATTGTCATATGTTTTATACGCCTATTCAGTTTTCATGATTTCGTGTATGATATACAAAAACAAAAAATAGTGCGCGTATTCAACTGATGACAACACACGAAATAATCTATCTTGTGCATGAACGCAGTGAGATAAAGTTAGTATATATGTTATAAGTAAATGAAACTCAAATTGGGTTAATGAAGAGAATCATACGGTAAAAAGCATCTTCTAGAAATGAACAGAAAGTAAAGGGAGAAACAAAGCAAATACATTTATGCATCCGTTATAGACATATGAAACCTTTTTTCAACATTATCGCAGGAGAGATCCAAGATACCTATAAACAAATGCTGAAATGTGTAACCAAAAGGAAAACATAAGTGAATTACGATTTCTAGGATATTGACTCCTAAATTTATCAAATACTTAAACTGCCTTTCTTCCAGAAATCAGATTTAAAATGATTATGTAAACAGTTTGGTGCAATTATAATTTTACGTATGGCATCAACTGCTAATGTTATGTTGGGTCTTGCTAAGATTGTGTGTGCTTCTCTGTTTGATGTTATTTCGTTTTTTGTTGGGGTTGGAATGAGGCTGGTAGCTAACAAGTGACGGCATTGCCTACTCTATGTGACTTAGAGATTGACAAACTAGGTCAGCTTTTATCTATAGGTTCATGACTGTAAACTTGCAAGGATGTTTACCCACATGATTTGCTGTTTGATTGTGTATCTGCGCCATTTTTTTAGAACAATTTCTGTGTCTGGTACGAATATCATGCATATCGTTATGTATTCGTAGTATAATAATGGCTGGTTGTATATAGTTAATACTTCAACTCATAATGCGAATGAGTGTAGAATAATTATTAAAACTCATACTGGCTGACTCATATGATAACTAATCTTGCATACCTTACTTATATGTGGGTTGTATATATGTATTTTAAGTTTTAGATACACTAAATTTCTTTGATCGCAAAACACATAAAGTCAAGCCATGGTATTAAATACATTTGAAATTATTTGGAAATAAATACATTTTTCATACAAATATCGAAGTCCAAAGACATTTTAATGATCTTGTTTTATTTCGTTCTGTTTACAGGTCGCATACTGTCAGCACATCCAGGGGAACGCATTACACTTTCATTCATATTTCCTAAAACAAACACGTCTTCGATTAAGATTGACCAGACCACTTTGAAATTTTACCGCACGCTCTTACTTTATAACGTGACTAAAGAAGATTGCACCTCTCCAGATACTGTAATAGCAGTAGTAATGGAACAATGTGCTTTGAAAACAGGAAAGTTCTCCTTCACCTTTCCAAGCATATCATGGCTGAACAAGGGAGGTTATTTTGCATGGGATGAGAAAGGGCGCCTTTTAGATTCTATATTTATTGACGTTGAAGGTAAATTTATGACATACAAATTTATGAAGATATTCTCTGTACAAGGAACTTTACATAGATGCTAGTCTTGCACTGGAACTAAGTAAAAAGTTTTAATTGAGATGTTGGTGGTACATAAATCTTGCACAATGGGTAAAGATGACTATGATCTCGGTACGTGAACATGTTTAAATATAATAGCTGAACAACTTTACAACAATACTTGATTTCATCAGATGAAATGATACAGTTGCTCTTAAGGAGATCTAGAATATTTTGTGTCACAGTTTACTGCTATGACATCATTCAGACATTGAAGAATTAAATATGATTTGGAAATTAAACGATTTAGAAAATAAGATTTTCTATCCAGACTGAAAACAATGACGCCGTGTCTGTTCTTAGATCATCAGGCACGAAATGCACTCGCACATGCAATGTGTAGATATTTTCTTGTTAAATACCGTTGAAAGAATTAAGTATGTAGACCATGATGGAAATTTAATTTACTAGTCTCTGTCTCTCTCTCGCTCTCTCTCACTCTGTCTCTCTCAGTCTCTCAGTCTGTTTGTCTTTCTCCAATGCATCAGCGGCAAAATATGTAGAAATCTGTCGAATAAGGGAGAACCAGAATTAGAGCGTTTTGAAGCAGTTGAAACTGAACATTCACCAAGTATCCCTACACACGCTTGGAGCTTGGATCTTAGTAATAGTTTGTACACAATTTTCATGGATATATCTACAGTGTACGAAATACCAACGAAACAAATGCACTAGGCTGTCTAGATTACACGATAAAAGTCTTGGATAGGATGCACAAACACAGTAATCTATTTCACGCTTTGTTCATAGTTTTTCATATATAACAACGTATAATTATGTTTTAAACACAGATTATTTTAAAATATGAAAATGTCCTGAGGCCTCAATATTCCCACTATTTATCTCTTTGCCTCTCACTGTGTTGGTTGGTCGAACAGCAGATTAATCGAATAGTATTGAAAAACAAGGATAGTAAATAACAAATAAATTTATGGGAAGTCTCCCCAAGCCAACACCCGTCTCCATCGCTATTTTTGTGTTCGTTTGTCAGTACATCCGTTTCACCATATTCTCTCTCACTTTATTTCTCTATTCCATTCTGTCTCAATCTCTGCGTAAAACGTACCTCGTGTTTGGAAACGTACATGAAAGCGGGGTGTGGTGGTGATTTACATATTTAAAAAGCACAAGTTTAATAAAGGTTCACATCTCTGTTCATGAAGTGTGCATAATGACAGGATCCGGTTGTAACACGTATACATTTGATGAACTGAGAAAGAAATCTCGAATGCGTATTTCGTTGAAACGATATGAACGGTTTTATCTTAGTGTTTCTATATATATGTCTTCAGAAACAGATCAGTCTGCAACATCGAGTTCCAACACAGGAGAAGGTAAGCTGTAAAAGTAAATCAAATTATTGAGTGGAATTGCTTCACCTTTTCAACCTATGGAATGAGATAAGATATCATTCATTCTTTATTAATATAATTAACTCTTTAATTGCATAATCCGATTAATCTCCGTCATTAAGATTTTTTTACTGTTGTGACTTCATTTAAACTTCTTTAGGTTGCATGCTCTTCTCTTTAGTTACAAAAAACCGTAATATAGAATACACAATAGCAAAGACTTTATTTCCTCTTGAATCTTCAAGGTATTCATTGTTTCATCAAGTGACTTTTATTAGATGTATTGCGGAGCATTTCCAGGTTATCAGGGTCTATATTTTCTAAACAGGATAACATATTTGTTTATACAACTGTGTCTGACATATTTTCCTTTGCGTTGGTAATCTCCCAACATATTAACTTTGTGTGAACTAATTGAGAATATGTTTATGTATCAACCATATATAGAGTGTAATGAATACTACACTGCTCTTTGATATTTGTAAATACATTCTTATCGTTAGAATACGTTTTGGAGTCACAGCTGAGTGTAAAATCATTAATAGTTTAACCAACATAAGATGTCGGCTGTGCTTATGTTGTGTGGAATAGGGCAATGTAAAGGTGAGTAAAATATAAACATGGTACAAGATACGAATGTTTTATGAAACAGCATGAAAAGCATGAAATGTACAGTATTCTGAGATGAAAAAATAACTGCGATTGCTGAGTTAAATATCGAAGGCATATAATGAAGGAGACTTGAAATATAAATTTTGAACTACAAATGAATATTGTGGCAAAATGATGTGTTTAGATTTTTCTTTTAAAGTGGCAAAGCTAGAAAATAATCTTAAAAATCATTTTGGAAGGATCACATAGAATATTGCATCAATTTAAATGAGTGTTGCTAATGCTATTTTGATATGGAGTAAATATTAACTCCCAAAATTAAAATGTAAAGTGTTCATTAGTACTTTCAAGACTGGACCATTGTAATTCAATTCTGTCTGCTTCATTTCAATATCTACTCCAAAAACTTCAAAAAGTTTAAAACACAGCTGCTCGGATCATAATTCGAGTATTACGATCAGAGCACACCTCCCCCCTGCTCTGTACCCTACACTGGAAATCCATTCGATGCAGAATCAAACACAAAAATTGCTCTCTGTGCTACGTTTGACTGTCAGACTCTAGTCCAACATACCTATCCGACCTCACCGTTAAGTACACACCAGCAAGATACTTACGCTCCTCTTCTGACAATTGTACACTCATTATTCACACTATGAAAACAAAGCCATATGGACGGAGATCTTTTGCACACCAGGGCCCAGCATCGTGGAATTAATGGCCCACTGAACTTAGACACAAAGACAAAGTGATCCCATTCAAGAGTGCTCTCAAAACTCATTTATTTCGACTGCAAGAACAAACTTAAAGACCTAATAATGTTTCCTACCTTAAATATTCTCAGTATGTTTTATTCCCTATGTTTTCTAATTTTATGGTGTTTGTGTTTGTAATCATATCATTATATGTTTGTTATCTTATAGGTTTTGTTTAATGTTGTAAAGCGCTCAGAGCTTCTAAAGATTAGGTGCTATGAAAAGTCATTATTATTATTATTTTTATTATTATTATTGTTATTAAAGCAATGTTTTATAAGAACCACATTCCATTTAGATTTAGAAATAGTTATTTCGCATATGGTTATGAAAAAATATTATCTGCCTGTACAAGAAATGGAGTACAGTCTTCCTGGCCCACTATCAACCTTTCTATCTCTCCCTTTCTCTCTCACTATATATATGTGTGTGTGTGTGTGTGTGTGTGTATTCCAATTTTAGCGGTTGAGAAAGGCCCTAGCCACTTTGAGTGTTTGAGGCACCTAACACCTATTTGTATTGCAATTTGGAATGCCAAAAAAACAAGATGATATAATCTATTATATAGAGATTTAAAAGGCAACTATATACGGAAAAAGTATGTTTATTTTTTGCAGAATTGTTAATTTAAAGAAAGCGTTCCCTGGCTCCTTAGCATTTGAATGTGTTAGGATGTATCCAAGAAAAAATAATAACAATGCATAGTTTTCAAAGATATCATTTGCGCTAATGGAGATAGGTATTTGGGTCTATGAAAGTGCGCAAAGAAATTTGAGAGAAAATCATGCATATATTTAATCTGATAAGAACTTGGCACGCTTTTAGACTTAGTCACTCCTACACATGTTTGTAAATAATAAAAGATCCCTATTCCAACGACACTGAATTAATCATAAATCTACAATAGGCAGATGTGTCTCTGTGTATCGATTTCTATGTGTGTATGTATGTATGTATGTATGTATGAGTGTATGTATGTATGTATGTATGTATGTATGTATGTATGTATGTATGAACTAAGTATATTTGAAGGTATGAGTATATGAATGCATAACCTTATATCTAAATGACGCTACATATATGGTTTTATTTCAGAAGATTTAAAAAGATAACGAAATTATAATGTTAACACGTTTTTGGCATATCTTACAATATTTCATTATTCATTCTTGCAGATCGGCTGACAATTATTCAGAGAAATAATGCAACCGTTTATTTTGATACACATCAAACGGATATAAATACTACTCTGGAAATAAATTTCTCTGGTTACACCAGTAATCGACATTTCACTAATGTGCTGATGTACCACCCAGGAAACGGTCGGAAAGAAAACATTTCCATTAACAGTAATTACACTGGCCGAATACAAAGAATCGTCTGGAGCAAAGTTAGTTTCAGTTTTCTGTTATTAAATGCAAATTTCAATGACAGTGGAAAGTATACAGTAAGGTCAGCTTCCACTGAGAAAGTGAACACAGGTGTTATTGTTGCAAGTAAGTATTATTTTAATATCAACATAAACAACTTGTCAAAACTGTATATGTATATCATAAGAGACTGCCAAACAACGGACATGAACAATTGCATCTTAAGTAGGTTACAACCCAGCATGATAAACCGGACGCAAGCACATAATACTAGCCAAAATCAGTTTATTTGATCAAATCGTTAGAAATTCTTTATATTAATATCTGTTCATGGGCATGGGTGGATGATGATCATCCTGCATGTCATCTTAAACGAAATATTTTTATTCATCATGATTTATGCTTCTTGATTCAAAAAGGAATAAAAGAGCACTAATAACTCCATCGTGTTCCTTCAGAGTTGCCTACACGCGTTGAGAAATGCGAATTATGAATCGATTAGGTACATTATTTCTTCTGTTACGGATTCTTTGAAACACCATTCTTTTATTCGTGATCGCCTAATCCTTCACGCTATGTTGTCATATGTTTGATACGACTATTCAGTTTCATGATTTTGTGTATGATATAAAATAATAAATAGTGCGCTTGTTCAACACGATACAAACTTGTGTATGAACGCAGGAAGATAAAGATCGTAGATATGCTATGAAAGAAATGAAACCTCTCAGGGGTAATGAAGCGAATTATATAATAAAGAGCATCTTATAGAAAGACACAGAAAGTGTGTGGCCGAGACTGCTATCGATTCTGTTCATGGTAAAGTATCGTACGTCATTAGAAAAATATTGCCACAACATAATTGTGTTACAGCAGGTGCAGTGAGTATTTTGTCATTGTTTCAGCATTATGATAAATTCAACATCAAGATCAAAGTCGCGTAATCTTTATTTTGACATCTCACGCATAATTCGGCTATACTTTCTTCAGTGCGTTGATACTTCGTGGTAAATCTGTTGTTGTATGTGACGCTGTTAGCATCTCCAGCACGTAGATAACACCGTGTAAGCGATATATTTGTGTTACTCTAGAAACAACCAACTAACTTTGACCATTCCATGCGATCATATACATTCAACATATTGATATCTGATTGTGTTAATCCCTGAGACTAATGAATAGTTATTGCATATCTCAGAGTCTAGCACGATAGGTTTGGTCGCGCAACGACTTGCGTCTCCGATGCCGACAACGCCTGTTGTACACCTCTACTGGAAACTGAATGATATCAATAAGAACGAGTTTATGTTTTCTGCGGACCCTCCAGTGTCTACTGCCTGAATATCAACATGCATATCGTACCTACGTGTATATGATGGTCGATAACATAGAGAGACTTGCTGAGTTGGAAATTGTTCCTTGGAAATTCAAATAATTTACCCTGAAGTGAATCAAGAATATAACTATTAGATCATTAGGGCGCCATATGTTCAAGAAATCTGATATTGGAGTCTGTGAAATTACATTACGCAGTATTTCACATTGAATTGTATCTGGATGTAATCTGATTAACGATTTCAATTGTCGTAGTTTTTCATTCTGTAAGTGATGGTCGTGCAAAACATCATCATGGTGGCTAGCATAGTTGCTTAACCATTCGTGAGGTGATTTACATGTAAACGGCGGAGGTTGTCCATGACCGACACGCGTGATGATTGCAGTAGAACTTGCTAATATCAGTCAACAAATGTCTGTAATGTTTGTTTGGATACTGTACAAATCTCATCCCATATAACTTTTGTCCGGATATATTTCTCACCCATTCGTTCGGTGGTCAATGGATCACCTCATTATCTAAAGAAACTATGATACGTGCATGCGCTGACACCAAGTTATCTCATCTCTCTGACAAGCCGGTGAGTTTGCGTCAACACAATCACGTCAGGGTTGTAGGTAATTATATCGCACGTGTTGTTTTACCAGAGCAACCTGGACTATTCAGTTACACCGTGCTATGTTTCGTGATTGGATGATGATGGTTCTGAAAATTACCATTGCGATAATAAACATCAGGCGTTTTAACGTCATCGGATTCAGAATATTTATGTATTTGTTCGTGTTTTCTTTGTCATTAAGCCAAGTTCGTGGCGCATCCGCTATTCTCTCCGACTCCGACACCTTTGGTGTCTTCTTCGATAAATTGTTTCACAAGATCCATTTTTTAGAACGACTAATATAAAAATAATATGTGGCGACTATAACAGCGTCATTGGTAAATATTTGATTATAGGTTAATTGATGAGTATGCCAACACAGATGATCTCAAATGAGTAAACTGGGGGGAATTGCCTTCGTAATAGATAACTATTGTATCCACATTGTTTTCGTCTTGCATGAGTGCATTATCAGAAGACGAACCCTGATTAAACGTACCAATGATTTTTTCTGCAGATAAATTTGTCTTCTTTTGGTAACCAAACTTGTTTTGTTATTCGTACAAAATTATCGCTGAGGATACAGTCAATGATGTGATGATCTTAATTTCTAGTATGTTTCGTAATAGCACTATTGGAGCCTAACCACGCTTTTTTGTGCACAACAATCGTTGCGATGGATGCTGGAATCAAGTTTTTTAAATTGTCCACCAAACCAAATTGGTATCACAGGATGAATACTCGCCGAAAACTCGAATGGTTCAATCTCGGCAAATCCAGTAAGATCTATATTTGTCAATGTCTTGTTTATTGCAATTCCTTTCATTTAATGCAATGGGTGCCCGAATCGTGCAAAATAACAATGACACTCGCCAAATCCAAGAAAGACCATCGGATAAGCAGCGATATTGTCAACATAAATCATGTTGAATGTGTTATATTTTGTGTTCCAAAGACTACCATAACCAAACACAACACACGATTGTGATATAGCATCAATAAATTCTTTTCGAGTTGGACGCCATTGATTATTTTTGATGGGCCATATGAGCCACAACAGACGACATTGTGAAAAAGTTAATAAGTTTATAATCTTTCTCGCCATCATATTTTACCGTAATCTATTTCATCGCACGTTAGAGTGATTCTTTCCGATAAAGAACCCCAAAAGGCAGAAGAAACTGATCAAATGTTGATTCATGCGACTCAGTATCCAGACCGATACAGGATCACGCTTATTTATGTTGTTGATATCTTCGTATACATCGCCATCATAAAATCGTATTATTCTCTTCCTTCGAAAGTATGTCACTGAGTCGATCTATGCAGGTGAATCATCATCATATACAATTATAGGAGCACACTTAATGCAGTATTTACCAGAATTGTACAAAATTTAATTGGTTATTTATTTTTATAATTATTGAATTCTTTAATGTTTGTTTTCTTTTTCTAAAAGAGCCACGTCATTTATTAGCTGCGTTAATCAGAGAGGGTTTCCTGATATTTTTTATGTTTGATTGTGTAAGTCGATTTCCTCGTCTCAAGTGTAAAACATGTTCTCCGACACGTTGAGCCACGCAATTTAGCGAGCATATTTTCATCGGAGCAAGAGCAGATCTGTCTGCTTCATTCAAACGATAAAGCGTATAAACAACTGCAAAATCTAATATCAATTATTGTAGTATGGTTTGTAAATTCCGGTGAAAAATCTCTTTTAGAATTTTTTTTTACTAGGTCGACATTGTTATTTTGCCGTGATTCCTTAACAGGGCGAAGTTTATCACGAATAATCCAAGTCAGACGATCTTCACTAACATATCCAGAAATGCATTTTATTCTGAATATATACTTGATGTCATCAACAAGAGTATTAAGGATAGTAGATGCTCGTTTGTCATCCATTGTGGAATCAATAAATGTTCCACCGCCATCAATCTTAAATGTTGAAAAAAAGTCATGGGATGGCTCAGTCTCAGATAACCTTGTAAGCTCATATTGTATTGCTTCTAGTTATCGGATGTGATTTATGTTGAGATTTAAATCTGTTTTTGAATTTAGTAATATGATTTTGTTCCTTGTAACATCTTGATATTTTTGTTGCAGTAATCTGGTTTCGTCCCAACGTCCCATGCTATATGATTACTTATATATATATATATATATATATCGTGGCCGTTGCAATTGAAGCAGGCATCATTGCAGTTTCTGTACTGGAGTTCTTGAAGACAGGATGTACAATCATGCGGATCGAGTGAATGGTTCATATATGAAGCTATGATATGACAGACTTGGATGTAATTCATCCTTTAATGGAAATGAATATGAGCGACAAGATGTTGGTAGTCTACTCATGTTTGGTAGGAGTCGGTGATCTGGTATAAGACATGTTTCAAAAGAGCATTCTTAGATTGCTGCGGAGATTACTTATTTATGTAGGATACCACTGAATTTATTTTAGGAGTGTGTTCGGCACGATAAAGGAGATCCGTCAACATTTTGAAAGTCATGTATGGTGCTTTCCGCCCGAAAAATAATCTGACCGTTACAACTCATCGTCATTCAATCCACGATCTTCTGGTGCTGTGATATAACAAAAGATACTTGGATGTCTACTATGACCAGACGGCATTGCTCCCAGTGGAACACATTGAAAGTTAAGCAGAAATTATGGGTGGATATGTCATTTTTGATTTCTCTGGCAATAATCCATTTGTACAAATTCCTTCTTATCAAAGTATCGTCGTCACAGTAAATAGAGAAACACAAACCTCCGGTTGTACTATAAGGTGAAGCTTACCAAAATCTTTCACCAAAGCCTAACAAAGGTGCATGTTCCTGGCGGAAATGAGAGACATGTTGCAGGACAGGAGACCAGAGTTTCATAATGCAGATCTACGTAAACCATGTTTTGAAAAAGGATAAAATGCGATCTCAGCAGTAGTAAGTGTACTTCAAAGCTTTTTCGACCGCTTTGTGTGGACATGTGATCTTGAAATCAGATCCTTTTTTAATAAGCTATGGCCTGATGAAACTGAATATGTATTGCAACAGAACTTTGCTTTTGGAAAGAGCTAGACAGACAATAACAGCAATATCTTCATTGTGGTAGCACCTTGATTGACCAGATTTTATGATTCAGAGCCGGTTGTGATCGATTGCAGACGAGTGATCTTTTGGAGGAGTGGATAATATTTTTAGCCCAGCGTATATACTATTTACACTTACGTCTTTGTTTATAACTTTGTTGGATTTTCGAGATTTCTTTATAAATTATAGCCCACGTTGGCATGATATATATATATATATATATATATATATATATATATATATATATATATATATATATATATATATATATATATATATATATATATATATATATACATATATATATATATATATATTAATATTAATCAATTTCTAGGTGAAGACGTCGTATTGATCATTATTCACCAGACAGTATGACACAAAATGGATTAGA
Organism: Sinohyriopsis cumingii; assembly: GCA_028554795.2. NCBI lineage: Eukaryota > Metazoa > Mollusca > Bivalvia > Unionida > Unionidae > Sinohyriopsis > Sinohyriopsis cumingii. The sequence goes on along the minus strand of CM068831.1, from coordinate 33,830,571 downwards.
TTCGTGAAATGGACTTTTTCTGATATATTACCTTAGGTAATTATCTTGATATTTAGGTATACATGTTTGGTAACTTGAGAACAATCTTTGCATATTGCGTTTGGTTCGTGTTTCCTATTGCATAGCGTGATGTACTATTCGTATTGCATTGTGCGAATTGCTATCATTCCGCGTAGAAAGTTTTACAGATGACTCATACAAATGTGAAACAAGAAAAACAACATAAGTGTAAAATTAAAGTTTCCTGTCGTTTAGGCACTATGTGATTAGCGGCAAATATTTGCCGTATTTGACTGTTTCTGAACCTTTCCGATGAGAAAGATTATTTTCTTGAGGTTCATGGAAGTATGGAAAAACAGTGGACCCAAGAGGCATACTAATGCAATTGCTTCATTTCCTGCGTGTAATAAACATTTTAACTTTTTAATCCACTCGAGCTACATTATATTTTTCGTGAAAGTCATTCACATTATTTTTAAAATATATGTAGGACTTATAAGTCTTTTGTTTCAAGTATGAATGTTATTGTTGCAATGCAGCCCTATGATTAATTGATTTGGGTACTTTGACAATACATAATTTCATGTCACTCTCCTTCATCGGATGTGAATGAGTAAGGAGCATTTTTTCTCTGGTATATGATCCGAACCCTTACCTTTCTAAAATCCACCCCTATTCTCTCTCTCTCTCTCTCTCACGCGCACACGTTTGGCTATCTTCTCTTAAATCAAAAAGACATATTCTTTCACTGTGCGACAACATGCCTTTTTCCTATCCAAAGTACTTAATATAATCAGAGTATGAACCACTCTTGAATCTGGATTGATTGTCAGTTTTATAATTTATCTGGTGGCACACTGGTACGCTACTTTGTTTCACGTGCCTTAACATTCAATTTTATAGTTGTGTGGTCATGGTACCAGCTTTAATCATATCTTACTGACTGTCCCCTACCGCAAACGTCTTATGTTTTACTGCGCTTGTCACTGCCTACAAAACAGACAATATCCAAACCACTATACCAATGAAGTTGTTTTCTGCCATAAAGATAATGTTTATCACGGGTTCCTCAAGTGTCATTTATTAGTGCTATGATGTATTTTATCTCTTTCTCCATCAACATGGCTCTAATCCCTGAATGGGATAAGACGTCTATATACTTAGTTGTAGATGATACATTGTCCATTGCAACGGTAATATTACCACATCTTAGCTTTTTGTGATACTGCAGTTGTACTTAGTACGAAAGTTCATGTGTGCGATAAAAATGTAAATATATCTTTCCATTCTTATGTCTTCTATTGCATATGACAAGTATCATTGCTATTTAACATTGATTATTGTCCTTGACATTTGTACACTAATAGACACGTCTGAATGAAATAACATGAAATAGTTTGACCACAATATTGGCCTCGCTCATGTAATGTAGAAGAGGTCAAACTGAAGTCAGTAAATAAAAAATAGATATGGTGCAAAAGTCAAATATTTTACGAAACTGTATTGTCACTGCATTTCTAGAGGAAGTGATTAATGATATTACTGCATTAAGTATTGAAAGTATAGAATAAGGAAGATGTGATATATGCATAACATAAAATATAATTTCCGAAGATATTTACTTTAAAGTGATGTGAATAGTTTCAATGTATTATAGAGTTTCAAAGCTAGAAAATACTCGTGCTGGATATGGTTAGATAAATACTAGCTTCAGTTTAAAAGGCAATACTATTATTGACAGTTTATCAAAGTAATACAGTCTTTCAAAATGAATATGAGCACAAAATGTGATTGGTATTTGAATACATAGATGTATATCGTACCAGATCCATTACTCATCCTTGAAGATTTGAATCAGACGATTAGTATTCAGGTAAATAAAGCCATTGTTTATATTGATGAACTGCAAACGGACGTAGATACCATTTTGGAAATAAGCTTTTCAGGTTACACAAGTTATCTGCATTTTACTGAAGTGATGAAGTACCTCCGAACGAAGGGACAAAAAGAAACCATTTCTATTAACAGTAATTATACAGGCCGAATTCAGGAAAGCGCAATGAACTATGGTCATTTCAGTTGTTTGCTAGAAAATGTAACTTATAAGGACAGTGGACATTATAATATAATGGTAAATTCCATTGAGAAGAGGAATGCAAGAGGTTTGCTTGCACGTAAATATTCTAAGCACCGTTCAGTAATATCAATATAAACAATTGTTGAAGACAATTCAGTAAAGGTATAACTATAGGAGACAGACACTTGAAGGTATACTTTTATCTTCAATAACTATTTTCGTTGGCAAATAGAAGGTTGGGGAGACAGCTTCCAAATTTCCTCTCAAATGAAATTGTACAATAACATGGATTTGACTAATACAGGGCTGTTCGTACTCGCATAACAAAGCTATAAAAAGAAAGCGGCTTTAGTAATCAGAAAGCGGGAAAGAGAGAAGTAGTAGTAGTAGTAATTGTAGTACGTGTGATGATAACATTGAAAACAAAAAGAAAACCACTTAAGAACAACTTTGGCAATTAAACGTATTTTTAATGTTGTCGTTGTCACTATTACAACACCAACATTATAAGTGTCATCATGGCATCAAGGCAACAACACTGTTGCAATATTAATAGAAAGGCAGCAAAAGATAATTGATGCAATGTAATAATGTAATACATATACTATATTGAATCCTGTTCACACAATATCACTGTTTATATTGTACCGTTTCATGAAACCAAGGTGCATTTCTTTTGCGATCATCATAATATGTATTAAGAATCATAATCATGTCATGTTTAGGAGTATCATAATTAATGTGTTGTGTAGACTGTATTGTGTCCTGAAGCAAGCATGTACTCTCACATATTGTCTTGTAGATATAAACTAATTTAAAATCTCTCATATGGCCACAATTTCATTTACGAAATTCTCAATATCGACTTTTTAGCATTTCATAAAAACATGCATATCTCTATTGGGACGATACCTATTTATTCGAGTTATTTTCCTATCCTGTATCGTTATATCAGCAATTAAGTTTGCCATCGTTACCCATGATAAAACTATGAATTTTATATTCAAAATTATTACCAATAAGAATGGACGCTCGCTGGGCTTGGCCCAAAAATGAAAGAAGCACTTATTACCGCACATTGTTAATTATCAATACCTTCCCTTGTTGATAAAAGCATATTCCGATTGACAGATCTAGCTGTGGTTAGAGCGTACTCCTCTGATGCGGGAGGTTGTGGGTTTGTGTCCCGGCTGAGTCATACCAAATACTTACAAAAATAGTACTAACATTTGCATAACTCAGCATTAAGAGGTAAGAGTTAAGATTGGTTGGCCTGGTGTCGCGACTGGACACGAGGGACATGGTGTCGCGAGGGACATGATGCTACATGTCTGCGGCATGATTACCCAGTGCTAGACATCACTATGAACTGCCACAATGCAGACAAATTAGTGATATGACTGAAACATTGTTAAAGCTACGTTAAAATTCAAAATCACAAACACGCTCATATTCCGAAGTAGGTGCATGGAATATTTCGGCCGTTTCAGAACGTTTAGAATATTATTGGAATTTGAATAATCTCCTAACCGTTGACAGTTCTTTGTCGTAATTGATGAATGTCTATTCAAGTTCCATGCATCTACACACGCTAAATCTACTCTTTAGGGCATTATCTAAAGGAAAATTATTAGTGTGTGATTTAATGATTTAAAACAAAATAATATAAATTTGTATTAATGCAGTATGATATAGAAGGGAAATGTTCTACAATAAAATGTAACTCAAATAGTAAAGGACGGATTGAAGAATATCATAGATAATTAAAGAGAAACAAAATTATTAACCATTTCTTCCAGAGAGACCGTTTTGTTGAGTCATGTTTAAAGTTATTAGGACAACATTTCATTAAAGAAAAGAGGCATATACTGATAACTATTTTCCTTACACTGTAGACTTTGGTGTTAATTAGGAAAATCAGTTTTAACAAATGAAACCAATATGCAGAGAAATAAATGTATTTAGTATGTCACAAAAAAGGAAGATATATGAGAGTCACAACACTTAGCTGGATGACCAAAATGTATCACTGTCAAAATTTCCATTTATTCAGAAAGTAAGTATACAATGATTTGATAATCAATACGTTGCAATCATATTTCTGCTATTTAAATGATCATTCATTGTTCAACTCAGTCGCGGTATGTTTTTGCTTGTCTGTTTTTTTTTTATTGTTGTTGTGGGGCGTGACAAACAAAATACTATAATGTCTATAATTAGTAACTTTACGGCTTTAATACAATAATACGTTTTGTATAAAGGTCCATAACTGAAACAAGCACTGTGCATAAACATTTCTTGGTGATTGTTGATTGCTTTATTTTAAATAGAATAATTTTGGTCTTCGATACAATGCGCATGCAAATCGTGATATACACATTGGTTTGTTATAATAATGGATTGGATGTTCACAGTTGCATCTACAACGCTGAATAGCTAATTGTTCAGCTTCAATCATTATGCACACAAATGTGCTAATAAACAACTAATAAAAACTCAGGCTGGATGACTAACAGGCTAACTATCACGCCAACCTTATTGGAAATAATTAGAGTTCCCACCCCTTATTTCTAGGTTTTCTGCATTTGTTTCCATTTACAAATCCATAATTCGTCATCACAAGAAACAGAAAATTTCATTATGACAATCTATGAAATGCAGCTTTAATTCAAATGATACAATTCAGAAATATTTAGGTGACCTTATTTTGTTTCATTATATTTACAGGTCGAATAATCGTGGCGCATTTACGAGAACGATGTACACTTGTATTCCTATTTGATGAAAGAAACATGTCTTCGATTACAATTGGTTATATAACTTCGAAAGGTAGTTTTCCTATAGTAATTTACAATTCCATTAAAGGCGATTGCACTTATTCATATGTCGTACTGGAGGTCGAGACGAACATGCAAACCTGTACATTGAAAAAAGGAGAATTTTCATTCGCCATTGAAGAAATTATATGGTTCCACAAGGGCTTATATTGTGCTTGGGTTGACAAAGGACGACTCTTGGATTGTCTTTTTGTCGACGTTGAAGGTAAAATATGTTTACACATAACTTTATCCACCTATAGTCTACGCATACAATTTACGTATGTATATGTTAATCTTGCACTCTAAGATACATTTCAAAGAGAAAACTGGTGGTACATAATCTTCCTAATAAATGTATATGATACCTAAATGAGAACACTTTTAAGGCAACAATCTGTAAAATTAGAGATGTATATTTGCTTCACAAGAATGCCATAGGATTTCACTAAACGATCTGTAACACTTCACTCTTGGGACATCATACAAAAGGTTAACATTTAATTAAATAAACAATATGTATGTATGTATGTATGTATGCATACATGTATATATGTATTTGTGTATGTACGTATTACAAGAATGAATTCATAGTACCCTCTTCCTAGACGCAACAATTAAAAAATGTTGATACTTAAATTATTCATTGTCATTCAAACAATTAAATATGCAGAGTGTGGTCTAAGTTATGCTGCATTAGCTCCTCCTCTCTATTAAAACTTTGCTCGTGTTTGGCAAATGTATCTGAGATTAATTGGTAGGATAGGTGTTTATTATTTGTTTGCTAGAGATTCATAACACTAGTGTTTCTGTTCATAAAGGCAAAAGTTAAATTGCTCACGACTTATGATACAGACATATTTTTAAGCGAGAATGACTATATGCTATTTCTAGATGTTAAGTGTATTGTTTTCCCAAAACCCTCAGAGTTTATCTCTCTTCAGTGAACAACACAAATGGATATCTGCCGACGTTATCGAATTTGGATACAGAAAACTGTAAGTTGTAAAACAGAATTTAAAGTATTCTTTGGATAATCAGTCTAAGGATATAAATAAATGAATTAATTAGTTTCGTAATTGTTATTTAAAGTATATAAAACTAGATAATGGTAACATATGTAAAATCACTGAAACATGAAACACGAGTAAAATGTATTAAACACATTTCCTTAAACAGTCCAAGGTTGTCATATTCTTTACACCAATGAGACTACGTATACATTAGTACATAATGCGTCCATAAGACAGTAGGAAAACATCATTTTTAAAATAAGCTGATTATCTTCCATTTAAGAAAACAAAAGCTTTCTGGTTTAATCGACAAAACTGAAAATTTGTCTAGAACAAAAATATAAATAGATTTTGTAAATTTTTAAAAGCATTTAAACGATTATGTTTCCAACCACCCATATATTTTCTGATTTATATTATTGTGTCATATTTCATTTACTACCATGCCCAGTGTTTCCACTGTAAAATGCAGTTTATACGCTGTATTACTGACATAGGGCAAGATAAATAAATGTTTAATTGAAAGGAAATTAGACTTGCTATATCAAAACTTCAGCGTGTATATTATACATATGTTTGTATCACCATTCCAGCGTTTCTAACGGAACTAAGATTGATAATATTCAACTGTATATTGAGGGAATAAGTGACCTTTTCATATTTCCGTCCAGTGAGTCCTTTAAAAATTGTAATTTTTTACCTTTGTGGCTATGCACAATTATTTTTGCAAATTGACAAGTTGATTGTATTTGTGAGCCTATATTTGCACTTATATTGATAAAATAAATATAAGACACACTTATGCTTTACATTTGAAAGACGGCTTAAATTACGAAGCTAAGGCACGACACACACAGCATGGTTATCTTCTTGTAGAATGAGCACACAGGTATTGGGTCATCGGCAAGTATGTTCAAACGAGTAGTGAATATACACTAAGCGCAAGGACAAACCAACATGAGGTAATGCAAATATATAAATGCATCTACAGTTGATCTGAATCGTTATGAATCTTCAACTAACGTTGCTACATACTGTAAAATTGTTATCATTACATTTCCGTCGGTCAGCTTGTCTTCAAAATTGACTATTGTTGATAGGTCCAGAGGCATTGTCGCATAACGCGAGATAATCCGCTACGTTATTTGTTCCCTGATTTTCATGGATGTTTTATACAATGGTCCCTACAGAAAGAAAGGAAGAAAGAAAGAAAGAAAGAGTGATATGCTGTGGTCAAAGTGATATCCGGAGAGACAAACCAACAGAGAGAGCGGGGCTGGGTAGGTGGGATACTTGCCAAAAGGTATTAATATATTGTCAGTCCGCATATTTTTGTGTTGGTTGATTAGTCTGCTATTGTAGATTAATCAAATCGAAAGTTTACACATGCCTACCCTCTATAAAGTTACATGTATAAGTTCAGTTTGAAGGGTTTCTTCAAGAGCACATTCGTTTTCTCGTTGACTCCGCAGATTTCCAAGTGTTATGTCGCTGATACACTAAAGAGAGAGAGAGAGAGAGAGAGAGAGAGAGACAGAGATGAACTTGTCTACTATGTTTAATTCATTTAGAAAACCTGGGTTATATTCCAATGCAATGTTGCTATTGATTAATCAGTGGAACCAATAAACTAATGTTGAAATCATATTATACCACCATGTCCTGATTGCTATTTCATATAATAACATGGTATGATAAATTGCTTTATACAGCATTATAAGTAAAATATGACTTCAAAAGAATTTTGTATAAAGCAATTTATCATACCATATATATATATATATATATATATATATATATATATATATATATATATATATATATATATATATATATATAAACAAGGTGTCATTTGACAATAACATGTTGCTTTTCAGATTGTCTTTCCACACGTCATTTCGTGTTTATTGGTGTTGGAGTGGGGGCTATTTTAGCTGCTGGCTTTATCTACTGCTTTCTTCAACACAGATGTAGATTCTGGTAATATATATATTATTATAGGATGTTTGTGTATTTATTGAAGTGTAAATGTTTCCTGATTAGTCACAAAGTAAACAAAATTTAAATAGCAGTATGGCAAATTTGTGTGTGATTATGTAAAATGTCACTTTGATAAAACCATACTGTGATAGGTTAATCGATATACTTCTAATTTAGCCATCATTGGCATCAAGAGTCAGTGGCTTCTAACAGCAATTGTTTTTTAAAGTATTACTTAATATTTGTTCATTAGCATCGCCACATGGTTAACGAGTATATAGCCACGGATTTGTCTTCGGTCCACTTGTCACAGTGCATGCGGAACAAACGACTGTTTGATATTAAAGATGACTTCATAGAATTCCAACAGAAGTGTCCATGCAGGGTGACTCTAATATATTTTTTGAGAAAGTATAAATTACACTTTGAGAATTGATATTGCGTTCTGCGCATTTTTGGTCAATCCGAAGGACCTGGTGTATTTTAGTGAAATCCAATGCTAATAACATATGGCGATAGCCTTGTAAGAAAGCGGAGGGAATCAGGTTATGGAAGCAAATATGCGGAGTTGCATTTAAAGTCTGCCTTATGATTCGTATCATTACAGAGGTGAGTGTTGGACTGTTGAAGGGCTACGATTACGGTATTTGAAGTTCTGTTTTATCTAGGGTTGCAATGTTTGTTCTGAAGTTTCAAGGGAGGAGTTAGTGATGATGTTTATGTTATTGTTACATAGATGATACAAGCCGAAGCTTTATCTGCATTTGCAACGGACTAAAACACAAAAACATTCCGCAAACATTTATCACGGTTAAAACAGTTAATTTTTTTGTGTCGTTCGATAATATAGATCCGTTGAATAACCAGATTAAATTGTTCTAAATCTCGACACATTTCCCTTTCTTTTAAGAACCTGATCAGTTGATCATTTTGAATGACAAATTAAATTTTCGTTTTAGAAGGTCTAAAGTACTCTGTTTTACACATTCGTCTATAAACCACAATAACTGTCAATCACTCAGATTATTTTCTTCCGTCTTTTGCGATTCCCGTTTCTTTTTTTTTCTACTTAGTAAATTTCATTTCCTCAGAAACATTTGCATTACGCAATTTGTGTTATTTACTAATTATTTATGTTCAGACTTTGTAAACAAAACTATTAAGAAACACTTAAGGAAAATGGGTAAAAAGGACCAAATATTTGTTCAAATTAGAATCTGATCTTATGGTAATTTGTAGATACTCGACTTTATGCACAAATAATTCGGCCTTCATCAACACTCTTATCTTAAGCTTCAACTCTTGGTAATACGTTAAATTCTTGTAAATAAAATAATACTGTAAATGCATAATTAGAATTTTTAAATAATGATGATAACTGAAGAATGATGCTTTGAAACAATGGACACCCCCAACTTTCTGTCTTTATCAAAATAGAGAATATTTATTTATGTGTGTCAAATATCATGTGTATATATATTCTTTCTCTTCTGTAGTTCACGTGAAAACAGACCATCACATCGTAATCATACTAAAGCTGGCAGAGATGTAAACCTAGACGAAATATCTTTGGAACGTTGTTGCACAATTTCAAGCGATGAAAAGGAGAAACCATGCACTGACGTTGACGCAAATATTAAACAATATCATCTGAATAAACCTACTGGCAAGAAGAAGAAAACTAAGCAGAAAAAGTCAGAAGAGATAAGAAGTGTCATTGATATCAGTGTTGCTACGGAACTTGACGAGTTTATGAATCCAATTTACCTTGGCGCTGGGAAACGCGAATAATACATCAATAAGGTTCACTCTGACGGTAAATACTGACTTCTTGTTGAAACATTACAGAATAGAATTTTGAAATGATCATCATAACTATATGCACACGGTATGGTGAAAAGAAATCATAACACCATTTTTAGTCGCTCCAAATAAATGCCAAACGATATGATTCAACAAATTAAGACAACTAACCAAAGAAAATGACCATGCACGGGGCACACGAGGAATTATGTAAGAAAGGCTGGAATGACTCCCAAGGCATTCTTCATATCAAATGAATATCTCGGTGTAAGCAAGCATGTAAGAAAGGACCTATATCGTTATCTTCCTCAGTAAGTTTATTTGACCTTATCGAAAGCAAAACGACAAATTGCAGGTTTAGAATCATTTGAAAACGTTTCGTTTGCAAATCCTAAATGTTACCATGGGCAACTATTCTCTTTAGCAGGAATGGGTTGCTCGCATATGTTGACATCAATCACTTTTAATCTTACCAAGAGCAGAATATTTTGCACGTGATGCATACTGTAAATACATATGTATCCCTTCCCGAAATGCAAGTACAGTTGAATTCTGATTGTGATACGACAAACATCGATAGTGGAGTAGGAACTACAATATTCATTGTCAACGATTGGAGATTTGTCTACAATCTACACATCAATTAGTAGGAAAGAAAAAGAAAAACACGCTTCATGCTATCCCTTAATTCAGTTTCATTCGTGAGTCTTTGTCAAATATATGAAAATTACGTAGATAAATCCCTTCCAGATGAAATAAGATTTTGATGCATAAATGAAAACTAGCTTCGTTTCTTATGATACATACAACTTACAGACATACATTGTACTGAGAGTAACCACGCTATTTTTTCCATACATTAATGCACGCGATATTGTAAAAGTTAAATGTAGACAGAAAGTAGTGTTTCTCTTAAACCTATGTATTGTTACTTTATTTGCAATTTTGCACAGCTTCATCAATTGTTTGCATGCGATAGCATGCTCATAAGACTATGCATTCTAAGATACAAGGCAGATAATACCCACTATGTATCTGAGCCAATGATACATTGCGCACGTCAGAATATACATGTACAAACCGTACTCTATATTTTAAAAATCCGATATTTCTGTGTACAATACCGTAGAAGAGGTCATCAACATTTGACAGAACAAATCATTATCTGGATAATTTATATGTCTGATTTCAAATTGACTGTGCTATTTGATGTTATTTCTTTGTACTGCTTATTGCATGTTTCCTGTAGAAAATTGTACAGTTTGCCGATTTTAATGTTCTGGAAAATCTTACTATGACATATCGGTATCCATACAACGTATTTATCAACACACGGATAAGACGTACAGAAAATATAAGTTATATCAATACAATTGAACGGCTTGTATTACATATTTAGCAGCAAATCTCAGTAAGTATTCAAAGTTTTGAGACTGCAATAATTTGGTTCTGAACATTATGTAGCTCGAATAAACTAAGGAATTTACAAACAGTTTTATGTCATTATAATTACGCAGGACGATATTCTGGTCAACGACTAATTCCGAATAGAGCAACAGGCACACTGCCTAGTTAGCACTCGGAATAAATCAGATGAACTATACTAATCTATGTTGTTAGTATGATGGCCAACGTACATACTCACACTAATGTAAAACTATGAAAAGTAATGTTTCATGTGAAAGAACGAATGAAAAATATATCAATACATTATTCGCTCAGTTTGATGGACTAAGGTTTTCTCTTTGCAAAAAGCAAGCCCGGTATTTAAAGTGGTCATATAGAGGACCCATTCATAAAATAAAGGGGCTTATTTTAACTCTTGTTTTTAAACAATAGCACATTCCAGAACCATTCTTGAAAAGATGTATTAAAAAAATATCGATATGTGATGACGATCTAATCAGCTCCTAAAAAGATTATCTGGGATATAACACATACAACATCACTTCAGTGTAAACGTTTGGTTTTTTTCTTTCTAGACATTTTGATGTTTTTCCATGCATCTTCCTGTTGAACATGAACATACGAATGTGGAAGCTCCTTTACAATTTGTTCTTTAAGAATTATGGAATTACATCCCTTCTTTTACGCATCACTACTTTTCAGTAGTTATCACAGGAATGGAATACCAATTTGATTTCTACATAGTTTGATGCATATATATTACAACAATCAGATTAATCTCGGCATTAGAATATCATACAAGCGAAACATATCACGTTTATATGCCTTTAGACGTTTCTTTACATTGCAAGGACTGTACCAAATAACACCACTTCGTTTCAATGGTTCTTGTAATTCATTTTCAGAAGGAAATTAATTATAGAATATCAAAATAAATGCAAATAATTTATTCACAATTACAGCACATTTAATGCAGTTTATAATTTAAAAAAATAAAAATATAATTAAATACATTTGCTAGCCAATGGACGTATCTGAAAACATTTTGGATTTTTGGCTTCCCTCCTCTACCCCCAGAGAAAAACAATTCACTTCTGTTTAATTTGTCGCCCTTTAACAGACTGCCTCCTGAGCAACCGCCTAGTTCAAATATGTAGTCCGGTCGGCTCCAACTCGAGGTATGCACTATACCCATTTGCGCGGTATTATAAGCTCACTAAACAATAAAATCAACATTTTTGTAATGTCGACAGATGACTTGAATATAAATGTCGCATTTCAAGAAATTTCTGCCATGATCAAATATTATAGATAACTGAATAAAATGCAATGATGTTTATAGTCTGTCTCATCTTTTTCACATTTATTGTGTGTCTGCTCCTGACATGTTCATCAATGAAATATCCTCTTATAGGTATTATATAATACTAGAGATACAGTTGCAAACCACCTCTTCTCATCAATTTCTGGTATGAATATTATATTTTAATTGTCTAAGATGTCCTTAATTAGAAGCTTGTTTTCTGTAACGTATATTAATAACTGTTTAAGGCACCTTTTATATTACCTTTGCCTTGAATCACAAATGACATTTATGAATGCATGAGTCCGGAACCTGACTTGACCGTCATGTGATAATAACTTAATACGAAGAAATAATATCAACACGAAACAAACAATTCTAAATGTACAAAAACATATATTGCATTAACATCATCAATATTATTCTAATAAACTACATTCATGTTACAGTGCTAAACATGCCAAAGTGAGAAGATAAACCAGATTCTATTTTAATAGGAGAAACTTTATTTTCAGACCAGGAAGTAATGTATTATAATAAGGGTGTAATAACTCAGAAAATGGTGGTATGGACGTCGCAAGAACACAATATAAAACAGACAAAACGTTGAATATTGCCACACACACACACACACACACACAGATGCACACACACACACACACACACACACAACACGCACTCACATGCACCACATATCAAAACACTATTGCTGAAAAACAAGGATAGCAAACATGAAGGATATACACGTTGATTTCCATAGGATGTCACTCCGAGCTAGGATAGCAAATATACAAATATCACGTTTCACTCTTGAAAACAAATAATATTACTCTTGCAAACAAATAATATAAGTCAATTTGTTTCGTATATTTTGCATCTACTTTTTCATGATACAAAATAATATAAGCCAGTATTGGAAAATAAACAAAAAAAAAAAAATAGCAAAAAAAAGAAATACAAAATTCAGTCCCCAAAACAAAAATATCACAAACAAACAGGAAGAATACAAAAAATGTAATCGCAAATCTAACTGGCTCGATGGACAGAGTTCATTTACCCGGAGAGATAGGACTCTTATATACATTTAATACAATAATATTATAACGTAGTTTTATTATTATAACAGAGATCATCTTTACACACCTTGACTGAGTGGTATACCATAAAGGTACAACATGTACCTAAAAATCACAAGGTGACTAATACGGTGAGTAAACCAAGCTCTGCCCTTTGGACACATCTCAGAAAGGAAGTTATTAATTGTGCCAGAAGTGCAAATATAAAAAGTGGTGAAGAAAAATCGTGACATTCAGAAACACTCATATTTACATACACACACTTGTCCCCAGAGCCCACTATGCATTGTTGTTTTCATCCGGCCTGTATATAGAAATCTCATTTCATATTTTTAGTAAAAAAGCAAGTTATTGACCAAGGGAGATAAATCCTAACGAATTACATTTGCCTTTAAGAGTTATTGCTGTAGTTAATTTGTCAGTGTTTTTGTGTTCCTATTTGTCTTGACACAACCGATTACAACAGCACAAATATAACAGTATCCAACGTCTTCAACAATATAAGTTCTACGTCGTACGTAGAACAAAACGTGTCATCCACAAAACGAGCGCTAAAGGCAAAGCTTAGATAAATACTGGAGTTTTGAATGATTGAATGATAAATGACAAAGATATATAATGGATACAAGAAGACAGCATTAATACCGTTCCTAAAATGCGTTAACTACGTTTCACTTTCTAGCTCTGAGTCCAACAAAATATCATAGTTTTGCACGTTGTTACGTTCTTCAGTTTGGGAGGTACGGAAATCTTGCATATAGTCATCAATCCCTTAATGTCTAAATAGAAGTGATTGGTTTTGAAAAATACCGAAACTTGTGAAGTTCGAACGGCGTGAAAAACCACTCCCCCCCCCCGTACCCCTCCTCTCAATGAAATTGATCATTAGTCAACGGAAGAAATTTTAACATTATTCTTGGGATAAATTTAACTTAGTTTAAATAACAACCAAGATATCTGCTAAAGTTACCTTAGTTAGTCATACCAGTAAATGGAGGAATGGAGAATAGTATTTGGAACTAATTTGTTAATATTGACATACATACAGATGACCCATTCTAGTTGGTTGGCATAGGGAAAATATCCAAAATTAGATAATCAATAACCAAACAATACAGTAGCTTATTTAGCGGATATGGCGCAGAATGAATTCAAGCGTTAAGGAAAAATCAACGTCATCTACAAAATGAATGGGAAGAAATATATATTCACGTTGTTTAACTTGAGGAACATAATATAAAAAAGTTTAGCAAAAGAGAAGCAGACCAATAGCTTAAAGGCAGTGGGATGCACTCGAAACGGAGGGTTTTACAGTACCAGTCACAGATAAGAACGTGAACTCCTGATCTGTATGAGCAAAAAGTCTCAAGGTTCGTAAACTCCAGTTTGCCGGCTGTGCAACCAATTCGTCGCCACCACTGAAAATATAACCTATAAGCTGATTCTACCTTACGCTTGCAAAAGAAAACATATAAAGGAATAACAGTCCAACAGCATAGCATTGAAAGTCATGTAGTAAATGTGACCTACCTATACCACGAAAAAGGTAACAGAGTAATCTAAACACCTAACCAAATAGACTCAGTATTTGCAATTGTACATGAATACATCTAGGAGAGAGGCTTTTAAAATGTTAATTATTATTGCATATTCGATTGAATCTATGCAACTTTGACAAACATGCACTTATTAGTTTTCAATTTTCAATTTTTATTCCGTTTCATGTTATAATTTAATTTTGGTAACTGTAACACCAGAGGAGATTCTAAATGATTGACTTTGACTATCTTCGACATAGTTTTATCTAAGAAGTGTTTGGCATAATTTGGTAAAGCCTCTCTCCTGTAGCAAATTCTGATTCTTCTTACAAATTATTCTAGCCGTGTCAAAACGATGAAAATGAACAATGGTAGTCTGTTTTCTACACCTCATTGACATTTGTATGAACAGTAACATTTGTACATCCTGAAAGCTATTCGATAAAGTACAAGAGGACAAGCGGTTTTGTTCAACATAAGTTTCATTTCAGAATATTAATTGCAAGGAGTATAATTATTGCTGGCTACCAAACTCAGCGTTGAAAGATCGTCTATCTCCTTTGGAACATCTGCCACTCTCGCAAAGTATTACGGCATCCCCAGAAGGGAAAATGTTAAATCAAATTCAGTATAATGTGATAATTTGGAATGATTAATTGATCCTTTTGGCTGCCCAATCTGTTCAGTAGTTCGATATAAAAGACAAGGAAGCACTCCATCAATGTTGTGTTTCATGAAAGGGTTTGAGATCACTCCGTCTGAGCAGAGAGTCGGGGCTTGTAGCAGGTTTCACGGTGTTCCTTTCTGGATGCAACACCATTTTATCACAGTTTATCACACCGACCCCCTTCCGGCAGATTTTTGATCTTATTCACAGCTGGGTCCAACAATTTGAATAGCCAAACAGTTTCTAGTACTAAAATCACAACTCCGGTGACTGGATGTAGGAAGATTAGCTACCCAAGAGACGCAGATATAAATTGTTCAGCTGGATCGACTTGATCCACCTAATTTACTCTTTATTCTATTCACCACCACCTCAAGGAGATTATGTTTCAAACTGTAATCTAGTAAATCAGGACTGCAGAAGAAAGATAATACTCAGACGAAAATAGCACAGTCGATGTATATTTTGAAGAGAAGAAACAAGTGAAACGAAACATTTTAATTATTCTTACAGTTATTTCATTATTAATACATTCATCGATACTCGAAATATTTGTTCTCATGTAATATTTATGTAATGCTCCTATCTAGGTTGCATAATAGCTTTTGAAAACCGGAAACCATAGTTCTTTCCGGTCATGTATAATACGTAGTAATTGATAGTAATTGAAAATGTTTTTTGTTCCTAGTTTGATATGTCGTAGGCATAGGTCACTGCCGTCAAAAGCCATAGCATGATGTTATTTTATAATGCACCCTCTTTTATAAGTTTTTTCAACATAATTTTAGCTTTGTTATGTAAATGAAATTCAAAATATAGCTCGGAAAATAAAGAGTTTTGAGTGACTGCTGCCAAGCATATCTACCATGTATGTCAAAAAAAGATGCCTAAGTAGTTCGAATTTACACAAATGTTATAAGAAATACCGACTGAACTGCTGTATCGAACATACGATGAATAATGTATGTTTAGATGAGGCATATGGTTTTAGTACAAAATGAGTATTGAGTACAAGCCATTTCTCCTTCGCCATTCAAAATATATCATGATCTCATAATGACGTGTTTTATATAGGACAACGAGGCGTTCCTTTTGGAATCGATACTGGTGGATATTCACAATAAATGTTTCTTTCGAATTAAAGGGCTCATTTATAGTTTGCGCATCAAGAATTGTAACGAATAGTACATTAAAGGTTTCAGTAAGAGCTTAAATGGTAAAAGGTGATACCTAGAAAATGTTGATGATCTTTCTTGACATCGAGACCTTTATATTAAGCATACCTCCCTGGGCTTAAAATCAGCCCATTTTCATGGCTGCAGGTAATGGTGATATCACTTGCACTTGATGGGTCACCAGTCCACTGAAGGTTAACCCTGGCTGACCACAGTACAGGTTCAGAATTTAAAGCATGTCCAGTTGCAATACATGTCTCAATGTCTCTTTTCAAACTGTGACTTAGAATCATTTTATTCATGATATTTCTGAAAATAATCGGATCTTCCTAACACGTGCTTGTCGTTTAAGAGAAGAACGAAAAGTTGTTGTTGTTGTTGTAGGGCTTAACGCCATTTTTCAGCACGCGATTGGCTATACATGGCGGCCAGTATTAATGGTGGAGGAAGAACCCGGGAAAACCCCGGAAAGAACCACCGACCCACGAGAAGCTACTGGCAAGCTTTCTCACATACCCACATTAGCCGAATCCGAGACTCGAACCCACGTAGACAGAGGTGAGATGGCAGTGATCCGTAACGGAGAGCGCTTTAGACCACTCGGCCACTCGGGGCCCCTTAAGAAGAACGAAAAGTAACTTTAAAGCTGCTTAATGATTTACCCATGAGTTTTAACTACAGAAAAAGAAAATTTTTTAACGATCGCTAAAGAATAAAAAGCCGGATTTTTCCATGCCAAACGCAGTCTTATAATATATTGTGTTCAAACTCCATAATTTGTCGCTGCATCACAAAAAATGATACTTAGTATAATTAAAAAAATAGAAACATGTTCTTCGTTACAAAACCAATTGTTTAATGTTGGTATTAAATTTAGCAATACTTATTGCATTAGATTATATTTCCTTGTTTAATATATATATATATATATATATATATATATATATATATATATATATATATATATATATATATATATATATATATATATATATATTTCATTTTGTCTACATCCCGGCAGCCAGAAAGTTATACGTCACGGGGAATTCGTCATTTTCATGTTTATTATATTGTTTATAAGATTTCACTACAAGATTAAAGAGACTGGGTTTCGGTTTCGTTTGATTCTTGTGTTAGTCCCACTTATGACAGGATGATCATCTGCATTGAGTCATATCCTTTCGTCTCTTCCATTACTCATCCACACATCCTTCTTAACTCTTTAACACAGTTTAACAAACAATATTTATTCTAGATAAATGAAATATATTTAGTCACGTTTGTATGCATATACAGACGACTTCACTTGATGTTTATATCCCTAGGTCCATTTTAAAACACCTTTGTATCCATTCTGGATCAACTTTCTTAATGCAAACTGTAATACATGTTTTACACACAAAACTATTGGTTTCCATGCCGACTTTGTAAATCACAATTTCTTACGATTATCCACATGTCCTCGTAACAAACAACGCCATATTTTACAATGAACAAATAATATAAACATTGTTTTGTCGGATTTTGTAGAATAACGTTACCAAACTCTTCCATTTTGTGCAGCTTATATCAATGGCGTCCATTATACGGAATACATGTAATACATGCACATTGCATAAACTGAGAAAGACATTGTTCTTTGTACTTATCTCATTGTATGTTTAATGAAGACTGATAATGATAGTGTAAAATACATATTTAGAAGAACTGTCCTCCGAGCGCTGGGTATAAAATGGATATTATTAAGCAAATAATAAATAGAACATGGTCCAGAACTTGTAATAGAATGCGAAGAAAATTTCTTAAAATATTTTCTAGTAAGTAAAACAGTAAAACCAGAGATAAGCCATGAACACAATTACAACATTATAAATAAAATACTTCAGGTATTGCGTGGATTCCATGCCTCATACAATCCAAATTCAATCTAGTCTCGACAGCGTGTAGCAGATACGTATTGCAGCAACGCAAGGCCTACTATGCTAACGTGTTAATGAGGCCGATTCAAGGTGTAGATCATCCCCTGAGATAATATTTCGGCGACTGGCTTAATAAGTCCAGGTGTAGCGGCAAGGGTAATATTTTTTCCTGCTGAAATAGCCCTGTCGGTGTGCTACTTATTCTTTCAAGTATACGTTTTGTGGTAGGATCAAAAATGTCCCATGTTAGTCAAGGCGCGTCAGCCAGATATCAACCATTTCCCGCTGTTTTATACTCAGTTTACCTATTTGTTCAATCCATTGTTAATCTTACATAAAGAGAAAATAAAAACCACTTTCTTTACGTTGTGCTAGATCACATCTGCAAGGAACCTTGATGCTGTCATAATATTTCAAAAGGGTACGTTTCACTCTGGAATGACATAATTAACATGGGATGGAATTAAATCAATCGCCGTCACAATTCCTAAGGGACTGAGTACGACTACCCCAAGATATTATTAAAAAGCCCATATACCCGAAGGTACGAGTGACACATTGACAATATAGATTAAAGCGGTATAATTTTATGGCTCGCACCATTACTCTTCTTAAAGGGTTGAGTAGGAAGAGTAATGGTGGGACCTAGCACAACGTAAATAAAGTAGTGTTGGTTTTCTTTTTATATAAGGTGAACTATGGATTAAAACTTTAAATACATAGGCAAATTTGTTAGAAAAACTGCGGGAAAATGGTTGGGTTTTAACAGCCGATGATATTAGTCTGTCACGAAATGATATAACATTAGTATTATTCAGTTTTAATATTAGACTCATTTAGATTAACAATAATTTTGTTAGGCATCATAAAGACATATACGTTCAGGCAAAATATACAGAAAATTTATCTCCTTTAAGGAAAGCAATTTTAATTAACATTGATAATATAATAATACTATGGTGAGCATTTTCTGATTGCTTGAGATTGTGGATTTTATTACTCTGATTATTTAAATATTTGCTTGACAATGTGCGGATTGGTTGTATTTGAATACAAACTTGGATTACTTTGAATGATTAGAGGCACAAATGCAGAACTATAATACAACTTTATGGATTCGAATTGCACATCTCAATACAAAGCTGGCATTTGTCAGCAGATATATCACATTCCTTTCCGTAACAATAAACTGTGTTAACAGACATTTTTATCTTGACCGAGCAAAACTTGTTAATTTGAATAATAACAGTTGTTATGTCCATGACGAACATTACTATCATGTTTAACTTATTCAAGCTAATAATATTTGTTTCTTAGTTCATTATGGCTCCCTTTACAACACTGATCTATAAGTAAATAAGCACAAATCTACCCCAGCTTTTGATACTATGCTATTATGTATGCCTTATTTTATGGCGCGCAATAGAGTTTACAGGAACATAATGATTTCAATTGAAAAGGATTACAAATCAATATAATAAAATGCAACAACAGGTTTGACATAAAATGATAGAATTTAGTTTTAAACAAGAAAGGGTTATATATAAATGAATAACCTTCCTTGTGTATGGACATATGTATGTTTGAAAGTATGGATGGCTGAATGGACCTAATATAGACCCTACATATGAACCTTATAGGCTTTTGTGGTTTTCATCCTATTTCTCAAGTATGTTATGTATATCTTCAAGGAAATTAAAATTAGTTAGCTTAATGTATTACAACTGATATCTAATTATCTTACCTATTTCTTTGATGTTTTTAGCTCAACTATATATTGAATAATATATGAGGGTAAGTGTGTGTACGCGCTATCCTGGGTGCTGCATTAATCAGTTTGTGATAGAAATACATACCCATTTCTCATGACCTTTTGAATGAAAAAGTGAATCATTAACTAATGATCTGAATGGTTTCTTCAAATGCTTGCAGTGTGAAGATACTGTATCTAATACAACGAGTTATCTCCTTCTTTGAAGTGACACGAGTTATTTTTAATGTTTTGAATGTATGATTATCATTTACCAGTACACCCATCAACTTTAATTTGTTGGTAAATTGCATTAACGGTAGATCTTTAATAATTGCATCTTCTGTTCGCTTTAGATCACTTGGAAGTACTGACGTCAGTCTAGATCAATCCCTCAGTTCTATCAATTACTAAGGATTGTACAGTCAAAAGATCCAGAATATCTCTGCAATATTGAAATAAATAGCACGATTACCATGAAAGTGACTTGGAATTCTCTAAATGGAAAAACAGAAACAAGTCTGAGCGAAGAAGCAGGCATCAGTGACTATACCACATAAAGGCTAACTCATCGTGCCAAATAGTTCATAGTTCGTAAAAATTCAAATGTTGTAAGGGAACGTTATTATGGAAAAACAAAACAACTTGCTAAAGCCACACAGCCCAGAGTAGACTAAAGCTTATAAAAGGTTATGCAGATCGGCAGTCAGCAATATGGATGTAACCTTACTAATAGGGCCACCCAGTTAGCAGTGGAATATTACTAGGAATTACGCTCTAAGAGTTATTCAATACACAAGAGTATAAACGAAAGATAAAGAAAATGCAGTGGCAGAGAATGTCTGATCTTATGCTCTTTACAAATTAAAGCCTATGATGAATTGTTTCAGTACATAATAATTGCAGTCGTTTGTACCCAAGAGGCGATTGCTTTTGCAGAAAAGCATACAACGCTCATGATATCCAGAGGGGTAGATGAACTGAACGAATCTACCAAGAAGCATGTCCACAAACTACTATATTTGAGGTAGGAAACACGTTTAGTATCTTTCCAGACACAAAGACAAATTAATGGCTGAAACTGACGTTGTCATATTGCACGATGTTAAGAAAGAAAACCAGAATTTGAAAAGGGAAATTGCAATTTGAAAGAAAAGGTCGACAAACTTCACCAAGATCATCCATCAAACGTCTCACGTGAGATATATGATAAAGAAATAAAACCAACTCAATAGCCTTGTCATCCTTATGATGTTCATCAAATGTTTATCTGATGTTCATCAAAAATACTTCGTTGTGTAAGATTATTTTCCTACAGTGAATAAGAGCAAACGGAAACCCTCCGAAAGTGTCCCCCGCCAATCACCTTCATTACCATGCTCTGTGAGGACACTCAGCGGCAATGTTAAAGTCATCTTTGCGTGTTCCCGGAGACACAAAATTGTGATATCGGTTCCAGTGTTAACGCTAAAGTCCATGTTTTAGTATGTTCTCTGAAGCTACCCTGAAGCAGTAAATTGTTCGTCCAGTCATTAGTCGTCTATTCATTTCTGAGAGAAGTAAACCACCTGCCAAAGAGCTGTATCGAATGAATCGGCTTTTATAGAAGTATACGTCGTTTGAAATAAAGTCTTGAATCATCCTCGGCATATCAGTGTAGATATGTGGACATTGTGGATGTCTTATGTGGATATGGTTTACAATGTCTTGCTGTCCCTGTTGCAGTCTGGTCGAAAAATCATGTGGCCTTACATCCCTTGTGTTCTGTTTATGACAGCGAATTCGTTGGGTACGTTATAGTATAGGGCCAGAATCCTTTGATAGATGATCCAATCTCCCATTCCCATAAATAGATTACTAAGTGAAGACTATTATGAATATAAAACCGGTCCCAAGAATAAATTCCAATCGGAATTATTTATATTAGCTATATTTCATATTTAGCTGCCGAATAAGTTTAGGATCTTATTTTTTGCAAATATGATTAATAAAGAATGTCAAACAATGGCATAACATTTCTATGATTTTTTGGTCTTTATTACTGTTGCAGTCAAGTGCATTGTAAGGAAAAATATAAATAGACCGTACGATTCATCTGTTTTATTAGGAAAACTGTATATTTATTAATTGATTTAATTAAACACAAATACACTAACCATATCCCACTTCCTAGTTAAAGTAATAATATAATGCTTCATGAAGTGCATTCAGCATGATATGGTATATAAAGTCTCTTAACTGGCATGACACTGGCAAACGTAACTTTTACCATTATTCATTAGTCCAGAGAAATCTTTCCATGACACAGGAGAAAATCCGCTACAATATTTTCTTCGGACTATAAAGCGTATTATACTACAATGGTTTACACAGAGAGAGAGAGAGAGAGAGAGAGAGAGAGAGAGAGAGAGAGAGAGAGAGAAACAATGGCGATTTCGGTAAAATGGTCAAATATCTTTAATCAAATTAGATATTTTCTCTTTATTTATAATGTTTTTAATGATTAATCACTGGAAATGTATCACTAATCAAGACATTTTAGAAGCAATAGCCTATTGCTGCAATAATATTAAAGCTGAATGGACCGATCACAGTGTGAAATGTCATCAGTACTGGTATGTCCAATTGCATTATAAACAAACGCTTTACATGTATGATATATATATATATATATATATATATATATATATATATATATATATATATACATCTAATGCAAGTGATAATATCATAGAGTAGAGATAATTTCCAATTCGTACTCTCCGGAAATTCGAAGCAAGTTCCGCGAGCAAACGGCATTCATCGTCGTGCCTGCACACACCAGCCCATATTCCGACACGGCTAAGAACACATTAGCACAAAATGATGCTACTTAATCGGTGGTATATTCACTCGTGTGTAGAACGCACTCGTATGACCACCAAGTAATTATTTATCATCTATCTGCACAGTCATTCCGGATTCCTATGAAAGAAATCAACCTTTATAGGATTACTTCCAGAGAATTATAAATATAAACCAGACAGAACGCAAAGTGCTATCCCTGGATTCTATAGAAGAATGCTTGATAATAGTAGGCAGAATTAATATTTAATACAAATAATACTATTATACATTTTAGATAAATTTTAATTCGTACTGTACGAAGATTCACGCCCAGGTCCGCAGGTAAACGGCACAAATGACATGCCTGCACATACATGGCACCCATCGCCATGCTTGTACACACCAGGCCATATTCCATCAGGACTAATCACAATAAACTGCAATAGTTAATTTCTGAGAAAAATTCTGCTCGGAAAAACTAGGGAATTTGCATTCTTTTTTTAATGGTATTATATTTATGTAGGACGACATTCTGCTCCATGACTAATTCCGGATTGAGCAAATGTCGCAATGTCGACCTTGCATTCGGAATGCATATGAAAAACTATTATAATCTATGTTGATAGGACACTGGCTAACGTGCCTAACCACGTTAATGTAAAACTAAGAAAACTAATGGAGAATAAAGGGGATTCTTTTAGCTTTTGCTAATAGAAAGTAACACATTACAGAACCATTCTAGAACAGACGTCTTTACAAACAGATCGATATATTACGACTATCTAATCAACATCTACAATTAGTATCTGGGATATATCACATAGAATATTGCTTTCATTTGTGATCATTCTTTTAAGGTTTCAATTTTCATCTTCCTCGACATTTTATGTTTTTTTAATGCCTCTAACGGTTGTACGTGGATTTAGGTACTTGTGAGTTCTTTTAAATCTGCTGTTCAGAATTATAGCCCCTCTTGGACTCAACACTATTTTTCAGTAGTTATCACGGGATTGGGATAACAATTTGTTTCACATAGAGCTTGATGCTAATATATTAGAATAATCAGAGTAATCTCCCCATTAGATTATCATACAAAACAAACAGAGCTTCATTTATTACAGTTACACCAGTCTTTACAAGCCTTTACAACATGTGTTCCATTACATCGTTATTACTCTCGTGCTCTTGTAAACAGCGAATGCCGTGTATTTTCTCAAATAACACAGATTAGTTTCAATGGTTCATATAATTTTGTTGTCAGAATGAAGTTCAACATGGACTATGAATTTCAAAGCAGATAATTTGATGTAAAGTACAGTTCACAGAATGGGTTGGTTGGCGTAGGAATAACATCCAATATAGGACAAGTATCGAGATAGCAGAATCGCTTATGACAAAGGCGCAGTGAGTAGCTAAACGTGGCAAAAAAATAACGTCATCTATAAAATTGACTCAAGAAATTACATCCCAAAGAATTATTCGAGGGGGTTGTATAAGGAATACGTCAATGGAATCGTGTAGGGGAATAGTGGAAAAGAGTAATAATAATAATAATAATAAAATTCCAGAGCAGAAAGCGAATTAAACAATACAGTTGGAAATAATAGGAACAAGTACATATGCATGTTGTTTATCTTGGTAAACTTAAAAGAACGGACACAGACAAAGACAAAACACATCAATAGCCTAAGGGTATTGGGCTTCAAATTAAAGCAAATGGTTTCACCATATCTGCCCAAGATAAATACATGAAATCTTGCTCTTTATGAAGCAGTAGATTCAATGATTGTACATATCCATTGTGCCGACTGTGCATCCATTTCGCCAACACCACTGAACATATAGCATCATGAGTGATATGCATCACCATAAACTACCACACTGCATACATAGTAGCGATATGACTGAACAATTGTTAAAACCACGCTAAAAATCAAAATCAAATATCATTAAAAAGATCATTTCGCTCTTTAGCTGAATCTCTGGAATCGATTTGCTCTCAGTGTGTACATTTCTGCTCAGATATAATTCTAGAAGATTTATTTATTTAAATTGTTCATCGTAATTACAATGTGCACATTGACATTATGGATTAAAACATTACTTTGAGATTATTGTGTACTTTTTCAAGACCATTAGTACATCAGGTTCGGACATTTAGGATTATTTGGGATTTAATTCACAATACTGGAAGTCTCTATTAAATGTTCACTTTGAAGCTTAAAGAACTATATTATCTGTTGATTTTAATGAACTTCTTGGTTGCACTTCTATCTGTTGCATAATTAGGACCCGGAGTCCTAACACTCTGCATGGGTTTCTTTACAATAGTGATTAGTCAGTTATCGTTAGACGAAATGTTGCAAGATGTATTGAACGAACGTGGGATGATGTGTACTAAAAGCATTAGCGGTATATCAGTTATTGTCAAAACTCGAAAACCGTTGAATTATATTTTTATTTGTCGTGTGCAGTGCGTGTTCAGCCATTTAGCAGCATCATCGTTTGCAGTGTGCAAAGTCTGCAGTCCACCGGAGGACTTTATAAGTGGACAGTTGTTCACAATATGTGACATGGTCAGTAGACCTCCACAGCAAAAGGAAGAGTCAGTGGAATGGCCCCATGGGACAAGGCTGACTACAAAACAACACTATCCTGTACGAAAGCGGTTCAGCGTGGTCCACAGATGACGTGGAAGTTTGAAGCCAGGAATGCAGAGAGATAACACAGCTATGAGGGAGTGGTTAAAAACACCTTTTAACCGTTCCGGTGGCCTAGTGGTTGGAGGGAGGTTGCGGGTTCGATCCCCGGCCAAGTCATACCAAAGACTTACAAAAATGGTACTAACAGCTGCCTCGCTTGGCGCTCCGCATTAAGAGGTTAGTGTTAGGACTGGTCGGCCTGGTGTCAGGATAATGTGACTGGGTGGGGCATCATGTTACATGTTTGCCGCAGGATGCCAAAGTACTAGACATCACTTTAAACTGCCACACTGCAGACATCGTAGCGATATGACTGAAAAATTGTTAAAGCTACGTTAGAAATCCAAATCACACACACACACACACACACACACATTACACCTTTTAAAGATCACTCGACAATCCAAGCCGAAATAGCTGTCATATCATCCGGCAACGAACCTAACCAGATTGGATGTCTCGAAGCTAAGCGGACTGCTGGATGTGAGGTGATGTCCATGTATAGTAGAAATGTCTCGCTGGCATAGACCTTAGCCAAAACGTTTGTGTTGCTTTCTGGCGACGCAGATAAGGAAGAAAAATGTTGCGCAGTACGAGCAGACATGGTGAAGGTGTAGAACATAGTGTTCCAGAGATTATAAGAAGCGTTGTGTTGAGCTGGACGCCAATTAACTTGGTGTGGGATGATTGCGCCCAGACATGAGCGAAATACTCGGTTGTCGAATAACAAAGGCACGCGTTGATGACTTGAGTGTATAAGTACTGGCGCCCCAGGTTGAGCCAGCCAGTTTGGTGTTTCGTCCTCCCGCAGAATAGAAATCATGAATTGGTCATGTTCCTTCGTCTACCCTTGCGTCCGTCGGTGTACATAACCGTATGACAATTCAAACATTTTTTGTTTTGTAGACAAAATAATTTGTTTGATTGCATGCTTACATGATTTTAATCGAATTATATGCCCCTAAAGTATTTTCCTTTCAAATTCGATGCGTAATATATATATATATATATATATATATATATATATATATATATATATATATATATATATATATATATATATATATATAATGTATGCATATTATGTACGCTTTATCAATGATATACCACGAGATGTCTAAATGTTTCATTTAAAGAAAATGAGGGTTGAAAAATGTATACAACGAGTGGTATGTTATTCATATAGCGTACATACTATACATATTTTGTATGTTTGTATTTATATCACATGAAAGTACATATATTTGCCGTTTGAGCGGAGTTAATATCAAGTGAATTAATTCACTACCACGAGCGTGTTGTTCTATGCATTTTCTGACTAATCACAATCACCTTTGCATAAGTTTATTTTGTCTCTATTTTAGTTTCTTTTTATCCTTAATTTGATTAACTCAATATAATATACACTTATGATTTAAACACGAAGTATTGTTTTGAAGAAAAAATTTGATGATTTCAAACCCTTGGCTAGCTATTCCATTCACATGAAGGCTTAGCGCCATGAACTTACCGGTTCGTGGAAATTACTGCGGAATGGAAGCAAAGTGAACCAACAACAGGTAATTAATTATTTTTAATATATTTACAGTTGATCTAAGTCAATATTCTGCTTTAGTAACAGTACCACTGACCATAAAATCTCTCTTTCTATATATATATATATATATACATATATATATATATATATATATATATATATATATATATATATATATATATATATATATATATATATATATATATATGTGTATGTATGTATGTATGTATGTATACATATATATATCCGAAGAGAACCCTTTAAGATACGTTAGGGGTAAATCAAGGCCGTCAGGATGCAAATAATTCAAACTTCAAAGCAGATTCGTTTTTTTTATTCCTGTCACACCCTTACATTAATTAATTTACTGTATGCCAACTCTTTCACGCTTTTCATATATATATATATATATATATATATATATATATATATATATATATAGAGAGAGAGAGAGAGAGAGAGAGAGAGAGAGAGAGTTGAGATGGATACACACACACACACACACACACACACACATATATATATATATATATATATATATATATATATATATATATATATATATATATATACATAATTTGTGTTCTCTGTTCATAATCACTGTGCAGCAGCAGAGTCTGTTACGAAGCATATTGATATGAAATATAATCTTATGGGTGAATTCGTCTAAATAAACGAAATGTTATCGGGATACCTTAATATAAGCATTGCGATGAGGTACACATGAAAACATATGAAATTATTGTCGGAGTCGGAAACTGAGTTTTCGAAAGCAGTTGTGAACACTGTTGGTACAAATTTGAAGATCTCCCTTGTCTCATAACTGTTGAATGGATATTTGATCCATTTACTCAGTGCTTGATTAATTGCCTAATGAATGACACATTATGCCATTAAAGTGTATTTAAAGAATCGGTAATGGAAGTTACATGCCCCGCATAGACAGCAGGTGCTATCTGATCCAGGCTGGCCATGGAAGGATTCGAAACCTGACCCAGGTGATTTTGAATCCTACATTCTAATAAATGATAGAGGATATGAGATAAAGTGATACATGTATGTGGCTTGCACTGTTACTACAAGGGAAATGAGATTGGTCAAGACCCCGAAACGTAACACCCTTCAAGGGTTTCTTTACATTAGAAATCTTTTGACGAAACGCTGCATGACGTATTGCACAAAGGTGTATGTAACAAAAACAATATAGGTATATCATTTATAGTCAATACCTACACAGCATTGAATGCTTATACACGAACGAGATAAAATATAATTGTGGTGTGTGGCCTCAGCGTTCGCTATAGATACCTTGTTTGGTACAGATAGTTTATCCTCATTGCTATAATAGCTTCACAAGCATGATGAATGCATTCGTATCCGGTCATTGTGTGATAAATATATTCAACATTTGTTTCCTCAGTAAAGATTGCATTCGATTGTGTTTCGTTTTCAGTTGATGCTAAATATTTCCTCCTTTTCTCTGAAGCGACACCTTAAGTTGGTAATGTTCCTTCGTCTACCCCTCCGTCTCTAAGTGAATATATCCGTCTGTCAACTCCAACGTAGTTCGTTTAGACAAATTAAATGTGTTTGATTGCATGCTTACATGACCATAGCAGGGATGTATGCCCTAAAAGTATTTTCTCTTTTTCTTTCCTTTTCTTTACATTTGATGCTTTTTCTATCTATCTATTCATATATATATATATATATATATATATAT
Source organism: Sinohyriopsis cumingii (assembly GCA_028554795.2). Taxonomy (NCBI): domain Eukaryota; kingdom Metazoa; phylum Mollusca; class Bivalvia; order Unionida; family Unionidae; genus Sinohyriopsis; species Sinohyriopsis cumingii. The sequence goes on along the minus strand of CM068831.1, from coordinate 33,801,259 downwards.
ATATATATATAATGCTGTACATATTTTAGAGACAATGTGATGATTATATATGTCTTCCCGTCACCCATCCTTTGAAGAATTCGAGCATTTTAAAAAATATAATGCAATGAGAAATATCTTTCCATTGTACATTTTCCGGTCTGAAACTGTTGAGTGAAATAATAATGAAACAATCTGCATAGCTTATGAATGCAACGTTGTATATGCAATATAAATCTAGATAACATACACTTAGAAAACCAGAGAGTATTTGTCTATAATGTTGTAATAAAGGTCCATGCTCAGAGAAGATGTAGCATATTTTAAAACTATTTTTGTGAATCCTCATGAAGCTGTCAAACTGCACAATACCACTGAAAATGCCAAGTGCTCACCTTAACACAATGAGTACAAAATTAAGTTCCAACTGAAAACAAAATTATTGCAAATTTTAAATGCTGTCTAAACATATTTATGCAAAGAAGAGAACTTGATACCGCTAAGGTAGTCATTGCAAAACACAACGTTTAGCTTGTATATTGAATATAGCCTGCGCAATGAAGCAAATATAAAACAGGTTGTAAAATAAAATCTAAAGGAAACCCTGAGATTAAATGTAATATAAGAAGGCCAATGACATAAAAATCGATTCGTATTTGATTTAGAATGCAACAATAATCTCCTTTCCAAATAGTCATGACAAGATTAAACACACACACACACACACATACACACACAGAGAGAGAAAACAAATGCAAATCACAGTAGGAACTTTTCGGACTCGAAAGAGCATTACATAAACTGTTCCTGCAGCTAGGTTGATTATTTTAAGAAGTCGTGTATGCCTTATATTAATTTGAATCGTTGTCGGTTTAAAGACGTATATTTATTATCTGTAATGGATACATTATTATTTTGGAAACATGCTCAGTTTTGATGATGTAAATGTTGTTGGTTTGCCAATTCATATGCACTATTTTCACAGTAGATAATCATATGATGACTGATAACAGTCAAGTAATGGAATACAGACCTATTCTACACAGCATGTTCTGCACTGGCTATGATGACGGAAATAGGAGTGATTTTGTTCTTTTTTGATACAGTTTCACTTCAGCACTTTAGTTATATGACCAAGCTTTAACCAACTTTCGAATTTATACCGAATATTTCCGTATAATCAACTTTGTCTACGCTTCTTGTAAAAATTAAATGTTGTCAATGTACACATATCCTTTTAATGTGGTTTTTATCCACCAGGCACGCTACCAGAGGCGTAGCTATGATATTTTGCGCCCGGGGACGAACTATAAAATTGGCGCCCCAGCCCCCTCCCCGTTTAATCACATTTTTGAATATTACCCTTCTTTACTTATTATAATGTAACGTTGTAAGCCTCATTTTGGCGCCCCTGTACCTTGGCGCCCGGGGACATATGTACCCCCTGCCCCCCCCCCCCCCCAGCTACGTCTCTGCACGCTACTGTTTACAAGCCACATTTGTGACTCGTAGGTGTAGAACAATATACTTATTGATGTACGATAAGAAGCATCTGCGAGATATCGTTTCTGCGTTATAATGGGATTTTCATAATTGACACCAGTACTTATCGTAGATTCTATTAATTTTAATTAATTTGGGCCGACTGACTCATCAACAGTTATGATAAGCTGGTTTACCGAAATTCAGTGTACGTTTCTTGACCACGACTAATGCATCACGACTAACGAAATTATGTTATTTATAGAAAATATATAACGGGTTCCATTTGACACATTGTATTGGATTTCTTCAATGGTGATATGTGATCACGCTCTGAACGTTTTCTTCAATTATAATAGCTTCATGACAAAAGGAAAAGTCGGTTCTCTATAAATCTCAACCTTATAAAATAAACCATGATATATTTTGAAATGTTCTATATTTCGTTCTCTATAAATGTTTCTTGATCATACCCTACTGTTGGTCCATTGATAATCTATTTTCCAATCTCAAAACATACATATTCTTCGTCTAGATTCAACTTTATTGGTTGGTACTCCTATATAGATTGCAGAATAGTTGTTACAGACCGGGCGCCAATTTTCCTTCCGTTGATGTGTAATACATAGGAAACAAATGCAACTGTTTTTTCCTAGTTGGCGGAACGAATGAGTTTGAAACGGCGTAGGTATAAGTGTCGGTCGTCTAAACCCATATCAAGTCAGTTTTGTCCCTCGATTCAGTGACGTTTTGTGTTTATTATATATCCTATTTTCACGTAAACTAAATATTGTAGCTTCCTTATATAATTAAATTCAAAATATAATTTGGGATTTATACAGGTTCGAGTGACTGCGTCCCTACATGTTTACGCGCGGAAGTTAAAGAAGACGCCTCAGCCTGAGCAGTTTAAATTCTAGTTTGTGATAACGAAATGCCGATTCAACTGCTGTATCGAACACCCGATGAATCATGTATGATTAAATGATATATACAAACGTAAAGACATAATAATGTTTTCTACCTTAAATGTTTCAGCATATCTTATGTTTTCAAATACCATGTTCTTTGCGTTTTGCAATTATATCATTATATATATTTTTTATGTTATAGGTGTTGTCTAATGTTGTAAAGCGCTTAGAGCTTCTAAAGATTAGGTGCTATACAAAGTTCTCATTATTATTACTATATGGTTCGAGTACAAATCCTGTATTGATTGGATACCGTTTTTCATTCGACATCATGGTCTCACAAGCATGTCTGTTGCTTTGGATTCGATCCTTGTCTATAATGAAGATAATTGTTTCTTCCGAATTAAATGGCTCATTTATACTCTGCGCATCCAGAATTTTAACCAATAGTAGATTAAAGTTTTGCATAAGAACTGTGGTGCTAAAAAGTTTGAGAAAAAGGCTATGACCTTTTCTTCACATCGACACCTTTACATTAAGTATATCTCCCTCAGCTTAGAATCATGGAATGCAGGTCATGTTGATACAAGTGAATAGCTCATCCTCTTAATGTGCCACCAGCCCAGTGAAGTTTAAGCCTGGTCATCCATTCTACAGATTTATAATTTAAAATCCTTTCCCATTGGAATATATTTTTCAATGTTTCTTCACAATTTGAGATTTAGCCTCATATTACAGACGATATTTCTGACAATACATGGATCTTCCTAAGAAGTACATGTCATTAAAGATAGCAGTAGGAAGTAACTAAGTAACTGCGCAATTATTTATCCTCGAGTGTTTATTTGCAGAAAAGAACAGGAAAAAAAACGGATATCTAAAACAAATGAAAAGCCGGATTTATTTCATGCAGTTCATACCCAAAGTACAATCGTATATCATTTTGTGTTTATACGTAATAATTTGTCACTGCATTGAAACATTTAAAAGTGTTGTGTTGTGTTGATAACATAATTAAAAATGAATTCAAGTCCTTCCTCCCCAAGCAGTTGATTTGTTTTGAAATTTCCATTGTTCGATATATATTTTTTCACTTGCTCTCTGCATCGGTAACAAGAAGCTTATACGCCACAGGGTATGTATTGCTTTGATGATTGCGATATGGTATACATGTTTTTCCAACGAAGAGTGGAATCGAGTAGGTTTCGGTTTCATTGGACCATTGTGTTACTCCCGCTGATGACAGAATGATAATCTGCATTTAGCCATATCCTTTCTTCTCTCTCTGCACATCCCCACGTCATACAGTCCCAACTCGTTAACTATTAAACAAAATATGTATTATATATATATATATATATATATATATATATATATATATATATATATATATAAAATTTTTCAGTCATGTTTGCATGGATATACAGACTACTTTATCAGATGTTCATGCCAATTGAACCATTACAAATATTTTAATACATTCGGGCACCTTTTTTGAATGCAGTATATCTAAGATGTTTTACAAACAAAAATATAGTTTGCCATATGGAATTTGCAAACCACACATTCAACAATTTCTTTTATCATGATGTCTCCACGAAATAGATATTACTCTTTTAAATAATGAACTGATACTAACATTTAAGGTAGGAAATTGGTGTAAAACATTAACAAACCTTTAAGTGTTGTGCAGTTTATAAATTTTGCCTCCAATATACCGAATAAATGTACATCGCATAAACTGAGAAAGAAACACAAGACACATAGTGATTATCGCATTATATGTTTAATGAAGACTAAATAAAATAAATATTTATAAGAACTGTTCTCCCAGTATATGCCATACATGTTATATAATTAGGCGAACAATACATGTCATAATGTGCAGATATTTGTAATTGAATACGAAGAAAATTGCTCAAAATCTTTTAAAGTAACTGAAAGAGTAAAATCAGAAATTTGCCATGAGCATAATTCCAATATTATGACTGAAAATGCTTCAGGTATTGTGTCGATGGCAGGCCTGATATAATCCGGTTATTCTAGCCGCGACAGCTTATGGCGGATAATTACCGTAATATACTACCGTGCTAATGAAGCCCATTCACGGTGTTGCTCATCCCCTGAGATATTTTACAGCGGGGGGTTAATTAAGTCCAGCTGTGATGGTGGCAGACGGTATATAATATCCAGCTAATATAGCCCTGTCCGTGTGCTACTTGTTCCTTCAGGACTTACGGTACTAATTCAGTTTCCAGAGTAATCCTTTAAATTTCTGAGTGCTCATGATCAATCCAGAATAGATAAAAACTGGAGGACAGCTTAGATAAAAAGATATGAACCGTGGCATTTTCTGGACTTTCATGTGTTTGAAACACATGCTTTCAATTCCGCACCAACGAGTCAGGTGCTGATTTCAATAATGAGTGTTCCAAACTCAAGACAGTTAAAGGACAGAAATTATATCAAGAAAACAATGTCTATTTTCTAACGTTAAAACAAGGATAAGCTCTCTAAAGAGTATTATTCCTACAAAATAACGTTTATTAACCAATTATGGCTACCAAAACCCATATATACTCTATTTTTTTGTTCGCCCATTGCAAGGTTGGTTCCAATTTTTCGATACAATTAGTACCGTCTGTCATTCAAGTATTGTGGCTGTCATAGGCTTAGAAGTATACCATATTTATCTAGCTGTGTCAGCATGATATTCATTCATTCATGTATTATTATCTAGTATCTATCCAGCCGTGTACTTGTGTAATTCATCCTTTAGGAAGAGTGATGGCGCGAGCCTTAATATTATCCTGTTTTAATCTAGTCGTGTCACGGTGTCATTCCTACCCTCAGGTATAACGGATTGTTAATGATCTCTTCAGGAAGTAGGCGGTGCCACGGATAATATTACCCCGTGTAATTTATCCGTGCTAGCTTATTACTCAGCCCTTAGGTAACGCGACGGCGGCTGACTTAATGCTTTTATTTGTTGCATATGTTGTGTCAGCTTATAACATCCTTTTGAAGTATTATAGATCCTTTTAAGTATATGGAGGCTAGCATAACGGTAAAAGAGAGTGATGCGCACCATTTTTTATATAGAACGAACTACGAATACAATTTCAATATATAAGTAAATGAATTTAAAACACCAGATATCCGTTTAAATGTTAGGGTTTGAAAGTCGATGATATTAGTCATTCACGAAATGATGTAACATTATGCAGTTTTAGTCTTAGACTCATTCAGATTCAAAATAATTTTGTTCGGCAATATAACATGCAAAACAGAGCATGGAATTTATTATTCAGATTACTAAATTATTTGCTTGATAATGTGCAAATTATTTCGTATTTAAATTAAAAGTTTGAATACATTCAACGAGTACATGTACAAACCCAAAAACTCTGGTAAAACTGTATCAATTTGAATTCCAGCGCTCAACATCAAGTTGGCATTTTGTCAGCAACGATATTACATTTGTATACGTGGCAATACCCTGTGTTAACAGACCTCTTGATGGACCGCAACTTATCCAAGCTGAATACGGACAGTTTGCATGTCATTGACGAACATTAATGTTATGTATAAACTATTCAATCAAATAATATTTGTTCTTTGATTCTTTTTACCTCCCTTTATTACACTTACCTTTACGTATAAGAGCACAAATCTAATCCAGGTTTGTAAGACACGGTTTTGATGCTGCACAATTTTGCATTCCATTCTTTATCGAGCGCAGAGGAGTTTGAATGAAATTAGAAAGTGATATGAATATATGGACCAAAACGTAACACCTCGTTTGGCATATAATGACAAATTTTAATTTGAAACAAGATTGGGTCATATTGTATAAATGGATAACCTTCCTTATGTATGTATATATGTATGTATTGATATATGGATGGACAGATGTATTTAAGAGCTTACTTAAACACCTTATCAGATTTTGTGGATTTTGTCCTTATGTGTGAGTATGTTGCGTCGATCTTCATGGGAATCTGAACTGGTTAGGTTAGGGTATTAAAATTAATACATAAGCTAATCAATCACCTGCGCGTTCCAGTATAACCATGAACGTGCATTATCTTCAGTGATTTACCACTTTAGCCTTTCTTTTTGACCTTGTCTTACGCCAACTGATTAGCTAAAATTTAATGTAAATATTTTATCTTTTTAACAGTTGTTCTTCGTCTACTTATATATTGCATGATAAATGAGGGTTTGTGTAAGCTCTTTTCTGGGTGCTGTATTAATCCGTTGATGATATAAATATGTACCCAATTGCTCATTCTCTTTTCAGTGAAAACGGACATCATTAGCTTACTGATGCTTGACATCCTTTCTTTCAAACGCCTGCAGAGGGAAGCTGTTGTATCTAAAACAAATACATATGTCCTTCTTTGAAATTATACAAGTTAATCATAATGTTTAGAATTCGTGATTGTCTTTTGCTAGTTCACACATCAAGTTTAATTAATTTTTGATAATTTGCATTAACGGTATATCTTTAGAAGCTGCAACTTCTGTTTTGTTTTAGATCACGTGATAGTTGTGACGTCAGTCTATACGTACCTTAGTAGGGTATATGAAGAGTCCAGCTTCATTATGAAGAAAACAAAATGCATCCAATCTCACGTGTCTTTTCAAATCAGGTGTCTAATCCAAACAGTTTCAAGAATGGTAGACACAGAAGGACAGTTAACCGGTTAACACCTCTACCAACAGCGGTATATTTTTCTACTGGCTTCCCAGATAAAGAATCATGCCTCATTTGTATTCATTTGTAACCAAGAGTTGATGGCTTTGACAGAAAAGCTTGCAACGCTTATGATATACAGAGGCGAGGAGGGTTTGAAATAATCAACCAAGAAACATGTCCGTTGACTACTAGAATAACGTATATGTACCATTTTCTGTAAGGAAGTCATCTTCATTTTGAACATACAAGGACAATGAATTTCATATGTAAAACTGGAAGCGAATTAAACAATTTTGTATCTGTAGAAACGTGTAGCTACATTGAAGCAGTAATTGTTTCTTCCATTCAACATTAGTCTTACAGTTTGACAACTTCAGCATGGAATAACTTTAATTATCTAAACGGGACTTTCTCAGGAATTCATTCAAGAAGAGCTTGAACTAAATCTCCAAAAGTTCCGCTCGGAAGCATTGAGACAAAAAGTTAAAGAAGTGTGACCACTTAAGGTAAGACTAATGTACAATTTATAATATTGGTAAGTGGGAAGTGGCACAGCCACTAACAACAGCCACTGCATTTATACACGAATGCACCGAAAGGAGTATTACTTGCAAAAAAGCTGTTCTAGATATTTGCAAGGCAGGTAGGCAGCGCCGAACAGATGATTCAAAGAGGGAAAATGTTCAACATCAGTACCATGGACTTTGCTCCTGTTTCACATAATGCCACTGGCTACTTGCCTACTGGAAATGGCTTAAGTACTGATTAGAGTGTGGATTACGTTTTTGATCAATAATAACCCGTTAGGGAGCCACTACGTTTGCAGAAAGTGTTAACAGTCACACACACGTTAACAGTCACACACACACACACACACACACACACACATATATATATATATATATATATATATATACAAAACCAGGATGTATTGTCCAGAAGCAAACAACACGGATTCCAATATCATGTACAGATCAATCCATCTACAAGTCGTGTTACTTCTTAGAAAAATAGAATGCGATGCTGATTTTGGAGGACATTGGTTTGCATTGAAGCAGACATCATTACAGAAGGGTTGAGAACAGAAGTTCCTAAATACAAGATATACAATCGTGCAGTTCGACTTCACAAGTACATATGTGAAAACTGGCTGGGAAAGATATCATCCTCTCGATGAAGAAAAACCAGAATACGAAAAAGCGGGAAGACTGTTAAAGATTTAGAGAAATGAACAACCAGGCCGAATAACTATGCTGAACGAACTTTATGAGTTTGGTGCATGGTTCAGTATTTATAGATGTACAAGTCCTTTGAAATAAATTCTTGGAGCATCATCGGCATATCAGTGTAGATCTGTGAACAGTTTGGATGTCTTAAATGGATATCGTTCAAGATGTCCTGCTGACCTTGCTGCGTTCTGATCGAGCAATCACACGGCCTTTACACCATTTTGCCATGCAATCCTTGACATTTATGGTGTATTGTTTATGGCAATGCAAACTTCGCGGGGTGCTTTCTAACTTAATATGCCCACAGTGCACCAACCTGAGAACACCAGCTTCGTTTATGGATACTTTCATATTCAACTGTCTAGAAGCAGTCCACTTGGACCCCTTCTGTTCTGACCAAACCACGTACGTACCAGTACAGAAATAAATAGATACTTCAATGTTCAACCTAATCGTCAGGTGCCATGAAGAGATACTGCATTACAGCAGAACTTAGAATCACCTACATGGGTCATTTCAAAGAAATGAAATAGCATACAAATCAAGTGTTGAAAAGATGAAGTTTCAGTGTTCGGCAGTGGAGAGTATGTTTCAAAAGCAGGTCAACCCGTTTAGTACGTCACATATCTCATTCTCACGTCACATCAATATCATCTCACTGGGAACTAACCATTAATTCGATAGAAAAATATAAAGTAGAAGAGAAAGGATATGCAGACGTGAGAACTGAGAGATCTCAGTGCAACCCATCCATAACGACTGTCCCGGCTACCTGTAAACTAATCAAGCTGAAACGTTCAGTAATATGTGCTAGAAGAAACTATGAAGACTTACAGGAGGGCCATAATTCTGAGAACAAGCAAGACGTCGAACGGAAAGAATCGTGTTTAAAAGGCAAAAGGTGACCACGTACGTTTTGGTGACGTTTTCCTGTCTCCTCTATCCATGTCAAAGATGGAAGAATGATTCAATATATAAAGAACAATAAAAGGAGTCTCAGAGTGAAACAGAGTATGGGCTTCATAGCTCACATAGTGTACGCCAGTGTCAAGAATGGTTCTAGAATGTTAGAAACAAAATAAGTTTCCTCTCATTTTAGTAAATTATTGGAAGAAGACAGTGTACGCTGACAGCCTTAGTGACAATGTACTCTCTGTTTAGACTTTGAAGATAAATGCAACAAATCACGCCCTAGGTTAGACAAAAGGTACCTGATCTCAACAACACATACGAGGAAGCAGACCACATCTTGTTTCTAATTGCAGCACTAGCTGCTAAAGAGGGCTACTACACAATTCTACACAATTCTGATAAGCTCATAAGAAATTGATGTATCCGTTATGTGGTTGGCAATCAATGACTGCATCAGGGCCTCATTGTTCTATAAACGTGGAACAATAGTCCCTGACATTGATTAAATTCTAACTGTAGTAGGGACAACTTTGTTGGACTTCTTAGTCATGCATGCATGTAATCAACGAGACAAGGCAAATATATTTGCAGATAAAGAGTCATTATCAGCCAAATAAAACCCGAGTGTCAACAAAGGAAGGGCTGAAGGGCAGAAGAACATGAAAGGTTGAATTGCCTTCCCAATTAAGCCAAATTTGCTGACGAGAAGGCAAATGATATTACCTATTTTGCGCAACGAAAGGCAATATTCACAGTCACTACCTCATACAATGCAGATACTGTTTACAGAAAGGTTTACAACTGGTCATTTTCTAGGCTGCAATATACAAGTGGCTGCATAAGGACCCATTAACACATAGCCATGTTGGATGAGATGTAGAGTAGGAAATACTCAATGGGGAGGTGCAGCTGGTAATGCGGACTGGACTGAAGTACAGCCGGCAGATCCGTCTATGGTGGAAATACATTCGTGCGACGGTACCCAGGAGGTGGAAACTTCCTGACTGTTAAATTGCCTCGGTTAGGAAGTGTCTTTAAGTGCGCTGATATCTAAGAACGTCGTCACAGTTCCTCTGTAAAAGAGATGGACGAGGGAGATGATGAGTAATATTATTACTACTCTACGAGATTATATCGTATTTTGTTGTCCTAATGTCATCAAGTCCATTCAATGATGCTGATTAAAATTATTTATGTCATACACACACACACACACAAACACACACACACACACACGCACACAAACAGAGGTAAACGGTGCGTAACTGGAACAATAATACTCATTTCCTTTTGTAGGTATCAAATTTCGCCTGATGAATTAACATACACTTTTCTGATAACAATTTTTAGATTAGTAGGTGAACAAAATAAATTGTCAAAGATTATACGAGTAAAAGAGATTGTTTATGACTTGTTTATGAATTTTGTATTAAGTCAAAATTGACTACTAAAGTAATCGCCTATACGAAACCATTGAATATAATTTAATGCTGGTTGTCACCCGCGGAATTGAAGTAGCTTGACTAGACAGTAACTAATTATATTATACTGGCGTAACCAATAACGGTTCTATAAAAGACCGATTCACAAATATTATTAGAAATCATGCTACTGGATAATTCAGTGGTATCGTTTAAGCTTTGGTACTAAGTAGAAGGCGAAAGGTTATGCAGTGCTTTCACTTATGTTCAATCTGAATGGATCCAGACCGTGCCAATAATAATAACTATCCTTCGTCCCTCCAATTGGAAATGATGGATATATATATATATATATATATATATATATATATATATATATATATATATATACAACTGTGTTAATCGGTGTCACATTCATTTTAGAATTTCGTTTCAGAACAGTAAATCAATATAGTATCCAAAAGAAATAGATGAAACTTTAAGGTCACGCTGCCATGAAGCTAGAATGGGACTGGAACACAGACCATTATTAATTTAGTGTAGTGTGTGTAGCCTTGCTACGGTGCCATTAGAGATTATGATGCATATGACTGTTCCCTCATAAATGAATGTGGAATATATGAATGACTGTGGATAAAACAATGCCATAAACTAATATATTTCGTTAAGAGAGCATTTATGTGAAGTAAAACGTATTGAAATAGCCTCGATATTCTTATTATAATTTGTTATTTCCTAGGTGGCCGAAATAATTGGACATGAAAATAAACTGATGATATTTCCATCAATTTGCAATAGCACAGCGAAACATCTGAACAATTTAAAATTATATATAAAGCATACTACGTTTGGTTTAACATTCGTGGCCTGTACTATTACACAGAACATGTGCACCTACATTTGAGAAGAGTATATAGCTATCTTCAAAGCTGTACGTATAGAGTGGAAATAGTTTATTGGTCGTCATTGGAGACCTACCATCCTTAAATAATCGAAAGTATTCACTACTGATGAAAGTAAAATTTGCTTGCGTCTTTATATTAAATCTATTATTTAAAATCTGTAGTGGATTGCATTTATAAAAAAGAAAGATGAATGCTTTTAAGTTGTAAAATAAGAAACGGATATAGTAAAACGTCTCTGAAGATCGGAATCGCTTAAATAAAATATATGGAGGCCATATGACAATGCCTATCAAAGCGAATTGCGATAATGTCCTTACTACTGGCTTTCTTCTTAGTGGTAGGATAGTCAAATGAAGGTCAGTTGTGTGTTAATTCATTGGAATACATGAGGCTATTTACAATGCTTTGGACCAAAGAGCAATAGCCACGTAGCCACCTCGAATTCAAAATCAAACTAATTTTGCCACACCATTTCCTAATCTCGGGTGTTGCATTGTCTTGTTAGCATCCAATAGTACTTGAATTTTTGTAAGCGAGATACATGGTATCATAATTGCTGGAAAATATACCGGGAGTTATTTTATTCTTGACAAAAGAGACATGTATTTCGTAAACTATGATATAAATGTGAACTTTCGGACTGAATTTTAATTATCGAAGTGAGCTTGAAATTACACCTTGTTTTGAGAAACTCATAACCTCAGCTCATATATTATTATTTTGAACACCTTGCAATAACAGTAGGAAAATTGTAGATTTTTTGTGAAAGTCAAACTCAGGGTCCGGAATAAAAAGCCTTGAGCACATTTGTTATTCTCAATGTCTTAATTTAAGACAATGTCAATCACTTTAGTTGAAATAAATGAACACATTCTAATGTATACAATTAGTTATTTTTATTTTTTGTTTTCGTACAGTGGTTTTAATTAACACAGGGATATTGTGCGTTTATAATATTTTGATTTAATATCAAGATAATTGGAGATTAACAACTTATCGCCCAAATTAGAACCAATAAACAAAATATGTTTTCCTATAAATTTAAAAAATCATTTATATTGTTAAAATTTCAATTTCCATATTTTTGTTACTGTCTATTTGGATATGATGTGTTAATCTCCCTCTACTATTTTTTCTATATAATACATCTCTACTCTTGTTATGTGCACAGCTTGAAATTTCATTTCCATTATACTTCTTCTATTTAATGGATTCCATTGTTTGATATTAATTGCTTTCACTTCCTCTCTCTATTATATCTACAGTTGATGTATCATGTGATGCATTGCATGCATTGCATTGAGTTTTGTTGTATAATAGACGGCTCCGATGGCCTAGTGGTTCGAGCGTCCGCCTCGGATGTGGTTTGTCGTGGGTTCGATCCCCGGTCTTGGTACTAACAACTGCCTCGTTTGGAGATCAGCATTAGGAGGTTAGTGTTAGGACTGCTCGGACTGGTGTCAGGATAATGTTACTGGGTAGGACATCATGCTACGTGTTTGCGGCATGGTGCCCAGTACTGGACATAAAAAACTGCCACAATGCAGACATCGCAGCGATATCACTGAACAATTGTTAAAGCTACGTTGAAAATCCAAATCACACACACACACACTCATGCTCTATTTTAATTATATTTTACATTAGTTTACTCAGTAAAAGGACATTACGAATCTAAATAAATTTCCCTGTCATAAACTATGAAAATATCCATTATTCATATTTTAATAGCTTATTGTTTTCGTCTCTCATGTACCAATCAAATGTACATAGCATACAACTAAAGTGCAAGCCAATAATTGTCTAACATTGGTTTATTGAAAACACAAAACATATTGCCCTGAATTATGTTTATAATGGCATTTATAAATTATGGGAGTGAAAAAATAATATGTGTAAAAAATATATGGATCACATGTTACAACCATGCATCTGTTTTCGAACACAAAAAATAGTTTTTGGTTGATAATTAATTAATTACACATACACTAAACATTGCCGCGCTTTCAGCGATGTGTAAACAGTAATATCAAGCGATATGTAAGTGGTGTGACGGAGCATGATGTGTCACATTAGCCGTTTTATCATTTCACTCACGCCTACAATGATTTTCTTCTTTGAAACCCATTCACATTCCTCTGAAGTATTTTTGACTTTCTAGTTTCAAACAGAAATACAATCGGTGAAAATCCAGCCCTATTTGATCGCTTTGCGAATAATGACAATATGTATTTTCCTGTCAACTGCTGTATTCCATCAATGTAAAATTACGTCTCTAGGATGTGATGCAAAAAAAAAATAATGGTAGTAGGTGTTAACTAGGTGTGTGAACATATTCTCTGTCTCTGTCTCTCTCTCTCTCTCTCACACACACACACACACACACTCAGTCACACATAGAAAGCGCACGCACTGCTTATAATCCACACTTCAAGCAACATACACATGATCCTTCAGTGTGGGACAACATATTTGTTTCCTTTTCAATGCACGTGAACTTACTCTTAGAACAAATCATGAATGCGCACCGATTGCGATTGTTATGAATCAAGTTGGGGGAAATCTGAAAAACTATTTTTTGACCTGCCGTGATAATCAAAAATGTAGTACATAGGTGAAAGTACTACACTGTATCATATCCTTCAGATTGATTGTTCCTTTCTTTCAACGTCTTAGGTTTTCCTGCACTTGCCTTTACTTACAAAAGAACTCTAATGCAATATTCAATATAACAAAGACCTTCTTTCCTCATTAACCGTCGTGCTAACAATTGTTTCCTCAAGTGACATTTGTTCAATGTATTGTTGAGCCTTTATCCGTTATCAGGGTCTTCAATTCCTGTACAGGATAAAATATTTGTATAAACAACTGTGAGTGATACAATTTCCTTTCCAACGTTAATCTCACAACATTTTAACTTTGTGTGATACTGCAGTGGAACTAAGTACGAACTTGTTTATGAATGAAACATATAGAATGTAAACAAATACTAATTTTTACCATTTACTATGTGCATGTCTGATGTCTCCGAGAATCAACGTTCTTGCCGGCACATACTTCACTACTCGTTGATATTTGTAAATACCGTCTTACCATTGGAGCACTTTTTTGAGTCACGGTTGAGTGTAAAATCATGGGTAGTTTAATCAAGATATCGGCTGTCCTTATGTTGTGTGGAATAGTTCAAGCTAAAGGTGAGTAAAATAGAAATGTAGTACAATATACGAATGGTTTCCGAAACAGTATTACATTTACAGTATTCTGTGATAAAAAAATAACTGCGATTGCTGAATTACATATTGAAGGCATGTAATAAAGGTAACTTAAAATATACATTTTGAACTACAAATTAATGCAATAGAAAAATGATGTGTTTAGATATAATGTATTATAAAGTAACAAAAGTCGAAACATTCTGAAAAATCATTTTGGAAGACCCACATTGAAGCTAGCATCAATTTAAAGAAATATTGATAATACTATTTTGATATGAAATAAATATTAACCCCACACATTAATGTCTTATAAGAAACACACTCAATTTACACTTTGAGAAATATCTATTTCGCACATGGTTTGAAAAAAATAATATCTGCCTGTACTTGAAAAGCTGTACAACCTTCCTGGCCCAATCTAGTCCCTTCCCCTTCTCTCTCTCTCTCTCTCTCTCTCTCTCTCTCTCTCTCTCTCTCATATATATATATATATATATATATATATATATATATATAGAGAGAGAGAGAGAGAGAGAGAGAGAGAGAGAGAGAGAGAGAGAGATAGATAGATAGATAGATATATGAGTGTGTGTGTATTGTCTTCAGCGGTTGAGAAAGGCCTTGGCCACTTCGAGTGTTTGAGACCCATAAGACCTAGTTGTATTGCAATTGGGAATGCGAAACCAAAATCATAGCATTTGTCATATGGATATTTAAAATCCAACTAAGTACGCAAAATGTATCTTTATTCTTTCCAGAATTGATTTTCTTTAAAAAATAAGCATTTCGAGACACCTTAGCGGTTGAAAGTGATCCTAGAAAGAAAGAAAAAAAAAATGCATAGTTTTCTTAAGTTATAATTTGAGTAAATGGAGGTAAGTATTTGGATCTATGAAAGAGTCAAAAGAAAGGTGTGCGAAAATCATTCATATATTTAATCTGATATGAACTTGGCATAATTTTAGTCTCTTACAAATGTTCTTAGGTAATGTAAGATCCCTATTCCATCGACATTGAATGGATAATATATCCCCAACTGGCATATGTGTATGTGTGCATGCATTAATGTATGTATGTATGTATGTATGCATGTATGTACGTATGCAAGCATGGACGAACAAAGCATAATTGAAGGCATGACCTTTTTTGTGTTTAAATTCCTATCTGAATGATACTACTTGTATGATTATGTTTGTTACGATGTGAAAAGATAACGAAATTATACTGTTATCTTGTTTTTAGCATATCTTACAATATTTATAATCAATTTTTTGCAGATCAGCTGACAACTATTCAGGGAAATAATGCAACCGTTAATATTGATACACATCAAACGGATATAAATACTGCCCTAGAAATAAACTTCTCTGGTTACACCAATAATCTACATTTCACTAATGTGCTGCTGTACAACCCAGGGAACGGTCAAAAAGAAAACATTTCTATTAACAGTAATTATACAGACCGAATACAAAGAATCGTCTGGAGCAATGTTAGTATCAGTTTTCTGCTACTAAATGCAAAATTCAATGACAGCGGAAAGTATACAGTAAGGTCAACTTCCACTGAGAAAGGGAACACGAGTGTTCTTGTTGCAAGTAAGTATTCCTTTAGTATCAACAGTAACAACTTGTCAAAACTGTATATGTATACTACAGCAGATTGCCAAACAACGGAACGGACGTAAACACTTGGATCTTAAGTAGGTAACAACCCATCTTGATAAGCCGGACGCAAGTAAATAATACTAGTCAAAATAATTGTATTTTATCTAATCGTAATAAATATTTTTCTTAATTCCCGCTCATAGGTGGATGACGATCCATCCTGGCTTTTATCTTAAACGTATTATGCATCATAATATCAACTTCACTAGCCTGATTAGAAAGATAATACAAGAACGCTTATAAACCCACCGTGTTTTATATAATTAGCTACAGACATTGAGAAATGCGAATTATGAATCCATTAGATTCATTTTTTATCTCGTTACGGAAACTTTGACACATCATTTGTTATTCGTAATCGCCTAATCCTTCACGATTTATTGTCATATGTTTTATACGCCTATTCAGTGTTCATGATTTCGTGTATAATATATAAAAAAATAGTGCGCGTGTTCAACTGATGACAAAACACGAAAAACATATCTTGTGCATGAACGCAGGTAGATAAAGTTTGTTATATATGTAATATAAAAATGAAAACTCGAATTGGGTTAAAGAAGAGAATCATACGGTAATGAGCATCTTCTAGAAATAAACAGAAAGTGAAAGGAGAAACAAAACTAATACATGTTTTTCATCTGTTATAGACATGTAAGACCTTTTTTAAACATTATCGCAGGAGTAAGCCAAGATACGGATAAACGAATCCCTGCAATGTATACCCAAAAGGAAAACATAAGTGAATTACGATTTCTAGGATATTGACTCCTAAATGTATCAAATACTAAAACTACATTTCTTCCAGAAATCAGATTTAAAATGATTATGTAAACAGTTTGCTGCAATTATAATTCTACGTGTGGCATCAACTGCCAGTGTTATGTTGGGTCTTGCTAAGATTGTGTGTGCTTCTCTGTTTGATGTTGCTTCGTTTTTTGTTGGGGTTGGAATGAGGCTGGTAGCAAACAAGGGATGGCATTGCCTGCACTATATGACTTAGAGGTTGAACAACTAGGTCAGCTATTATTTATAGGTTCATGATTGTAAACTTCCAAGGTGTTTACCCACATGATTTGGTGTTTGATTGTTTATTTACGCCATTTTATTTAGAACAATTTCGGTGTCTGGTAAGAATATCACGCATATCGTTATGTATTCATAGTATAATAGTGGCTGTCTGTATAGAGTTAAATGTGTTACGACGAATACTTAGTCTCTTAGATTCATAATGCGAATGAGTGTATGATAATTATTAAAACTCATACTGACTGACTCATATGATAACTAATCGTAACTAATTAATCATGCATACCATACTTATGTGTGGGTTATATATATATATATATATATATATATATATATATATATATATATATATATATATATATATATAAAGTTTTAAATATATTGTAAATTTCTTTGATCACAACACACATTAAGTCAAGCCATGGCATTAATTATATTTGAAATTATTTGGAAGTAAATACATCTTTCATACAAATATTGAAGGCCAAGGACATTTTAATGACCTTATTCGTTCTGTTTACAGGTCGCATACTGAAAGCACATCCAGAGCAACGCATTACACTTTCATTCATATTTCCTAAATTAAACACGACTTCGGTTAAGATCGACCATGCCACTTTGAAATATATCCACACTGTCCTACTTTATAACGTGACTGAAGAAGATTGCACCTCTACAGATATTGTAATAGCGGTAGTTATGGAAAAATGTGCTTTGAAAACAGGAGAATTCTCCTTCACCTTTCCAAGCATATCATGGCTGAACAAGGGAGGTTATTTTGCATGGGATGAGAAAGGACGCCTTTTGGATTCTATATTCATTGACGTTGAAGGTAAATGTATGACATACAAATTTATGAAGATATTGTCTGTACAAAGAATTTTACATAGATGCTATTCTTGCACTGGAACTACGTAATAAATTTTCAATGAGGATGTTGGTGGTACATACTATTGTCATTCAATAGAAAAAAATGCCGATAATCTCCGTACGCGAACACCTTTATATAGAATAGCTGACCAATTTTACAGCCATATTTGATTTCATCCGACGAAATAATACAGTTGCTTTTTAGGAGATCTAGAATATTTTCTGTCACAGTTTACTGCTATGACATCATTTAGACATTGAATAATTAAAGATGATTTCGAAATTAAAAGATTTACAAAATAAATTTTTCTATCCAGACTGAAAACAATGACGCCCCGTCCGGTCTTAGATCATCAGGCACGAAATGCAATCGCACATGCAATGTGAAGATATTTTATTGTTAAATGCCGTTGAAAGAATTAAGTATGTAGACTGTGATGGAAATTTAATTTCCTAGTTTTTCTCTCTCGCTCGCGCTCTCCCTCTCTCTCTGTCTGTCTCTCTCTCTCTCTCTCCAATGCATCAGAGGCAGAATATGTAGAAATCTGTCGAATAAGAGAGAACCAGAATTTGAGCGTGTTTAAAGCAGTTGAAACTGAACTTTTACCAAGTAACCCTACAAACGCTTGGATCTTAGTAGTGGTTTGTATACACTTTTCATGGATATATCTACAGTGTACCAAATAAAAACGAAACAAAATGCACTAGGCGGTCGAAACTGAACGGTAACTGTCTTGGTTAGGATGCACAAACACAGTAATCTATTTCACGCAATAGTTTTTCATATATAAATACCTTTAATTGGGTTCTAAACACAGATTATTTCAAAATATGAAAATGTCATGAGGCCTCTATTATCACATTATTTCTCTCTTTGTCTCTCACTGTGTTGGTTGGTCTGACAGCAGATTAATCGATCGGCATTGAAAAACAGGGACAGTAAATAACAAATAAATTTATGGCAAGTCTCCGCAAACCAACACCCTTCTCCCTCGCTATTTTTATGTTCGTTTGTCAGTACATCCGTTTCGCCAAAGTCTCTCACACTTTATCTCTCTCTCTTCCATTATGTCTCAATCTCTGCGTAAAACATACCTCATGTTTGGAGACGTACATGAGAGCGAATGGGGTGAATTACATGTTTAAGAAGCACAAGTTTAATAAAGGTTCACAGAATCTCTCTTCTGTTCATGAAGTGTGCATAATGCCAGGATACGGTTGTAATACATATACGTTCGATGAACTGAGAAAGAAATCTTGATTGCGTATTTTGCTGAAAGGATATGAACGGTTTTATCTTAGTGTATCGTCTGAATCTGTAAATATTTGTTTTATCTTCAGAAAATAATCAGTCTGCAACATCCAGTTCCAACACAGTAAAAGGTAAGCTGTAAACGTAAAGCAAATTATTGAGTAGAATGGCTTCATCTTTTCAGCATAAGCAATGAGATAAAAAAAATTAGTCATTCTTTTATTATATAATTAATTCATTAACTACATAATCTGATTAATCTGCATGTCTTTGATAATTTCTTACTATTGTGTCCTTCGCGAACGATAATTTAGCTAGATACTAAAATGTAGAAACATGCTTTTAAAATTTGTAATATAATTGCAGGTACAAGAAGCACCTACGCAATTAAGGTCAATAATATAAATGTAATTACCGTCATAGAAGAAACTGTATATCATTTGACAGAAGGAATTATTTCGTTGGATCAGTCATTGAATAAGTACATCAATCAATTCATGTATGTATGTACATATTGTCGATGGTTTTCTAACTGTAGAGACGTAGTCGTTGTAGATACACATGACCATGCATCATGCTATAAGAACTGCAAAATACAGAGACAGAGACTACATCGTATGAGGCTCATTACAATATAAAGATAGAACATAAACCCAGTGATGGATTGTTTCAGTTGATTAGAACAGATAAAGGCCTTAGTCAGGCGGTAGCCATGATGATTAATTTGGCAGAAAAGTCTGAAATGCTGATGAAATATCGCTAAATCCTGGGACAGAAAGATTCAACCAATAATCTTATTGGCGTAAACATAGAATATGAGCTAGGAAAAGCATTTTATCTTCCCAGATATACAAATAATTTACTGGCTATATCTCATAGTGTCATATTGTAGGCTTTGGTCCGAGAATATCACGATTTGAAAAGAAAAGTTGCAATTTGCATTCTCACACATGCGCTAAATAACATGGAAAGTGATGCAAATAATGCAATTTATTGTGATCCGTCTATTGTTAACCAAGAATCCTTTCTGTGTAAGATTATCTTCAACGGCTCCTGCTGAGCCCATGACTCATTATCCATAGTAAATGAAGCCCTCGCAAAGAATCAATATATGTCATGTTTTCCTGGTAGTGTTTCTGTTCAGTCCATAGTCATATAATGTCGACTTCAAGAACAAACTTAAAGACCTAATAATGTTTCGTACCTTAAATATTTTCAGCATGTTTTTTATGTTTTCTAATTTCATGGTCTTTGTTTTATTTAATCATATCATTGTATGTTTTTTTTTTTTTTTTGTTATAGGTGCGGTCTTATGTTGTAAAGCGCTTAGAGCTTCTAAAGATAAGGAGCTATACAAAGTCCTCATTATTATTATTATTATTATTATTATTATTATCTTCACAAAACGATTCATCAGGTATAGGTAAAGAAAAATAAATGCGAATGAAAACAGAATAGCTGCATCGTTTTTACCTTTGTACTGAGTAATAATAACTGCAAATATGAATAAATCCGATCGATGTCAGTAAAATATTTTATTATTGGGACCTTCGCGAACGATAATTAATCTCAGTAAATAAAGGTATAAAAATCATTCATATAGCATGTAATAGGGATAAGTGAGCATGTTTCTTACCGCAAGCATACATTTTGTTTTCTGCATGTGTGATATATTATTTATTAATCGGATCTTTGTTCCTTGCTAATTACAGGAAGTAGTTATTCAAATAAGGTCACTTATATAAATGTAATAAGCTTAATATATTAAACTATTAATAATCTGATAGAAGGAATAGTTTGTACGGACCAGTCATTGAATCGGTGCACCAATCAAACTATATGTGTATATCCATGTTTGTCTATATGTTTGTATGTATGCATATATGTGTTTTTTTCTGTATATGCTTGTATGGGTCTCTTTAAATGTATGTGTCGGCATATCCGTACGGAAGCATGTATGTTTTTCGGTATGATTAATTATAGTATGATTGTATGGTTTTGATATTATATATTATGTCTGCAATACTAGTACACATTTATTTCCTTACAGAGACGACTGGAATTGGACTTCTAATCTCTGCACTAATGATAACATTACTATCGTCTTTCCTGGTTATCACTGCCTTGCGGAAACATCGAACATGGAGAGGTATATTAAGAGTTCATTGTACTATTTTTCCTCCAGAACATGAATTCGTGAAAGATGATATTTGATTAACACCATAGATGTGAAATATTGTTCCGAATTATGAGACAGCTCTGCAGTGTTAATATAGAGAACTGGATAATAACATTGGTAAGAATGCGTGAGTACTAATAAAGTGGTAAACTCGAACAAATACGTTCAACAGTAAATGTTATAAAATACAAGTTAATATTCAGACTTTAACATCACAAATCATTATTTAAATGTCTCTAGTTGTAATGGCTGTGTGTTATTTTTGTAAATAAAATATTTAATTTGCCAAAATATAGATGTTCCTTACAGTGAATTAAACTAATTTGAATTGAAATATTAATGAAAAGATTCTAAATGAGATGGCTCTAGAATATTTAATATATTACGTACTATATGGTTTCAATCATAAGATAAAAGAAAAACACTAACTTAAGAAATAAAGTTAAAACTCATTCCGAGACCCACTACCCCATCATCATCATCAATCACAAAGCATGAACCTTGTCATTACGTGTAAATCATCCATCTCTAGTTGAACGAGGCATCTTACCAATAAGTGACTTAAATACTCTGTCCAGTCTATGGAAAGGAAAGGAGTAAAATTAACATAAATATGGTTTTGCCTGTTTTGCAAAGAATGAGCTTTTCCAACCTCTCGTTTTGGAAACCTGGACTCAAGTCTTTAATTTAAGTTGAAATTGTTGTCTTACGAGTCAGTAATGGTAAGAAGAAATCAAGAAAAACTCAACGGTCATTGTTTCTAAAACATCTCAATCTTGTTATTTTGAACATGGCATTAAATTGACAGATAAAACGAAATTTGTGTGGCAAACAGAACATTTTGAAACCAATCCGTATTCTGTTTTAACATTTATTTGTCCAAAATGACTCTTACGACTTTTTATGTCAGAAACAACGTGACAGAACGAAGCAAAATCATTATGCTTGTAAAATTTATCAAACAATTTAATTATCAGTGTTATAAAAAAATTTAAGACGAACATGTATTATTAAGAATTGAATCTAAAATAATTCAGAAAACATTCTAGTAACGTCCACAAGGATGAAAAGTTCCGTACAAATTCCAACAGTCGTGACGTGTCAAAGTGGCGTTATCCGGAATTTCTTTGAATAAGGTTTCCATAATATTTCCAAAACAATATTGTAGTCGAACGAGCACTTCCTATTTCCACTGAATAATCCAAATAAAGCTTAAATTTCTAAGATGTAGAAGAACTTACATGATTTAACTCACCCAATGTGACTTATGTTAGTTCTTCTAAGATACCACATTTCCATCCTGTCCAATGGGAAAGTCCAAACTTCATCAACATATTTACGAATAATTTTATTATTAGCAACTATAAACATATACATTCATTTATTAAGCCTATGCAATATTACCTTCATTAATATCTTGAAATAAAACCTAATAAAATAGGCGAATTCCAGCTATAGATAATCACTACAATTTGTAGTCATGAATACAAACTTACACAAATTTAAGAAATACAAAACAATCATATAACAGTGATAAAAAGAGTAGCATAGGAGAATAGCGATATTGATTAAGCCATGGAGACTCGCATCCGTTCTAGTTGCAGAAAAGCCATGGGGATATATAACGAAAGATTGTGATGGTCTATTCATAATTAGCTTTTGGTCACTAGTGTGGATTCTAGTCACCGAAACCTTTTGACGACTGACATTGATGAAGGTTACCACATGTCTTGTGACATGACCAACACCGTGTGAATTGTTACTAAAGCACTTCAGCTGCCCTAAGGTTTATGGGTCCACGGTCGCATCGACGTGTTCCATACATTCCTGCTTGGGTGTTTCGAAGAAATTATCTACATGCAGAGGGCTATACAGCTATATAGTATCCTATATGGCCATATGTGAAAGCGTTAATGCTGATAATTAGTACTTGCTAAGGTCTCTGTGACCAATGCGGATCAGGCAGATGTTCAAGGTCACCGAAAGTAGGCGGTTGAAGTTTGTGTCTGGGTCGTCATAGTCTGTCTCGCCATAAGGTTCGTCGTAGCTGATCAAACTATAAGCGAGGCCATCGTCGTCCAAGAAGCCCCAATTATCTGAAACGTGCTAGTCCTGTTCCTTAAGACATACAATGCAGGCGACTAGGTCCCTTCGCTCTTACTTGCCAGGTGTCCTTGCCTAAATCCTTCACATAGCTACTGCCTTGTTGTACACATAATGCCCTTTACAACTAACGGGACGCTGCCTGGTAAGTTAAATACAGAATGCGCACCAGCACCGCTCCACTTTTCCCTGTGTTGTCTTTGTATGAAACAAGTCGAGACCTTCAGAGTACATCGTCTACTCATAAGAAGATGTTGCACTGGGGTCAAATACCAGTGTTGAGAATACACACAACTTTATTGCAAGAGGGTGAAAGACGGCACGCTATGCAATTCAATGTGACTTTCCATCAATATTCAGCATCTCCATAACCTAAGGTGCTATCATAACAAGTTCCACTCACAAGTTACCCCGACGGTCTTTGACATCCCGCCAAGTTCGCTGTTTAGAGCTGAGCGTATTTGCAGGTGGCAGTCTGGAAGATCGTCCTCAACGAGCGGGACTAGTAGTAACATTAATTATATAGCAAGGCCTGGTATTTTAGCGAAATTTACGAGTGCTCCAGCTTGCTTGTGTTTACTATCTCCGCATTTTTGTTGCAGTAATAATCGTGACCACTTTCCCCATAGGCACCCTTTCGTTTTGGTGGTCAACATAAGCATGTAGAGACTGCGTTTCTGGCCGAATTGGGGTGACAAATTTACGAAAGGCCCGCTTAGCCTACTCTCTAGTATGTTGCCTATATAACGGCTTCTATCCGCCTATGATCGAACCATCGACATGGAGACCATTTAGGATGATTGACTCCTCCAAGCTGCCCGACTCCGGTAGAAGCAAAGATATATCCAAGCCAGGGTTTATGTCAAATTCTTTGCGTAGTTATCGAACATATCTAGTTCATTTGGGTCTCGGATGTCAAATATTTTGCAGTAAGCCGCAAGCTCGACCACATTGGTGTATTTGACGACATCAACCAAGACCTCAGAAAGTGTTGTTTGTATTTGAAAATCTCCATGGCGTGCATGTAGTGAGCCGTCATGTTTCTAATTAACGCTGACTTCAGCAGCATACCGAAGATCTGGTCTAGCGTCTTCAGTATCTCGATGGACTTGTAGTCGTAAATCGGACTGTCATTTATTTATGCAATAGGAACATGGAGTTAGCGGTAGTGCAGTGAGTCAGCGTGTATCCGTCATATATTGGTGGCCAGTAAGGACAACGGCGCAAGGATATACAAGTTGAAGTAGTTATGGTGGGCGTGCATCGTTCAGAACACATCTCAATTGGTGTTACTATTTTGCGAAGTGTCTAAGCTACCATGACTTCCCGCTACACGCCGGGTCTCGGCACATGCCAGTTCGTCGCTGGTTTAAACGCAGTAGAAGTGTTTAAAGGGGTATTGGCAAGCCACAACATTTTTAGATTGGGGAGGTAGGTGGGAAGGGAGTCATCATCGCAAGCTTTTGCAGTATTGTTGGCGGCCCTTGCCACCCAAGGCCATCTTATCAGCAAGATAGTCTACTGCGCCAGTCTCGCAAAGAAAAGTGATATCCGTAGCCATGGACCAACAGGGGAAGATTAAACCTGCTTTGTGCGTAGATTTCAACACTGCAAATTACTCTCCGTAAGCATGATCAACCTGCATCATGGCAGCATGGCAGGCGTTCCAGTGAGCTTTCACACTTTATCTGACCTGCGATTATAACGTATCATTCTGAACCTGGTGGTCTCCAAATCGTATTTTCTACAATGGCGACAACCACCTTTATTATTTGTCGCCGTCAGCAACGTACGGTCATACATGTATGCAGTATGTCCTGGTAGTTCGCGACTGGGAAAGCGTTGTGGCTGAAACCCAAGAAGTTCAGGACCTGATATCCCACATAGTTGGCGTCTTAGTCCAGTAGGATCTCCTCGGTCAGCTGTTTGTTGCGGTTGATGCTAAGGCTAAACTCCATGGTACATAGGTTGACAAA
Organism: Sinohyriopsis cumingii; assembly: GCA_028554795.2. Taxonomy (NCBI): domain Eukaryota; kingdom Metazoa; phylum Mollusca; class Bivalvia; order Unionida; family Unionidae; genus Sinohyriopsis; species Sinohyriopsis cumingii. The sequence goes on along the minus strand of CM068831.1, from coordinate 33,775,430 downwards.
CATAGCGGGGTTTTGTTCATGGTTATTAAACTCATCACATCCGAAAGTCAGCAAAGACGTACTGGGGTATGACCGTGTTCCCTAGATGCGTTTATTTATCAGGAGAACTAGTCGTTGACCGCGTTCTTTTGGGCTAAATTGATCCTGATTTCTCACATTAATTTTGTTGATTTCGCTCCTTGACATGATAAGCTTTTGGAGCGTCACCCGACCAGCAAATTAACGATTCAGAGTAGATCGTGGCCGTCTTCGGTATTTTTATGCTTGTTAACGCAACGGTGTATAGGCGTTGAAGATGTACTTGCTCCCTTGCTTTCTTAATTTCATTTCTAGTCATCAAACGTTCACCCTGACCTGCTTCTTTGAAACTTCGCCTTGGTTTTGCCGAAGCATTGTTACCCCGGCCCACACTTTAATGTTAATGTGTATGTATGGCCCTATTAATGCGCTCTAATCAAACGCAAACGCGTAAAGAACTTTGGGACTTCGCGTGCCTAGACTGGTGTAGATCTGGAGCTGGTAGAGGACCACGTTTTGCTCTTTTCCGCAAATTCGGGATGTGGTTCGTACCGCCGGTGAACATGCATTCTCGCTGATCTGCATGTTCTCGTTAATTTCTACAGTGCTCTCTTCACGTGAAACTTCATAGCTTCTGGTTTCAGCGACTAGTTACTGTGTATGTCTCAAATCTTGTCCGTGTATTCAATGTCGACACCCAAGGCATAGCGTTTTGTCGAGTCGTACATGATAGCGCCAATAATGATTACCAGTTTGTCTCTCTGCTAAGAGCCACCCACTATAACCCGATCCTTGGCAGGATTTGCATCATGGCCTAGTCATAGAGACTGTGTTTATCAGGGTATGTAATTCAGCTGTTGCGCTCGTTGGCTCATGACCGGTGCAAATCATGTGTCTTGCCTCCACGTACCCACAGCTTAAAATCTAGATGATTCTGATGATGTTCTGTCTCAATGAAAAAGATGTCTATAATTTTTAAAACGGCTTCGCAGTTCATACTGGGAGAGTTGTAGTATTGGGGAGGGTCTGGACCGGAGCTATCAAATGAGTTGTCAAGTACGTTCTAGAGCACGTCCGTTTTCAGGCGGAGGTCGTAATAGTGTCCCAGTGTTCAGCACCAGAAACCATTAGAACTATTACCATGTGCATCTATTCTTCCCTCTCAATGCCAGTGCAGATTAGACTACTGTAAAAGGCCTCGACTGACCTCTGAGCTGCTCCTCGTCGAAACACTACCAGCTGTTAATAAACTAGTACGGGGCACACACCTTTTGCGGTGATCAGACTGACATAATTTCCTATGAAACTTCTTGTTATGCAGCACGCTTCCTTGGAGAGGTTGGCTGCTAGTTTTTCTGGGCTGTTATTAAGGAAATGGAAGTTGTCAGTAAACTGCAACTACCGCAGGGAAATAATCATGAATGTTCTACGTTGTTGGATATGAAGCTGACGCTTTCCTCAGAGACAGTATCGATGATTTCCATGAATTGTTTGTGAATCTTGACCAATATTTTAGCGTCCTCAAGGATGATGTGAAACTGGTGTTTGCCTGCCATGTGGACCACGCTATGGTAATTGCCGGTGATGCATCAGTAGACTTTCACCAAATCCATACCTAGGGCCTTCCCGCAGATATAAAAGTATTTAGTTATCTGGACAGACCTAATGTTGGCCTTTCTCAAAATTAGTCTTAAAACTCTCAAAATTAGTTTCTTACGGGTTTGTCAAGACGTACATGCATTTCAAGCAGAAACAGCCAGAGATGCATCTTTTTTAACCACCTGCCTTTTTCACATACCACTAGTCATACGTGTTTGATCTAGTAGACTAGTGACTTTTCGTGGCATTATCTTTCAATTAGTACAAGAGAGGCAGGTCTACGACGTATGATCTTGCTTGCTCGCTAATTTGAGATGGGTAGAGATCGTTCCCTCAAGCAAAAACTCTGGCCACGTTTCTCATGTTGAGGAGTGCGCATGTTAACACGTTAGAAATCAATACATAGAAATCGTACCCATTAAACTTTAGCTGGCCCTTGTGTTGACGGTTGTCATTGTATTCCATATTGATTACAGACTGTCGCAAAATACAATTTGTCATCGGGATTTATCTCTACCTTTGGGCGATGTAGCGAAATGTGAAGCTCTACTTCCACACACCTATCGAAGTGGCAGCCTGAGTCTTCGTGCATGTAAATATAATGCGCTTTTAAATCTTGCCTTTGACTGGGAGACAATCAGCATGATCTTCGGCCGTATAACGCTGGTGATGGGACGAGGAAATACACTGTGAAATTGAAAGAATTCTGCTTTCTGAGTTGGTCTGCCAGCTCGAGGCTGAACTTCACGCCTCGTAGTTGCTTATCTTCAAGGGTTCCCTGCCCATCGAAGGCAACGGCATCAAGAATGGCGCTGCGTTTGCTTCAAGGCTGTGAAAAGAGTGTACCAGGTGGACTTTCACAGATATGGTGACTACATCCCTCCGCTTTACTTTTGCACGTGTTGCTTGCAGTCCTGCCTGTCTCCTGAGGTTGATTTTGGCTATTCCCGCCTCGGAGGTACAGCCTGGAGCCTCATGGATGGCTTTCGCGTCGGTTCTTGATTTGATTGAGGCGGTATTCTTAACTGCCTGTCTCTGGCTGTTAATACTGCATCCAGCATTCCATCCTATTTGATCTCAGTGATCTACCACTCTCGGAGCAGCTCCTTCATTCACACAATACATGGTAGTCCATTGTAAACCATATGTTGTCTATATTGTTCGATACAGATCATGCAGAGAAAACAATCTCTTATTCCACACTAGAATTCACCAAGTAAAATCTGTGCATTGTTTCCCCGCCTTTGCTGCTATCTGTTTCAAACGTGTTGCTTTGCTGACACTCAAAAAGCAATGGCAAATGTGGTGTACGGCGCTACCACCGAAATTGAATTTTCAGCAGGGTGATACTGCCATTTCAGTATTGCCTCTTGAGGGATCCCCTTTAAACACATGTCTTTATGACCCAATTTCAGACACGCGCACACCTTCTTTCCGCAGCAAACCATGTATATTCAATGTAATATTATCAAATGCCTGCATGACTATACAACACGACAATGTACCTCTAACTTGCTGAGTATATCGCAATATAGGCGTGCTAACCACTGAGCCTTCGTGTGCGATATCGATGTAAGTCACCAAATGTTTCCTACGATTAGTATCCATGCTTAATCGCAAAAGTTGATTATGTGCATACGTAACACAATTTGTAATTAATAGTCCTACACATTTCCATCTGAGAAGATAAACCGCTCTCATTACTATCCGCCAAAGGTTTTCTAGTACTATCAAAAATGACAGTTACCAAATGTTTTCCACATCTCTATTTCACACGTTGAATATGTGAGGCGAAAATACTATTTTACACCTGCAATTTTTGAACAATATTTGCTGACGATTTAGTGTTGACGTTACCAATACAGTTACTATTCTTGAAATATGTCCTCTGAAAATGGTTTGATGTTTTGTTTGGTGTTGTATTTTATTCTGGTAAATGGTTGGAAATTGAATTCAAAAATTATAGCTGACACTCATTTGATAGTTGTATGCACGATTTTCTTTATAACACCTTATATTTTGTCATTTAAGTAAAACAACCACGACGCGGAACCTGACACACAGGAATGGAAATCCGACTGTCGCTAACAATTCTCGAAGTGAATGCCAGAACTTGAAGAAAGCTCTTATTTCGGAAGAATTTCGAACAGTTTCGACGAAGATTATTTCAGAGAATCATAACAATTTAAAGGACAATAAAATCCAGACCAAAGTCAGAATGAACGATAAAAATAGTTACGCAAAAGGGTTCGCTTGTGCAAAGTCATCAATGAGAACTGCATGCAAATTGCAGTCAGATTCCAAATGTTTGTTGTCAGAATCTGCTCCTGTAAATGACAATGGGCAGGAATATGATGAATTGAAAACTGTCTGTCTGACGGACTGTACCTCGAATGATTCATGTCTGTGTTCGAATGCCTTAGGTAATAACGGCACCGAAACTACAGCTGACTCTTCCATTGAATACGATTACGTGATCCAGCATACCTTTATGACCTTACGACCACCTGCACCTGATCCAATTGTAACGATGAAAAACAAGAAGCAAACCAAAACTGAGAAATTCTTATATTCTTTGAAAAATGTTAACATAAAACCCTTATCAAGAGTCCTTCCATCAACTTTTTATATGCAAAACTGGAAAAAAAGAGATCTAAGAAGACTCAGCATACAGGCCCCATTGTTGAGCTAAGAAGCCTTGATATGGCCAACATATTATCTCCGCCGTGCTCCATTGAGATAGAGAACTCATTGACAAGAAAAATTATCGATTCTCCAAACCTGTCCAAATACCGGGAACGTCAAAAGAAGATTAATGCAAGGTGCATCAGCTCGCATTCATGTATGTTCACGCAAGAATCATCTAACCTTCAAGGTAGCTATTTACGGATATTATCCTATTTGTTTTTGTATCTCGTTTCAAACTCCTAAATGTAAGGTTTCGTTCAAAACGACTTTAAAACAAATAGCTCTAACGTTATACAGAATACAAGAGGAACTGCCGAGATAATGCAGATATTCTTATCAATAACAAACCTCAGGAGAAGCAGACTGTGTTTTGTAATTAAATCCTTTAATCTTGTTTACATAGTGGAAACTGATAATTAAATTATTGACTTGCCTCTACGTACAAGCAGATACTTTTACGGGTATAAAATCAAATAATAATTAACGTTTTTTGCAGAAATACGTTTGTACATAAATTATATGAAACTTACCTTAGCTACGTCTGCAGCGAGTCCTAGAATCCCATCTGGTTAAACGTCATATTTTCCTCTGAATTGAATCAATGGTACATACGATGTTTGCAGTGATGCACCTTAAATTTAAGCTAAAGATGCGCATCTGCAGCAATAATGTACACTATCACTAAAATATGAGAACAGTTAAACGTAATAATAGTAATTTTAAAAAAAAATATAAATAGAAGGAATTTTGTGACTCTGACGTTGAATATTCTCTCATTAGTTGTTTTACATGTTGTTCTAAAGGTACCTCTGCCATTATCTGTGACTGTCAACATAAATAGAAGAACATTTTAATGCACTTTATCAGTCAAACATAAGCATTGTCTATCTTGTCTTTGTACAGGCTGATTACATTGCATTGTATTAGCCCAGTTAGCATAGACAAAAGCTGAGGACTCTGGCATTCGACTGATAACAATAACAAAAACAATGCCAGGCTAAATAATGTTTATCTGCATATTCTATCATTGGGTGCTTTACATACTGTTCTACATTTATCACAGCCATTATCCGTGGCTGTCGACATAAATAGAACACCATTTTAATGCCCTTTTTCAGTAAAAAAAATAAACCTCGTCAATCTCGTTTCTCTATACAATGGTTGCATTGTATCCTATTAACCCAGATAGCTTAGCAGAGTTCATAGCTCTTGCTATTCGACTGATAACAACAATAAAAAGAATGTCAGGCTACATTATGTTTATCTATTTGGCTACATAAGTTATTAACTTTGCTTTTGTTGTTAATCATATCGGGGGAAAAAGATTGTTTAAGCAAAACAACTGATGCTTAAATCATTCATTCATTCATTCATTCATTCATTCATTCATTCATTCATTCATGTAATGGACAGTTTTTGCACGGAAAGTATAAACTTTAACACGCATTGCAGTTTTTAGCATTTAGCTTTTACTTTTTACTCCAAATTATTGTTTACTTCAACAGATTCTAAAACCAGAAATTTGTACCGGTGCTGGAGTTTTAATTATCCTCGAAATGAGTGTAAAGAAGCATCTGGAATCACAACAGGACATCAGAGAAGCCGATCAGAAGATCCTTTATCATGGAACCTGCCGAACAACCTCAATGTCCCAAAGTCGAGGAAGAGTTCATGAAGAGAATGAAAGACTGTCATAATTGCCTTTAGCTACTAACCATTGCAATTGAAATGGAATGGACACAAATAAACAATGACAGTTAAAGAAGGAAGGACGAGACGAAACGATTGATGGAGCTGATAAATAGTTCAGACCCTTTAAAACACATTGATTTGTACTGTATCATCGCGGTAGTCATTCCTGGTTTTTGTTGGCTTGAGCTAGATAACAAACAGAAAAATCAAGCACAAGGAAGAGAGAAAGAAAGAAATGAGAGGACCGAATATAAATAAGACTATAAATTGAATCCCCAACTAAATTGTTTTATACCTTTGTATATTATAGTGTGGAAAAAATTTCGGTCCAACTTTGAAACTTCATTTGTTCATGAACCTTCAATTAACCATGTTTCAAATTGGTGCACATTTCAAATATATTTCGAAAATAATTTTAGTTCCAGACTAAATTTCATGTTATAATTATTTAGCCATGATTAAATTGTAGAGCAGATTTCGTAATGTTTGTACAATTATCAATCATTTTGGAGATAATATTCCTCACAATATATTCAGGAGTTAAATATTATTTAGAATAATGTGGACATCATTTTTAATATAATATCTCCATAGGACCCGCCAAGTGTAGGAATATCATGTGTTCCCTTAAATTATGAATTGATCTTAGGTTTATATTGGTACAAATGAATCAGGAAATAAATGAAAATGTTGGCCGATTTTTCAAACAGCGTACAATGGATTTTTATATTGCAGTAAGTGAAGTTTCATCAGAATCCTATATATCGATATATGTATGTATGTATGTATGTATGTATATATATATATATATATATATATATATATATATATATATATATATATATATATATATATACATGTGTGTGTGTGTGTGTGTGTGTGTGTGTGTGTGTGTGTGTATATTGCACTCCAAATGTATATTATTCGAACCATGATATCGATATATGTATGTATGTATGTATATGTGTGTGTGTGTGTGTGTGTGTGTGTGTGTGTGTTGCACCCCAAATATATATTATTCGAACCATGAATTTACTTTTCGCCGCTAATGAAATCGTATTTAGAGACAAAAAGTATTGTGTTTCATCTCGGAGAACAAACCATTGAAACCGAAGATTTGATGCAAATAAAATTATATTCTTCATGAATGTTAATATTTTGATCGACAATATACATGTTTCTAAGCGACCAAATTATATAATAATTGGAAAGTTGGTGTTCTTTTATGTGTACTCATCATTACGTTATTCCGCTGCTTTACAAAGCACTGAGGAATTTTATTCGAAATTAATTAGTTTCGTCGAGCCGAAATAAACGCTGAATCGTATAATAGATTTATTTTCGCTTGATGAGTAAAATGATTTCTTCTATAAGAAAGCTTTTTAATTTCTCGTAGATAAATATATTTTTATTCAAAATATTTTTTTATCTAGAATACATTTTCTGTCGCAAATGAAACTAATTTCTCCGAGAAGAATATTATGAATGTTTTTCGCGATTCAAATTATGTATTTTTCTGTTGATGATATGACTGAATAAAGTATATATGCCTCTGTCTATCTATATATATAGTAGTATATAGAAGTTTTCCAGACTTTAATAGTATTTGTTTTGTTTTATATTGTGTAGACCGTAGGGGTACACCATACTATTTTCAGTATTTGGGGCCCTGGAAGGCCTTAATCTGGCACTGTTTATATTCACCATTGATATATGTAGATCAGAGACAAAAGGAAAATGTACAATTTACACTGCTCTGATCAAATATCACTTTCTTCCTTATCATATACGTTGAAATATATCGATTGTTTTCGTTGTATATATGACACCAACTTAATGTGTAATTCGTTGTCTCTCTGTGTCTGAAGGAAATGGAAACTTTTGTTTATTCAAGACACAATTGTAACACACGGTCATGCCTTGTGTTAGAAGTTAAATGTCAGAATTCACTTGGAAATGTTGGAAGCTAAAGTTCAATCCTACGTCATGCAATATATTTCTCCAATTTCTATATTTCTCTATTGTGTATGTATCGGAATGAGATTTTAGTTTATGTTTTATTAAAGGATTATGCAACAACTGGGATTATTGTCTGGTTATTTCTGAAACCACACACAATAAACAAATATTCATTGATTTCTATGGTTATTGGGTCTTTTATCAAATTGTCTCATTTTCCCCTCAATCTCACAATCTAATTCGAAATGGGCTGTTGTGTTGTTGTTGCACCTAAAAATAAGTACATGTTCAAAAGAGAAAACCAAGCTATTAATTAAAGATCAAAGATCAATTAATTTTTTCATTGGTACAATATCTGTTCGAGTATAACGTTTATATCCAGTAAATATAATGTTTTATGAATGAGTAGGCAGGACACATAACTTGATAAAAAGTATTTAAACTCACAAAAACTAACATGTGTGATATCAAGAACTATCAATCTATCCATTAATCTATCTATCTATCTATCTACCTACCTATCTATCTATCTATCTATCTATCTATCTATCTATCTATCTAGTAAAATGGTGAATTTAGGTTTAATGTATTATAAAGTGGCAAAGCTAAAAAATACTCAATAAAATCATTTTGGATATAGCATGTACTGTCAGTTTTGAAGAGTATTGCTAATCTTATTTAGTGATGGAAATAGTAATAATCCCTCAAATTAAAATGTAAATTTATGTAATATAAGAACCATGCTATATTTAAGGACTGACAAATATGTATGTTGCATATAGTGTTTTAAACCAACAATATCTGCCTGTACACGCAAAGCTCTATACAACCTTCCAAGCCCCGTCTCAACTACTCTCTCTCTCTCTCTCTCTCTCTCTCTCTCTTGATCTATCTCTCTTTATGTATTAGTTAGATATATACTTCCTAAATGATTCTTTCCCTCAGAGGATGATAATAATAACAGATTGTTATCAAAGTAAATATTTGCATAAATCGAGATAAGTATTTTGATGTTTGAAAGAACCCTCCGAAATTTGAAAGTCGTGCATAGATATAATCTGAAAGGAACATTAAGTGCTTTTAGACTGCATCGCTCATACACATTTTCGTTGATCGTGAAAGATCGCTATTAAAAAGACATTGATAAGTCTCGAATACGTAGATGTTTATGTATGTATGTATGTATGTATGTATGTGTGTGTGTGTAAGTATGCATGTATGTATATTTGATGGTATGAGTACATGTATGTTTAACTTGATATCTATATGACACTACATTTAAGTATATATGTCTGAAGATTTAAATAGAAAACAAAATTATACTGTTGTCATGCATTTGGCATATCGAAGTAGATTCATTAACCTTTCTTTCAGTTCAGCTGACAACTATTCAGGGAAATAATGCTACTGTTGATATTGATACACATGTAAATACTGCTTTGGAAATAAATGTATCTGGTTACAACAATAATCAAGAATTCACTAATGTGCTGCTGTACCACCCAGAGAACGGTCAAAACCAAAATGTTTCCATTAAAATAAATTATAATGGCCGAATACAAAGAATCGTATGGAGCAATGTTAGTTTCAGTTTTCTGCTATTAAGTGCAAATTTCAATGACAGTGGAAAGTATACAGTACGGTCAACTTCCACTGAGAAAGAGAACACGAGTGTTCTTGTTGAACGTAAGTATGCATTTAACATGAGCATAAACATTTTGTCAATATAATATGTATACTATATGAGACTTCCAAGCAAGAGATATGAGCACTGCATTTTAAGTAAGTAACAATCCAGTTTGGTAAACAGGACGCAATTAAATAATATAATTCAAAATTATTTTATTTCATCAATTCATAATATATATTTTCAATTAATGCTCGTTCATGGTACGTGAAGAGACATCCCGCATTTTATCTTTAAAGTATTGATCATTATAATACCTGTTTCCCTTTCCTGATTCGGAAAGGAATAATATAACACTCATGACCCCGTCGTGATCGTATGCAATATTCTACACGCGTTGCGAAAAGCGAACTAAGCAACCATTATATAGATTATTTCTTCTGTCTCGAAAACTTTCAAATATCTTTTTCTTCTTCTTGCCCGTCTAATTATCCATGCCTCAAATCTCACATATTTTACACGAATCTTTAATTTGCATAATTTATGGTATGATGAAAATTATATGAATACTGTGCGTGTTTACATTCTGACAAATCTTGATAATCACCTCAGCGAGATAAAGTTGGTCGATATGCTATAGAAAAATAAACCTCAGATAGGGCTAACAAATAGAATCAAGCGAAAAAAATTATATACAGATAACTCGTTTATATAGAACATCTGGCACATTTTCAACCATACAATTAAATGAGACGGTTTCTTTTTAGAAGATCTACTCTCACGCTTTATTATTATTTCCTAATGGTGTGTGTACTTTTTCTTGGGATTTCTCGACAGTGTTGGAAATATCAAAGAACCAAAATTGCAATAGACTGTCGAGACAGAACGGTAAATAATTTGGTAGGGAGGCGCACACACAGCATTTTATTTAATATTTTGTTAATTTTGTTATTTATCTGAAACGTATAACTAGGTTCTGAAAACAGATTTTTTAAAAATATAATTTTGGCAGTAGGCCCCTATCCTGCCACTCTTCCGTCTTACAATGTCACTGGTCAGGTAGCAGAAAACAAAAGAAAACACAGAAATATAGGGACGGTCTATAAACAAATAATTTTAGCGCAAGTCTCTTCAAACCCACATCTTTCCAAAACTTCTCTTACCCTAGCTGTTTTGGATGGTCTGTTGGTACATCAGTTTCACAAAGGTATCTCCCTTTATATATCCCTCCATCTCTCTGTCTCTGTCATATTTGGCGTAAAACATACCTTATGCTTCCAAAGGTAACGTAGAGCGGGGGATGTGGTGTTTAGCAATCACAGGTTTAAAACAGATTCCAACATCTATCTTCTTTTGAGGAAACTTGCAAAGTGGCAGGATACAGTTCTGATTCATATACATTCGATGAACGGAGAAAATTTTCTAGAATTGCGTTTTCTGTTGAACGAATATAAACGTTTCTTCTAATGTTTCGTCTGAATCTGTATATATTTGTCTTGATCGACAGGACATTGGAAGACTATATCAACAATCTCGGACACAGGCAAAGGTAAGCTGTGAAATTACACAATAGTACTGAGTGGAATAGGATCATCTTTCCACCAGTATAATGATACAAGAACAACTCATTCATTAAATCACTAATTTATTCAATACATAAGCTGGTAATTCTCCATGTCATCAATAATGTCATACTATAGTGACATTTGCATATATACTTTATATATTTATCAAAAGGTATAAACATGGTTTATATTGTATGTAATATAATTGAGCACTTTATGTTACATACTGCATGTATTTATTTTCATGTATTGTGTGCATTTTATTTACTACTCAGATCTTTGTTCCTTGTTAATTACAAAAAGTACCTATATATCAGTTATAAAAGTTGAATTACATTAATATATGAAACGGTTTACCAGTTGAGAAAAGGAATTATTTGATTGAGTCACTAATTGAATCAGTACATCATTCAATCCAGATATTTAGGACCGGTATGTTTATGGTTGTCTAACTAGCAGAGACAGTGTGGATGCTGATACACATTTCCATCTATGATGCTATAGGGACTGCATGAGGTCAAAATATAAGCTGAAGACAATACAGAGACAGCGAACTTATATATATATATATATATATATATATATATATATATATATATATATATATATATATATATATATATATATATATATATATATATATATGTGTGTGTGTGGATGTGTGTGTGTGTGTGTGTGTGTGTGTGTGTATGTATGTATGCCTATTTATTAGAGTTACGTTCTTATCCTGTATCGTTATATCAGCATTTTAATTAGCCTTCGTTACCTATGCTAAAACTATTATTTTTTATTCAAAATTATTATTTCAGAATTTATTCTCGCAAGGCCTGGCTCAAAAATGAAACAAACTCTCAATACCGTACATAGTTCTTACAGCAGTACATTCACTAGCTGAGAAACTCATATTCCGAAGTACGTACACGCAGTATTTCTTAATCTCCTAAATGTTGACAGTTCATGTCGTAATTGTAGAATGACTATTGACGTTTCATTATACTAGAATACTCATTGCACTCTTTCAGGTAATATATAAATGGAAATGTTAGTATGAAGGAATTATAACAAAATAACAGACAACCCTTTTATCGAGGCGGCAAGAAGGAAGATATTCTATAATGAAATTAAGCTCATAAAGGAATTAAAGAACGGATTGGAGAATTTGGAAAATTACATAGATAATCAAACGAGAAAGACAATTATTGTAATATTTCTTCCAGACAGACAATTATCTTGATTCATTTTAACATAATTAGAACAATCAGTATATTCGACAAGTTTGCATTAAAGAAAACTCCCACAGGCACATACATATAACTTATTTGCTTACACTATAGACATGACTTATTTATTTAATCAGTTTATATATTCAGTATATCACGTAAAGGAACATGTGTGCGATTCGAAACTTGTAGATTAATAACTCCGATGTATCGCTGTCTAAAGTACCATTGATTCTACTATTAAAATCAGCTTCCAATGTTCCACTCGATCATGTTATATTTTATGTGTCAGATTTGTTTTATTTGTGTTGTTTTTGCGGAGTGTTACAAGTGAAATAGGATATTGTCTACAATTAGTAACTTCGCGACTTTAAAGCATTAATATCTTTTGTCTAAAGGTCCATAACTGTGAGTATGCATTTTACATAAACATTGATAGTTGATGATTTTTTATTGTTTTATTTTAAATATAATAATTTTGGATTTCGATACCATGCGCATGCTAATCGCTATGTACACACTGCTGTGACATAATAATGAATTGAATCTTCTCAGTTTTTTACTTGGTACAGAAAAGTTAATATGTAAACTTCTCAATTGATGCGCACAAATGAAAAACAACTTATTAAACAAGCGCTGGATGACTCCCATGCTAACTTATCACGTCATCCTTATAGGAAATACCAACTGCCCCCACCTGTTCTCGTTTCGTTGTCTGCGTTCATTTTCATATATAAATCCACAATTCTTCATGACTAGACACAGAACAATGAGTCATATAATCGAGGAAATTAAGTTTTATTTACAATGATACAATTGTAGAAACCTTTTGGTTTGTTTCAGTATATGTACAGTTAGAGTGATCATGGCACAATTACAAGAATTTTGCACACGTCCATTCCAATTTGATGAAACAACCGTGTATTATATTATACATACGACTCCTAAAGGCATGTATCTTGTCGTAATTTGCATTTTACCTGTGCATTTGTCTTACAAGACAACGAGGCGGACAGGCAAACCTATGCATTGAGAAAAGGAGAACTGAATTTCCATTCGCCATTGAAGACATAGTATGGTTACACAAGGGATTATATTGTACTTGGGATGACAAAGGACGACTTTAGGGGTGTCATTTGTCGACATAGAAGATAAATTACTGTTACACATAACTTTATCAAGGTATAGTGTACGAACACAATTTTCATATATAAGTTCATCTTGCACTTGCATTCTAAGATACATTTCAAGGAAAAAACTAGTGGTATATGATCCTGCTAACAAACGTCCCTGTATATTAACACGTTTACGGAGACAATGTGCAGAATTAGAGAGCGATGTTTGTTTGCATCACATTAATGCCATACGACTTCATTAGAAGATAAAAAAACTATATGTTACACTCACTCTTGTGACATCCTTTAGTAGTTTAAGAGTCCAGAAAATAAACTATACCTATTTGTAAATGATGTAGATATTTGTTTTATTTATTGTCGTTCAAACAATTAAATTGCTAGAGTTTGGTCTACACTGATGCTATATTATCTATTCCTATCTCTCTCAATTTTAAACTTTGCTCGTGTTCGGCAAATGTTTCTGAGAGAAATGCATGGACAGGTGTTTAACATTAGTTTGCTTGAGATTCAAAACATAAAAGCACAGTTTAAATGTTCATTGGAACTCCCACCTATGGGTTTAAATAAATAAATTATATATGTTCTTAAATTGTTATTTAAAGTATATAAAAAAACATAATGGTCACACATGTAAAATCATTGAAACGTTACAACATTTGTTGTAATAAACAAATTTCATATAACAGTCCAAGGATATCTTATGTGGTTGCTCCTCGTACAGTTTCTGCATGTTCCGGTTAAAATACTAGCGTCGGAAATCGACTCAGTGGGCACATATGTGGATTAGTCAAGGCCACTACCTTCATATTCTTCATTAAAAACGGAAAAACTTCGTAATGATGTTGAACAACTACGAAAGATAATATCAAATCTGATTATAATTAATATTAGTCAGTTAAATGAACTAAAATCCTCGTTCAAATTGGAACGATATAAACTAGACTACGAAAATAAACAATTACTTGATGAGATAAAAAAAAGCTAAAAGTAATAAATGATAAATATGTGAGAGAAATAAAAAGAATCAAATCTGGAGAAATAACATTTATCAAATCATTCTGAATTTCTTCATTTTAACTGTCACGGGTACTTCCTCCTCTTCTTCTTTACGTTCTTCTCGTATTCTTTTCTTGTCATTCTTTACGGGTCTGTGTTCTTCTTTTTCGGAGGGTACATCTTCTTCCTGATCGGAACACCTCTGCTCTTTCTCATCCTTCTCTTATTTCTTGGATCGGTTCTCTTTTTCCTTAGGGAGTCTGACGATCAATGCCCTTTCTTTTGATAGATATAGCATGTGTCTCGACTTTTATCTCGAAAGGAGGGGAGTAGTCCTTAGGCTTCTCTGAAGAAAACACTTGTATGACTGAAAGTGTAAATGAATACTCTGAGGGAAGACACTGATCCTTTAGCACAGTAGCTGAACTCTAGGCTCAAATTCGTGCCAGCGATTTTGAAGATGACATGAGTGAGCCAGAATTCACACCTGCTATGTCTGCATCCACGATGTTAACAAAAACTAAACGGACCTTTTCAAGGCCCCTCATATGACTAAAAGAGATGTCTATTCTGTATTGCCAATTTTTTTATACATGCAAAATGGTTTGTGTATATATGTCTGTCAAATTTCCTTGTCGCTAGATGGACTCTATGTTAAATTTCCATTGTCGCTAGACAGGCCCAATCCCTTTTCGCTATGTTCAATACCCCTGGACGCTATACAGCCCCAATCCATTGATGCTATGTTAAATTTTCCTTGCCGCTATACAGACTCATCCATGTTAAATTCCCCACGTCGAAAAAGCGCCCCCACTCACTACTAACGTCCTCAGAATACAAGAATAGCTCATTGGTTATTCAGATTTTTCAGCAAAAGAGCAAGAGACGAATGAAAGAAGCGACAGCAAAACTAAATCAAATGGTTACATCATCATCATTGTCATTGCCATAATAGGTGATAAAATGTCTAACACGACGGGTGGGTTCATCATCGCTGAATCTAACGTACAGGCACAGTTAGAAAGCAATAATATATTGTAATATTGGGAAAGCAATCTGAAGAAATGATAATGTCTATATTTTAATAATATATTACGGATTTTTGTAATAATAGTAGCTTTCTCGTACATATTAAGATAATCTTTGCCAAGGACATCATACGTAATGGAAGGTTCAAGAGTCGAGTAGCATTTAGGATACATTTGTCAAATTAATGAATCCATCTCATCTTGAATAATGGCTGAGTTTATTGACAATAGATAAAGAAAAGGCATACCTTTCGGTAAGACTGCATTTCAAAATCTCGAATAACTGATGGGAATATTAAATCAAGTCTTCAACGTATATTCTTATTTTGTAAGACAACTAAGGTACATGCAGAGAAATAGTTTAACCCAGACTATGCTGATATAACTGTGAAAGTTTCAGGTACTCTAACTCCAGCTGAGACATGTCAAAGACTTAACACAAATTATACTAACAGCTCCCTCGCATGGCACTCATCATTAGGGGATAGTGTGAGGACAACAGAAGATAATGTGCCTTGGTGCTAGACATCACTATAAAATGTCTCACTGCAGACACCGTAGTGACATAACATAATTATTTTTAAAGCTATATATATATTTAGATTTCACACATTTAGGACCGCTCCGGTGGACTAGTGGTTAGTACATCCAACTCCGATGCGGGAGGTCGCGGGTTTGAACCCCGGCCGAGTCATACCAACGACTTAACAGAAAATGGTACTAACAGCTCCCTCTCTTGACGATTAGCATTAACGGGTTAGTGGTAGGACTGCTCAGCATAATGTGACTTGGTGCTAGACATCACTATAAACTGCCACACTGCATACACTGTAGCGATATAACTGAAATATCTTTTAAAGCTTCGTTAAAAAGTCCAAATCACACACACGCATACTAAGTAATGGCGGCGATGATATACTTCCTGCCTCGGTTTACAATACACCGTTAAGCGGCAAAGCTATTCCTCGCAGCAAACCGATTTGCAACTTGCAAGTTTTAACCGCTGTAAACAGCTTCCTTGCTGGACACTCGTATAGGAGAAACTTTCATACTTAAATATAATGTTTTAAAATCTTAAAGGTTGGTATCCGGAATACAAGGATGGGAAAAGGCCAATTGATATATGATTGTCCCAACGATATAAGATTTCGTAGAAGCGAATACAAATTAGTTGATAGGAAGAAAAAGTACAATACAGCATCGACCTTTAAGGTTAACATTTTTGGCATGACTGAAAGTGTAAAATACATACACATCTTGTAAAAAGCATCACAGGGCGTTTGTTAATGCAACTTCAGGAGAGAAAAATAGAGAATGTGATACAAATAATGTTGCGTAATCTATCAATCCTATGTATGTAATTCCCTTTTCACATGCAGCATGTTATACAATCAGACTGCTGCTAATGTCTAAGTTTAAACTAATTATGGATACATTAAGCCTTGCAAAGTACGAGCTGATATTGCCCAAAGGTACTGGGATGGAATGGGGGGCGGGAAATAATCTGACCTGACAAGATGATAGTCAACTGCGCCAAGATGATCCTATTTAGCCTATTAAACTTTTTTTGTAGTCGTCTAGTAGTCTGGTCAAGTTACGAACTGTTAAAAATTATTCGACGAGTTTTACAAATGGCATTAATGGAGGCAATACGATACATATCTTCATCTCGCTGATCAAAAGCGCAGCCTGGCGTCATATTGTATGAGAAGCATATCTGCCTGTTTTGAGGAAGTATGGCGATTTAAGATATGGTTATGGGGATGAATACTAATCTAACCAAGGAATTTACATTTGTATTTGGATCGGTATGGTGATCTATGGTAACGTTATCACGTGGATTGAACAATTTAGCCATGTATCAACCTTTAAAATGGGGATCTCTCTCTCTCTCTCATATATATATATATATATATATATATATATATATATATATATATATATATATATATATATATATATATAAAATAATATTAATAATGAGGACTTTGTATCACGGGTAATCTTTAGAAGCTCTAAGCGCTTTACAACATTAAACAACACCTTTAAGATAAAAAACATAATGATATGATTACAAAAACAAACAACATGAAATAAAAATTACAAAAACAAATAACATGAAATGACAAAATATTTTAATTTTTAAAAAAAAACAGGCTGAGATTATTTAAGGTAGGATACATTATTAGGTCTTTAAGTTTGTTCTTGCATTCGAAATAGGTGAGTTTTGAGAGCACTCTTTAATGTGATCACTGTGTCTTTGTGTGTAAGTTCAGTGGGCAATTCATTCCACGTTGCTGGGATATGGTATGCAAAAGAACGCTGTGCATATGACTTTGTTTTCACAGTGGGAATAATGAGTTAACGATTGTCAGAAGAGGAGCGTAAGTATCTTGCTGGTGTGTACACCTGGGTGAGGTCGGATAGGTATGTTGGACTAGAGTCCAACAGTTAAACGTAGCACAGAGAACAAATGTTGTGTTTGATCCTGGATCGAATGGATACACTGGTCAACAGTGAAATCATTACTGACTTGAAAAGGCCCTAATCTGTAGTATTTTGGTGTGCCGAACACGAATATAACCGTGAAAAATTTGTATTGGCTCTCGTTTTGAAGATATTCATATACCTCATTTTCTATGTTTCACTGTGTAAATTTCTCCAGTAGGACTGCAGCAACATCCGGAATAATGATGTAACATTGCATAATACCATCATGCTCACATCATCCACAGTTGATTGCATCATTTTCTGATGCAATGCAATACTAATGCCATGCAGCTGCTGAAGTAAGTTGACGTCAGCAGTGTACTATACATGTGTAGGCCTATTATACTAATGCCAGGCGGCTGCTGAAGCTGACGTAAGCAGTGTACTATATAAAGCCCAATCAGATAGGTTCAGCATTTAAAATATTTTAGACGTTGTGCGAGACAGTTCAAGCTACTGTTACATAAAACTTATTATTTTATCCATTTACGTACAATAAAGAACAGTAATGCCTCGAAAGTGTGTTAATACCGCGGACAATTTTTGCTATATTTGTGGGGAAGTGACATTTGCCAACCAGAAGAAAAGTATCAATTCTCAAGTGAAGAAGGCATATCATCTTTACTTCGGATGCAAGGTTGGTGACCAAGACAAGCCTTGGGCTCCACATATATGCTGTGCTACATGTACAACACAGCTTTCACAGTGGTTGAATTGCAAAAGGTCATCAATGCCGTTTGCAGTCCCAATGGTGTGGAGAGAGCCAAGCAACCACCTAAATGACTGTTACTTCTGCTTGGTTCCTCCTCTTTCTGGCGGAATAACGAAGCGAAAGAAGTCGAGAATAGTCTACCCAAACATTCCGTCTGCATTGAGACCAGTTCCACATGGTGAGGGACTTCCTATTCCAGAACCTCCAGCAGAATATTCTCTTGATTCATCTGACGAAGACAAAGGTGAGTCGACCTGTTCTTCTCCTGGTCCAGCAGCATGCAGTGATCCAGATTTTCACTGTGGTGCATCATCAACCCCACACAGAATAACACAGGAAGAACTAAATGACCTGATTCGTGATTTGGACTTATCAAAGAACAAGGCAGAATTGCTAGGATCAAGACTCCAACAATGGAATCTTCTAGAAGAAGATGTCACAATTACTGCATATCGAAAGCGCCACCAGCAATTGGAGCCTTTCTTCAGAAAGGAAAGTAATCTGATATTCTGTTCCGATATTGAGGGCCTCATGAATGCTTTAAAAATCACTCATGACCCACAAGAATGGAGACTATTTGTGGACTCTTCGAAACTGAGTCTCAAGGCTGTGCTTTTGCACAATGGAAACATTCTTCCATCTATTCCAGTAGCGTATGCTGTCCACATGAAAGAGACATACGATAACTTAAGGCAGCTACTGAATTCCATTGAGTATAACAAGTACAGCTGGCACCTCTGTGGTGATTTGAAGGTAGTTTCCTTTTTAATGGACTGCTGCAAGGATATACAAAATACATGTGTTTCTTATGCGAGTGGGATAGCCGAGCAAGGGAAATGCACTACATGAGGAAGGAATGGACTCACAGGCAGAATGTAGCCATTGGAGAGAAGAATATCCAACACCCAGCTCTGGTTGAGGCTCAGAAAATCTTGCTACTACCCCTTCACATCAAACTAGGTTTGATGAAGAACTTCGTGAAAGCCATTGACCGGACTTTGCCAGCATTCCGATACCTGCATGAAAAATTCCCTCGACTCAGCGAAGCAAAGATTAAAGAGGGAGTTTTTGTGGGTCCTCAGATTCGAGAGCTTTTCAAAGATGACCGGTTCAACAACTTGCTGGAAGGTGACGCGAAACAAGCATGGAATGCTTTTCGCCTAGTTTCTACAAACTTCCTCGGAAATGTTAGGGCAGAAAACTATAAGGAACTAGTAGAAGACATGTTGATGAAGTATAAGAAACTTGGCTGCAATATGTCTCTAAAGATTCACTTCCTTCATTCCCATTTGGATTTCTTTCCTAGCAACTGTGGTATTGTTAGTGATGAACACGGCGAACGTTTTCATCAAGATATCGCAACAATGGAACAAAGATACCAGGGAAAATGGTCCACTACAATGCTGGCTGACTACTGCTGGACACTCCTCAGAGATGCTCCCGAACAGCTGTACAAGAGACAGGCGAAGAAATCTAAGATGTAGTCAATGACTTGATTTTTTATAGGTAGGCTATTACAGTTGACCTTTTACTATTGGAATGCATTTCGTTATGTAAACATTAATTTCTTGCAAATTACAAAAAAACTAGAGCCAATTTTGCAATTTGCTTGTCAATTTCGTGTTCAGCACATAAAAATTGATAAGAATTGACTAATTTTATTTCAGTAACATGACTTTTGTAAAAATTTGTTGTCCAGTGATACCCAGTGTAACGTACAGAGCAGCGGGGAGGTTTGCTTTGATCGTGGTACTCTAAGTATGATCCGAGCAGCTGTGTTTTGAACTTTTTGAAGTTTCTGGAGCAGATATTGAGATGAACCAGACATAATTGAGTTACAATAGTCCGGTCTTGAAAGTACTAATGAACACACAATTGTTTTAGTGGCATCAACTGAAAGATATTTGCGAATTGAGCTAATGCGTCTCAGCTCAAGATATGCAGCCTTGCATATGTTAATGACATGTTGGTGCAATGTGAGAGTTCTGTCCAGAGTAACACCTAGGTTTCGTACTGATTGTGTGAATTTAATGTTGGTGTTGATGATATTTATTGTTTGAAGTAAAGGATGTGAATGAGAACGTCTTTGTGTTGTGATCAGAATGGCCACAGTTTTATCATCATTCATCTGCAGCTTGTTACATGTCATCCATGATTTCACATCAGAAATGCACCTCTCTACACCTTGGATGGTAGCATCAACTTCAGTTGGGTGGCTAGATTTGTATATTTGCTTGTCATCAGCGTACAATTGGTGAGACACTGGATGATGATCTATAACACTTGAGAGCGACTGAGTGTACATAATGAAGAGAACATGTCTAAGAACAGACCCCTGTGGAACACCACCTCATTGATCAACTGGGCTGGAGTGTATTCCATTTGCAGATACAATGTGTGTCCTGTTGACCAAGTAAAACTTGAACCACAGTAAGGCTGTATCATGAATGCCAAATACATGCTGGAGACGGTGAAGTAATATATCATGGTCTATTGTGTCAAATGCTGCAGATAAATCAAGGAGGGTGAGGACTGTAATCTTTCCGCTATCCAACGCAGAGAGAATGTCATTAACTACTTTTAGAAGAGTAGTTTCAGTACTGTGGCAAAGGCGATATGCAGATTGTACATTGCTAAAAAGACTGTTTGAATTTAGATGAGATACAACCTGGGATAGAACAACCTTTTCTAAGATTCTTTTTTATGAATGGGAGATTAAAAAATATGCGGTAGTTCTTTAAATCGTTATGGTCTAGTGTTGGTTTCTTCCGCAAAGCCTCTACAATGGCAGTTTTGAAAAATGATGGGAATTCCCCGGATGAGAGAGAGGGGTATTAATAACATCAGTTAGTGAAGGCATTACTGGATCTAAGCACTCAAGCAGCAGTGATGTTGGAATTGGATCAAGTTCACATGACTTTGGTGCACTCTTCATCGGGATTGAACGTACGAAATCCATAGAGACAGGTTCAAATGCTGCTAATGGTTGCCGCTCAAATTCTGTATCCGAACTGTATGGTGACGACGAGTCAATTGAAATTGAGGTGTCAAGCTTCTCTCTAATGGTTTGTACTTTGTCACGGAAGAAATTTGCAAACATGTCCGGAAGGTCTACTGGAGAGAAGGTAGTTGGAAGTGGTGTAGATTTATTCCTTGACACTAGCGTGTTAGTAATCTCGTAGAGCTTTTTGCAGCTGGAACTTTCCATGATCTTAATAGTGTAGTAGGCTGATTTCGCTGCATGGACTATATTTGTGACATTCTTCTTAGCGGCTTCATAGAATTGCTTATGAATAGTAAGTCTGGTGGAAAGCCATAGCCTCTCAGCTTTACGGAGGTCTCTTTTAGCAGTGCGAAGCTGGTCCCTAACACTGCTATACCATAGAGAACACTTTTGAACTGATACTCTGCACATGGTAGCTGGGCCATATTTGCCAGCAATGAACGCGGGCAGTTATCGAGTTGTTCTGCGGTAGGAGGTAAGCAAGTTGTTAGGTTAGCTTGGATGTCGTGCATTAGTTTGATTATATTTATCATACATAGGTTTCTCTTAGTAGCAGATAAATGTGGAGGGTTAGGGACTGATACGTCAAGATGGCATATAATGCAGAGGTGATCTGATGCAAGGTCAAGTTATACCAGGGAGGGCCGTAAAATGTTATCATCTGGTCTATGAAGAATCCAGTCTAAAATGTGACCATGTTTATGGGTGGGTTGTTTAACTGACTCTTTGAGGTTGAAAACATTAATGGAATCTGTGAGATTTTATGTGTTTGAGTTTCCATGACAGTCGAAGTCCATAGTCCAGGAGATTCTGAAACTGCTCCAAAAAGAGAGAGTCAGCCAGTTTGTTTTTTTTTTTACTAGGAGGATGCCGGTATAGGCAGAAAAAATGGACTGACATTTTCTCCAGTGTGAGTGTGGTTTGGACTAGTTCAAACGATGTGTGGTCGAAATTGAATGTTGTGGTGTGGTTAAGACGTTTTATGATGGAGTTCTTTGTGATGACAGCAATTCCACCTCCGCGAGAATTACGGGGGAACGACTTGATGTAGTAACCAGTGGTTGTTAGATTCGCACGTTTGGGCTCATCTCCTGGTGTTTTTTTCAGCCATATATATAGTATGTACGCTGTATCGATGATATACCACGAGATGTATACATTTTTC
Organism: Sinohyriopsis cumingii; assembly: GCA_028554795.2. Lineage (NCBI taxonomy): Eukaryota > Metazoa > Mollusca > Bivalvia > Unionida > Unionidae > Sinohyriopsis > Sinohyriopsis cumingii. The sequence continues at coordinate 33,752,531 of CM068831.1, read as the reverse complement.
ATTAAAAGTAAACGAGGCACGAGTGGTATATCATTGATATAGCGTATATACTGTACATATTTTTTATTTATATGGCATACAAATACATATACTTGCCCTTTGAAAGGAGTTAAGATTTACTACAGGCAGTTGTGTATTGACCAAATAAATGAACTCCTCACATCCCGGAGTGTGTCCGCTACAAAATGTAGTTCCATTCCGTTTGTGGCTATTCGCAATCACCTTTGCATATTGATAAGTCGATTGTTTTCTTTTTTAAGTTTCTATTTTTCTTCACATTGATAAAATCAATATAATGCAGACTTATGATTTAATGATAAAAGTTAGCGCACTGCAACGACTTGGTTAGCTAAGCCATTCATTTGAACGCTAAGCCGTTCACCCCCCTTCTCGTGGAAATTAATGTAGAATGGAAACTAAGAAAAATGACGAACCAACACGAGGTAATTAAAATATTTTAATGTTTACTTTGTTGACTTTCTCTCTCTCTCTCTCTCTCTCTCTCTCTCTTTGTGGTCGATTTGATTTTAAAACTCTCTCACTCTTATCATTTGGTCAGTTTTACCATCATTCATAAATTCAGAGATATAATGGGAAAGAAAAGTTTGTACGTTCGTCATTTCATGGATTTTAGCCCGTATCTTGCTACGAAGAGAGAGAGAGAGAGAGAGAGAGGTGTTTTCCATATTTAATTAATAACAATCAATGTTTATAACATTATAGTATATTACAGAAAACCAACACAAACAAAACCTAATACATCACAGTATGTGTACCATGTAACATTGGAATTTATTGTATAATGATGACATGGTGGCAACTTTCTATCATCGAAAAACACTGTGGATAAATCCCATGGAAAGTGCACACGTATCGTTACGACGAACCATAGTCTTGTAGGTTACTTGGTGTGATTTCTATGTCAAGGTTTTAATAAACCCCAAATTCCTTCTCTCTCTCACTCCACCTTTCTGAGTAGTTTTTCCCGTTATGCGGGGGAGGGGCCAGAGATAACAAAGGATTGTGATGAAAATATGTAAATTCATTCAGAAAACGAGGATTATTAATATCTTTTATTGTTATTTTCTTACGTCACTAATGATTAATCTGTAGAAATTCATCATTGATCTAGATGCAACTGCACATGGTGTCGAGAATGTTTAATTCAATATATATATATATATATATATATATATATATATATATATATATATATATATATATATATATATATATATATATATATATAATAGCATGGCCTTCCAAGAGTTGTTATAAGGAAATTAGATATACCAATAGTAACCAATAGTATCGGTATATCAAATTGTGATCCGCCCATAGCACAATAATACGCATATATAAACATTCTTCCATCTGTGTGCTGTTGAATCTAGATCATTGATGAATTTCCATACATTAGTCATTAGCAACGTATGAAAATAAAACGATAAAAAAGTATTAATAATCCCCGTTTTTTAAATGAATTGAATATGGTACACAATTTCATCGTAATCCTTTCTGCTTTCTTTTGCTCCTCCCCTCTCACACGCTTAACGCATGACTATGAAGTGAGAGAAAAGATGGGGATCGAAGGAAACCTTGAAATTGAACTAACACCTTCTGTACACTCAATCGCTCTCAAGTGTCATAGATCATCATACAGTGTCTCACCAATTGTACGCTGATGACACCCGAATATACAAATCTAGCCACACGACTGAAGTTGATGCTACCATCCAAGGAGTAGAGAGGTGCATTTCTGATCTGCAATCATGGATGACATGTAACAAGCTGAAGATGAATGATGATAAAACTGTGGTCATTCTGATCAAAACACAAAGACTTTCTTCTTCACATCCTTTACCTCAAACAATAAATATCAGCAACAACAACAATACATTCACACAATCAGTACGAAACCTAGGTGTTACTCTGGACAGTACTCTCACATTGCACCAACAGACAACCTTGCCTTTCTGCATAGATCCTTCGTTCACAACATGTCATTAACATATGTAAGGCTGCATATCTTGAGCTGAGACGCATCAGCTCAGTTCGTAAATATCTTTCAGCTGATGCCACTAAAACACTTGTGTGTTCATTAGTACTTTCAAGACTGGACTATTGTAACTCAATTTTTCTGGTTCATTTCAATATCTGCTCCAGAAACTTCAAAAAGTTCAAAACACAGCTCTTCGGATCATACTTAGAGTACCACGATCAGAACACACGTCCCGGCTGCTCTGTACACTACACTGGCTATTCATTTGATCCAGAATCAAACACAAAATTTGTTCTCTGTGCTAAGTTTCACTGACGGACTCTAGTCCAACATAGCTATCCGACCTCACCCAGGTGTACACACCAGCAAGATATTTACGCTTCTCTGCTAACAATCGTATGCACATTATTCCAAGTATGAAAACAAAATCGTATGGACAGCATTCTTTTGCATACCAGGACCCAGCAACGTGGAATGAATTGGCCACTGAACTTAGACACAAAGACACACTGATCCCATTCAAGATGGTTCTCAAAACTCACTTATTTCGACTGCAAGAACAAACTTAAAGACCTAATAATGTTTCCTACCTTACATATTCTCAGCATGTTTTTTAATGTTTTGTAATTTCATGGTGTTTGTTTTTGTAATCATATTATTATATGTTTTTTATATTATAGATGTTGTCTAATGTTGTAAAGCGCTTAGAGCTTCTAAAGATTAGGCGCTATACAAAGTCCTCGTTATTATTATTATTATTATTATAACCAACAAGAATATGGTTCGTCATAACGGTATGTGTGCACTATTCATTGGATTTATCTACAATGTTTATATAATCAATGATACAGTGTTGCAAACCCCGTCAATGCTATATGTTAAATTCCTCAATTACGTGGTTGACATAATGAGATGTATTTAATGTTTTGATGTTGTTCTTGTTGTTTCTTACACATATTATAATGTTACATATCGAATATTATTAATTAAATATGAAATATGCAAAAGGCCGTCCACCTTCTCTCTCTCTCTCTCTCTCTCTCTCTCTCTCTCTCTCTCTCTATATATATATATATATATATGTGTGTGTGTGTGTGTGTGTGTGTCTCTCTCTCTCTCTCCCTGGACCATCATAGCAAGATACGGTCAATAAGCTATGAAAAGACGGGCGAAGATAATTTTCGCTTGTGTCATTCCATGATGTCTCTGAATTTATGAATGTTGTTAAAATTTAAATAAGACCGACCAGAGAGAGAGAGAGAGAGAGAGAGAGAGAGAGAGCTTTTTGTGGTCGGTAGTAATCTTATTAAAGTAGACTAATGGATTACATCACCTGAAAATTATTAAAATAATGTAATTACCTCTTGTTGTTTCGTCATTTTTCTCAGTTTCTATTTAACATTAATTTCCATGCACCGCTACGTTAATGGCTGAGCGTTCATGTGCATGGCGTCGCTAAACATATGTTTGTGGTGTTTCACATTCCTCAATAAAACCATAGTTCAAGTTTAAATCGTAAGTGTTTATTATATTGATTTAATCAATGTGAAGAAAAACAGAAACTTAAACATGAAAACAATGAACTTACCAATATGCAAAGGTAATTGTGAACACCCACAAAAGGCATAGAACTACAATTTGTAGTTGACACACTTGTCAGCGATGTGAGAAGTTCATTCACTCGGTCAATGCACAGTTGTCTAATAAATGTTAACTACGTTTAAATGGTAAATACATATATTTGTATGTGATATAAATAGCGTATATGTATAATAAGTACGCTGTATCAATGATATACCACTCGTTCTATAAATCATTCTTTTTAAGGAAACTCAGCAAGCCTCGTTTCCTTTCAATAAAATATTTTTACATGTCGTGGCATATAATACCATACATGTATTACATATAAATACAGCCTTATGTCACCGCTATGCATTCTATAATATAATGATTTCTCTCTATGACGCTTTCCCCGATTATTTGATATATTCAGTACTTGTCATATATTAAGATGTACTTGCTAGACTCATTTTGCAAGCATGAAAGTGTCTTCATCTTAAAATTATTTTATTATCTCAATATTTTGTTCCCGTTGTATACACTGCTAGTTTTCGGTTTAAATAAGTTGTAATGTCTAGGGGCTATCTTAGGAGAAGATCATATACTATTGCAACACCCTTCTAATTACTGCATGATTCAGGCAAGTATTATTGTCGGACAACTTTATAACCGTTTTCTACATTTATCTTTAGGATATACTTAATGAAATGCAATAGCTAAAATAAAGAAATATTTTATCAAGATCTGTACTTTATTAGAGCTCTTGCATATTGTATAAGTTAAATGTCTGAGTGTTTTTTGAAAGCACTTAGCTGATTCATGTAGAATGTAGGACATACCACAGGAAGGGATCAAGACGGCACATGATTATAAATACGTAAGACTTACAACAGAAAGGGATCAAGACAGCATATGATTATAAATACGTAGGCCTTACCACAGGAAGGGATCAAGACGGCACATGATTATGCATACGTAGGATTTACCACAGAAAGGGATCATGACGGCATTTGATTATAAATACGTAGGACTTACCACAGAAAGGGATCAAGACGGCATATGATTATAAATACGTAGGACTTACCACAGAAAGGGATCAAGACGGCATATGATTATAAATACGTAGGACGTAGCACAAGAAGGGATCAAGATGGCATATGATCATGCATACGTAGGACTTACCACAAAAAGGGATCAAGACGGCACATGATTACAAATACGTAGGACTTACCACAGACAGGGATCAAGACGGCACATGATTATAAATACGTTTTACTTACCACAGGAAGGGATCAAGACGGCATATGATTATACATACGTAGGACTTACCACAGGAAGGGATCAAGACGGCACATGATTATAAATACGTAGGACTTACCACAGGTAGGGATCACGTCGGCACATGGTTATAAATACGTAGGACTTACCACAGACAGGGATCGAGACGGCACATGATTATAAATACGTAGGACGTTACCACAGGTAGGAATCAAGACGGCACATGATTATAAATACGTTTCACTTACCACAGGAAGGGATCAAGACGGCACATGATCATAAATACGTAGGACTTTCCACAGGAAGGGATAAAGACGGCACATGATTAGAAATACATGTCCCTTAGATAGTCGTTATTAGCTGCAGTTACCAGCTGCTCTTAAGAGCTATTTAATATATCAAAGTTACAGTTATATATTTATACGTAACTACGTGCATACATACATACATACATACATACATACATAGCGAGAGTAATGTACATGCAAACAGACAGACAGACATACAGACAGCGAAAGACCGAGATAGCGACATACCAAGACAGCGACATATGAACCAATATTTAATCACTACAAGGAACCACTCTATTTCGAATATCACGTTCACGAAGCAGAAGGCACATGCCCATTAGAGAATGAAACACAATAGCGGATTATAGTTTTTCTCGATATGCAAACCTTTATAGGCCATGCGTTGCAAGAATGAAAGAATTATATGAAACGAGAAGAAAATATCTACTTATGGGTTTTGAATGCGTAGAGTGTTCATGCTTTGTCTCTAATCACCTAATTACCACACATCATTAAGCTATAATTTCATAGTTATATGGCCTTGCTTGTTATATATTTATATGACAGTTTAGTAAGCATTTCCGAGGCGAATATTGGTACTTTACGCAATGCAGTGAAACGCACGTCCCAGGCACCGATGCAAAGAATCATTCCTGTCTCAAATTAGCATATCTATAACTATCAAGAGACTTCCTTTTTTACGAAATTTTGAAAAACATTCTACATAAAACAACAAACAGTCAAACATAAAGCTACACATGGATACATCAATATAAATAGCACATATCCCGGGTTTATTACACCATTTTTTAAACTTCAGAATAGTGCAATTTTCATTGGTAGTCTTAGATGATCACCATAATGTTTTTGAAACATATACTGCCGCCAAATGTTTAAAATTTGAAAGTTCCAAGTTTAAAAAAATTACAAATAAAAAAGAAAACAATGTGATACGCATTCAAACATTCCTGACATATTTATTTATTTCTGCGGTTACTACTGCGATGTCTTGACAAAAAGCTTTTTTACGGACAGGCGGATAAACAGATGAATTAATGGATTGGCGAGCGGACGAACAAGATCAAATAGGAATATACATAATGCAAGAATTATAGAATATGTAGCAAAGACAGGAAACGAAACCCAATCGAGTTCAATCTTCAGTGAGTCAAATATTGTTGAATATAATTATTAATCAGTGACAATAGAACAATGCAATAACCACGGCCATTATCCACGCCAGTAAAGTTGTTATTCAGAGGAAGCTGAAACTATCCATGCTAAACAATCGACGTAAGGGTGGAATATATAGCCTGGCTGATAACAATGTCTCTGCAGAACAATACTTGTATGGAAATCATTATTTTCATGATAATGAATGAAACTGTCTATTATTTGCTCCAAAATGTTTTATTTAGATGAAAGTTCTTCAAAATCTACTTGTGACTGTCTTAAGATAACATTTATCGAGCATACATAGATCTTAACTTTGTTTTCAGTTCCGTGTTAATCGTAATTAATGCCATTTTAGTTCGTTCTATATCGGCCTTGGATTTGCGCTATCTCAGTGGTAAACATATCATAATTACACTAAATGGGTTCCATTTTCGAATCCTACCAAAAATAATATTTACCGGATGCTGTAGTTTGTCCCTGTTAAGGTTTCTTTACTCCCAATATAGTCTTTCATATGCTACTATAAACCATTCAGTTAAACTATCCCTTTGTGCATTGTTTATATACCAAGTCTTTGATTCCATGTCTTCTTTGAAAGCTAATACTGATTGACTTTAGGATCCAGAAGTTATTGTTACACAAAAAACCAATTGTAATTTTAATTGATGTCTTAGTTATTTGCATTCACAATAAGCAAATGCGTCGATCACATCATCAATAATGAAGAATATCACGATAATGAATGATGCAAACACATTCATGGGCTGTTATTAACCCTAAGAAAGATTGCACGTGATTTTGTAAGTTGTTCAATTTACTTAGTCCCTAACCTAATTATAAAATGAGGTCAATCGATCAGACCACACGTCGAATGCATGTCGAGAACAGCCATTGGAACTACTTCAGCTATTTACGAAATAAAAATTGATCGAGAATGTACTTTTTCATCCCCCTTCTTTTACTTCCTATTCTGTGTACAATGTTTGTTTATGTATTGTATGTGTACATTTCTACTATTTTGGTTGGGTAATTGATTTGTGCGATGTCAAGCAGAAGACTTTGTATTGGTCAGAAAATTTTTTGTGGGTTATCATGTGTTGGTGTTGGGCAGTGGATATAGTTATAACATTACATTACATTTCCCGCTAGAAGCCATGTTTTCTTTGATGAGATATAATCCCAAATATTCAACTTTTGAACAAGTTTTAACCTTGCCATTCCCTTTGCATCAATCATGAAATGTATGCAAAGGGAATTAAAGGTACAAACGACATCTGGTTTATTATAATATTTCCATTTCTCTTGAAAGCCAAGTTTCATTTTGCACCCATCCCACCTTCCTTTGCGCAATCCCCACTCCTGAAGAAGTACATACGTACAAAGGTAAATATTTTATTTGGAACTAATGTCAAATCTGAATTGAACCCCAAGTAGTACATTTGTATTTAACTTATGGACGCTTTAAGATGAAATGTACACCATACCTCTAGTGAAGTCATTCCGAAACAGCGGTCTTATATAAATTTCCCAAGTTCTCCAAGTGTCACTTTGTACCCAATACAGTCTGACTGCATTCCATCGCGTACATCCTTACTGTGTAGGCAGGTATAACGAAATCGATTTAATGATTAACCTGGCTATCTGTATCAACAGAATGCACTACTTTAATATCTTTACATTACATGAGTATTATTATCGTAATGTTACTCACTAATTCGCATGTAAGGATTGTACCACCTAATCGGAAGAAAACTTTGAAGAATGAGCATGAGAGATATAACTATATCATCAGACTGAAAAGTTCTCTGCATTGAAGATCTCTTTGACATTATGTTCACTCTTGACTTGAATTGCTGAATGCATAGTTCATGCATAAGTTGCTGGAAAATTCCAAACATACAATTTAACCCTTGATCACACTGGAACGATTTGGGAAAGCCGAATTAAGTAAAAGGAAAACTTTATGAAAGTCTTTACTATTGTTTTAGTTGTACTATTCCTTAAGCATCATGTAGACGCACATTTTACGGTCAACAGGTATTCGTTGCCTGATTTGGTCTAAGGTAAGGGACCTCCAAAATCTACCATTATTCTGCTAAATGGTTAGTCAAATGCAGGGTTGTCCTACCAGTTTGACAAGCGTGACATGATCTGCAGTATTTACAACATCACTTTTAAGTTTTGGCCATTAAAAGTGGTTCAAGATCTTGTGATAAGCCTTACTGATCCCTAGGTGACAGGACAAAGGAGTTTCATGGCCATACTAAGAATTTTATGTCTGTACGTTTTGGAACTACAATCTCAATCTGATAGTTCAGCTACCACTCGAACTAACATTTTATCTTGAAAATATTATAAACGTTCTAGAAGGTAACTTTCCATTAGGAAGTGCTTCTGTTTCGAAAATGTTAATTGTGACCTGAGGTCAAATGGAAGGCTATATAATCTTGTTACTGGAAAGATTAGCCATCCGTGCTTTAAGATCTAGCAGAATCAAATTGTATTATTGTTGTGTCCAGGACTTCATTTGGGCTGGAATTTATTTCCTCAAGTTATTTAATTTGCGAATATTTTCTTTGGAATCTGGAATGCTCATAACAATAATATTCTTGGAGAGATATTCACTGGGATTTATGGTGAATTCAGACCTGGAATTATATGATTGTGTTTCAACAAAAGATTGTTGGTACAAGAACACGATCAAGGCATTCACACGATTTTGGATTAAATTCGCAATGCTCTATGTTCTTTTCTATTAATTTTCACTTTGTAATATAGAGAAAAAAGTATTTGTTGAATGTTACAAATATAAGCCTTATCGCTCTTTACTCTTTTCTGTTACTCATTTTGGTATATTTGATTTTTATGGATGTTGTATTGCTAAACTGTTTGGGAAGTATTAAAGTATAGATAAGCACTAAATGCAACACCTAGTTTGTGCTTTGGTCAGAGCTTTGGAAAATTACTAGTTTAGTACAGAGTTTGAATATTTTTATTTTTATTATTATTATTATTATTATTATTATTATTATTATCATTATTATTATTATTATTATTATTATTTTGAAGACAAGTGGTTTAAGGCAGTAGAAAGGCAATATTCGTCAATCACTGTGTTTCTAATCGTTTAACCAAAAAATAAACTGTTTAAAAATGACAATCTTTATAGTTTTCTTCACCCACCTTTGTATGAGGGTATGTGCAATCAACTGAATAATCGTACTGTATATGTGCTGCTTGTTAAAGGATCTGTATCGCTAATTCATAATTTTTCATTTTTTTTTTTAAATCAGCGATGCATTATTCATTCCTGTATTCAGTTTCAGAATGCCTTTGTTTATGCTACTAAACAATGGTGAAAACATGAATTGCACATGTATGCAGTGACTTTGCATGACTGGCATTTGAAGGATTCTTATGTCTTTCTTGGTTTTGACACTCAGTTGTCCCTGTGTCAACAGTCTAAAGGGAACAATTGTTGCCAATCAATTATGTTGAATTTATAACATCAATTTTGCTTTCCTGAGCAGATAAGTAAGCTAATAAATAACACAACTTGTATATAATTCCATGTGCGTGTTTGTGGATTTGGGTGTGTATTTGTAAATAGAGATAAATATATAGATAGATTGATGGATAAATAGATAGATAGATATATTGATAGATAGATAGATAGACAGACAGACAGATATATAGATAGATCGATAGATAGACAGATAGGGAGACAGACATACATTTAAATATAGAGATGGATGGAGGGATGGTCAGTTAGATAGTGATAACACGAACGTCATTCATTTGAATTTAAATATTTGTTATCATTTTATGGGTCCTGATTAGATACGCGTAAAATCGTATCTTTATTAACACTAAACAGTTTACTAGAACATAAATCGTACGAAATGAAAATTTGAACTAATTTTTAATCTTTAATGAAGCAGCTTTAAGTTCTCTTTTGAGCTTATATTTATTTAGATACGACAACGAAACATCGGAAAAGTTATCTCTCCTCTCTCTCTCTCTCTCTCTCTCTCTCTCTCTCTCTAGAGGGAGAAAAAGAGAGAGGGATTGCGAGAAAAATAACAATTCTTGATAAAAGACGCAATGACCATCTAAATAAGTATTTTTTATTTGTGTGTGGTTTGAAAATTAAACATGATAAGTCACTGTTGCATTATCCATTGAATAAAACTTTTGAACTCAGATCTCGTTTTAATATACAAACTGAGAAATGCAAACACTGGATAACTATCTTACATGATGTAGGATTGACATTTAACTTTCTACATTTCCATGTGATCTCTAACACCAAATGAGGCGTGCACGTGTCTTACAGTCGAGTTTTGAATAAACAAAATTTGACATTTTCTTCAGATGCAGAAAAGACTGAGAGACAGAGACAGACATACAGCCACACATGATGTTGGTGTCTTTTATGCAACTAAAAAATAAATATATTTCAATGTACACGAGGAGGAACAAAGTTACCTTAAATTCCTTTGACTAAGGCAGTATCAGTCGTACCTTTGTCTTATTCTCCTATTTACATACATCATTGGTGAATATGAAAAGTGCCAGCTTAAGGCTTTCCAGGGCCGTAGGAACTGAATGTATTATGGTCCCCCTCCCCCCTAGAAAATGTAAAAATATAAAAAAAAAAAATTTTAAAAGCTACAAAAAATCTAAATGCATGTACGTGTAGAACAAAATGGTCATATGTAATTTGGTCATTTTTATCATCAACACTTAACTTCTAATTATTTCTGCTGCCCCTGTTTAGATTATGCCCAAAGCACGTGCTTAATGAGCAAAATTAATCCGGTCCAGATGTATCTTTGTATGTGTGCATGTATGTATGTATGTATGTATGTATGTATGTATGTATGTGTGTATACATGCATGTGTGTATGCATGTGTATATGTATGTATGTATGTATGTATGTGTGTGTACGTATGTATGTGTGTATGTGTGTATATATATGTATGTATGTATCTATGCATGCATGTGTGTATGTATATATATATATATATATATATATATGTATGTATGCATGTGTGTAAGTATGTATGTATGTATGTATGTATGTGTGTATGTATGTATGTATGTATGTATGTATGTATGTATGTATGTATGTATGTATGTGTGTGTGTATGTATGTATGTATGTATGTATGTATGTGTGCATGTATGTATGTATGTATGTATGTGTGTATGTATGTATGTGTGTATGTATGTATGTATGCATGTATGTATGTATGTATGTATGCATGATTGTGTGTATGTATATATATATATATATATATATATATATATATATATATATATATATATATATATATATAAATGTATGTATGTATGCATGTATGTATGCATGTGTGTGTATGTATGTATGTATGTATGTGTGTATGTATGTATGTATGTATGTATGTATGTATGTATGTATGTATCTATGCATGCATGTGTGTATGTATATATATATATATATATATATATATATATATATATATATATATATATATATATATATATATATATATATATATATATATATATATATGTATGCATGTATGTATGCATGTGTGTATGTATGTATGTATGTATGTATGTGCATATGTATGTATGTATGTGTGTATGTATGTATGTATCTATGCATGCATGTGTGTATGTATGCATATATATATATATATATATATATATATATACATATATATATATAAATGTATGTATGTATGCATGTATGTATGCATGCATGTATGCATGTTTGTATGTATGTATGTATGTATGTATGTATGTATGTATGTATGTGTGTGTGTATGCATGCATATATGTAAGCATGCATGTTTCATTTGCAGGTTTAACTTGCTTTGATAAATGCATAATTTTCATAATATTCTTCTCTGAGAATAGTTTCAATCACGAAGAAAACGTTATTCTAGATAAAATAATATTTTAAATAAAAAAGCACTTATCTACGCATAAATAATTTTACTTGTAAAGGAAAAAAGATATTTCTTAAACGATTCATCGTTTATTTCAGCGAGGCGAAAATAATTTATTTAAAAAAAATAAACTTCAATGGTTTCCAAAACTAATGAATGTTTCGAATAAAGGAACTCTAAGGTTCTGATTATACTATAATTTAATCGCTTTCAAACGTGTACTTTCTTGATCAAGATATTAACGTTAGTGAAGAATATAATTGTATTTGCATCCAAAGTTATATTATTGAAACAGAAAGAAACCATGATTCGCAGTTAGAAAAATCGGCCTACTTTTTCATTTCTTTCCCGAATTTATTTCTGTACGAATGTGAATATTTGATCAATATATAACTTAAGGGAACACATGGTAGGTCTTTTGGAGATATTCTATTGAAATATGTTGTCAACGCAAATTACAACTGTCAAAAGGACGATGAAGTCGACTATATTCTAAGCAAAATATAAATAATGAATAAGTAGTGAGAAATATGATCTCCTCAACGAGTGATCATTTTACAAACAGTACGAAATCTTCTCCACAATTAAACAGAACTATATAATTATGACAAGATATTTAGTCAGGAATTAAAATTATTTTCAAATATATTTTAAATGTGCACCAATTTAAAATATAGTTAATTGAAGTTTCACGGACAATTCAAGTTTTGAAGTCGGACTTACATTTTATTTGTCCACACTGTAAATTACACAAAAGTATGTTATGCTTAATTTGGGGATTAAATTTATAGACTTATTTAATATTCTGTAGTCTCATTTCTTTCCTTGTTTTTGCTCTTTCTGTCTGTTATCTAGATAATACAAACAAAACAAAGGAATGACTACCGCAATCAAACAGTACACAACAATTTGTTTTAAAATGTCTGAAATATTTAACAGCTCCATTAATCATTTCCTGTTGTCTTTCCTTCTTTAATTGTCATTGTTTATCTGTGTATTTTGCCTTTGAGATGAAATGGTGAGTAGCTAAAGGGAATTATGACAGTCTATCATCTTCTTCATGAACTCTTCCTTCACACTGGAACGTTGGAGTTAGTCAGCAGATCCCAGGATAAAGCTTCATGTGATCGGCTTCCCATTGTCCCATTTTTATTCCAGATGCATCGTTACACTCATTTCGAAGATAATCAAAAAGCTCAAGCATCATGACAAGTTCTTGTTTTAGAATATGTTGACGTAGACAATAATTTGGAATAAAAAGTAAAAAGTAAATGCTAAAAACAGCAATATTTTTTTAGAATACAATCTTTCCAGGCAAAACCTGTCGATTAAATGAATGAATGAATGAATTATTAGTTGTTTTGATTTATTAATCTTTTTCATGGATGTGATTAAGCACAAAAATAAAGTCAGTACATTATGAAACCAAGTAGATAAACATAATGTAGCCTGACTTTGTTTGGATTATTGTTTTCAGTCGAATAGCCAGAGTTATGAGATCTGCTAAGCTATGTGGGTTAATAGGATGCAATGCAACCATTGTATAGAGAAAAAAGAATGACGAGGTATATTTTATTTTTGACTGAAAAGGCGCATTAGAATGTTGTTCTGTTTATGTCGACACCTACAGATGATGGCTGATGTATATTTGGAACAGCATGTAAATTACCTACTGATAGAATAATAAATGTCAGATTCGAAAAATTCTTTTTCGTTTTGGCGTTTTTTTCTTTTCAAATTACTGTTCTTAAGTTTAACTGTTCTCATAGTGTAATGATATTGACCACTATTGCTGCACGATGTGGATCGTTAGATCAGTTTTAAAATAAATCGCTACCAAAATCGTATGTACCATGGACTGAATTCACATAAAAGCATGACATTTAATCAGATAGGTTTTCATGACTCACTACAGACGTAGTGCAAGGTAAGTTCCACAGAACTTACGTACAATCTTAATCCTGCAAAAGCATTAATTAAAAGTCTAATGTATACGTGTACAAGTATTTACTTGTACGTATAGGTAAGTAAATTGTTTATTTATCAGTTTCCACAATGTAACAAAGATTAAATGTTTTAATGAAAAATACCAGTTTGCCTTTCTTGAGGTTTGCTTCTATAAGAATATTTATATTCCCTCTGCATTTGCTCCTTTATTCTGTACAACATTAGAGCTACTATGTTTCCTAAGTTGTTTTGAACGAACCCTTACATTTAGGAGTGATATAAACAGAGTATAATATATGTAGATACTTAAACTTAAATCTTAGATGAACCTGGCCTATTCATACATATATGTGAGATGCTGAACCTCGCATTACTCTTCTGATGACGTTCCCCGTATTTGGACGCGTTTGGCGAATGGATAGTATTCTTTGCCAAATCGTTGTCTATCTATAAGGAGCACGGTGGAGATAATTCGTTGGCCAAATCAAGACTTTTTAGCTCAACACTAGAGCCTGTATAGTGAGTCTCCTTAGATCTCTTTTTTTCCAGCTTTGCATATAAAGTTGCTGGAAGGACTCTTGATAACGGTTTTATGTTAATAGCTTTAAAAGAATATAAGAACTTCTCAATGTTAGTTTGCTGCTTGTTTTGCATCGTTACAATTGGATCCGGTGCGGGTGGTCGTAAAGTCATAAAAGTATGCTGGATCACATAATCGTATTCAATAGATGAGTCAGCTGTACTTTCGGCCGCCTTATTACTTAATGCATTCGAACACAGACACGATTCTTTCGAGATACAGTCCGTCATACAGACAGTTTTCAGTTCATCATATTCATGCACATTGTCATCTCCAGGAACAGTTTCTGACAATAATAATTTGGAATTTGACTGCAATTTGCACGCACTTTTCATTGATGACATTGCGCAATCTAAACCTTTTGAGTAAATATTTTCATCGTTCGTTCTGGCTGTGGCCTCCAACTTCTGGCATCCATTTTGAAACATGTTGGCGATAGTCGGATTACCATTCTTGTATGTAAGTTTATGCGTCGTGGTCTTTTGTACTGTAAATGATAAAAAAAGATGTTTTGTGGAGCCTCGTATATACAATTGTCAACTGATTATCCAGCTATAGTCTGTGAATACCATTTGCCAACGTTTATCAGAACGTAATAAAGCCTCACACAAAACATCAAAACATTTTCTAATGACATATTGCTAGAAGAGCGACGGGAACATCAATACTAAATTGTCAGCAAATATTGTTTAACCCTAGCAAATGTAAAATAACGTTTTGGCTTCATACATTCAAAATTTTTAATAGAGACATGGAACAAATTTGACCACTAGCATTTATACCAGTACTAGAAAATGTTGGGCCGATGCTAATGAGAGCGGTTAGGCCTCACTGATTGAAAATGTTTGAGACTGTCAATTACAGAGTGCGATACGGTATGCAGAGACCACTTCTGGGGACAATAATGGATACTAATCGAAGGACTCTGGTGTTAGCACGCTTACACCGTTATATGCTCAACAACTTTGAGGTACTGAATTTCTTTTTTTTTTTGTTATAGGCATACATTCATTTAATATTGCATTGACTAGACGTGGATTTCTGCGGAAGCAGGTGTCTGCGTAGCTGAAACTGGATAGTAAAGGCATCTATGGAAACAGGATATCCTAAGAAGGAGTAAAGGAATGGCAGCATCGCCATGCCGAAAATTCGAGGTCGGTGGTAGCGACGTACACCACATTTGCCCACGCTGCATGTGTCTCAACAAAGTAACACTTCTGAAATGGACAGCAGCCAAGGCGAGCAAACAATTCACCAAATTTATTTGCTAACTTCTAGTGCGGAAGTAGAAGTAGACTTCTTTGCATCATCTGCATCGAATAATCATAGATAACATAAGGTTTACAATGGACTAAGATTTATTCAACGATTGAAGAAGCTTCTCTGGGAGTGGTACGTTACCGAGATAAACTAGGATGCTATGCTGGAAGCAATAGTAACTGCCAAGGACAGGCAATCCGGAGAACCACAATTAAGGTCCAGCACCGTAGTGTAGGGTTGCACCACGAGGATCACCTTGAGGTTCCAAGCATAACCACCGAGGAACGAATCGCGAAAATTGACCTCAGGCAACAGTCAGGGCCGCAAACAACATGTTTAATAGTAAAGGGGTGGGGTGTGAAAGACTTTCACACACTGGTGTCCGGTGTTCATAATCTTGAAACATACGTACCGCCATTATTGATCCAATTGCCTGCGACGTGCAGGAACCCTTGCCAAGGAGAAAAGCAAGTACACGACATGAAGTTTAACCTCATGCTGGCGGTCAAACTCGAGAAGCAAATTGCCTCCTTGCTCCATCACCACCGTTATGCGGTCAGAACGATCAAGCTAATTGTCTCTAACATGAACTGCAAGATTTAAAAGCGCATTAAAAATTAAAGATGCTCCCCATTTCGACGGTACGATCGTCGGCTGCTGCGAACCGTTAGATAGGTCACAGGCTAGAGAGTCGACTAAGCATCCCTTTGTAAATTTACGAATCCAGTTCGGCCAGTGAAAGCAGCCTCAAAATGGATTTGTTAACCACCAAGGCGTACAGGTGCCTATGGTTCGTGCCGTGCACAATTATTAATGCAACTACAGTTGGGATATTGTCAATACGAGGAATCGGGAACACTCTCCAAAATACCCAAAATACCCGGTCTTTCAATACAATTAACATTTTGACATGTACCCTCATTGATGACGATATTCAGAGTACTACCTGTAAAAATCTCAGAGCTGTCCGGCGCACTCGGCGCTGTGGCCAAATATCGGCGGAGATGACTGACGATGCTGAAGGTGCTCTGAATGTTGTGTTCTGTGCGGGTATCGTGGTATTGTATCATTGTTGACCTAAATCGTAGTTACCCCTATCGCGACCACTACATCTTATCCATGGGCTGTGGCCTGTCGCCTCTGCCGAGATTTACGTAAGCCGGCGTTAGACATAAACAACGTGACGGAATCTGCTTTATGGTCGATTCCAATATTATCGTGATGTTTTATGGAGTGTAGGGTGTTATAGCGACACATCGTGGAAAGTATTCTCGTTCTTGCTCGATGAGACGGTCAATAGCGACATCCTGGAGAACTCAGAGAAGACGCACGTCACATGGCCATCGACTACACGGCAAAATCGGTGGTAATCGTCCCTCACAAATTTCGTGGCCCGAGGGTAGGTCCTGGGTGTTGATGGACATTCACATTGATTTGGGCAACGTGCCGTCTATCAACCTTTTACAATAAAGATGTGTATATTCTCAACTATGAGAGTTGACCCAAGTGCAACACCTTCGTATGCGATGGGGATGTAATCTGATGGTGGCAAGCTTGCTAGCCACAGCACATGTCGTGATTGACATCGATCCTAGTCGTCAAAAGGTTTCGATTAATAGAACCCATGCTAGTGACCAAAGGTTAATAACGAATACACCATCACAACTTCTTATCAATTGTCCCCAAGGTTTTTCTATGACTAGCACAAATTCTGTTTCCAAAAGGTTTCCATGGCTGATGAAATATCACTAGTATCTTATGCTGCTCTTTTTGTTGTTGTTATATTATTGTTAAATATATTTTTTGTTTTTGTAATTTTGTATTCATGAGTGCAAATTGCAATGATTATCTATAGATGTATTTCTTCTATATATGTATAAAAGGGTCTATTTTATTAATGAAGCTAAAATTGCTTAGGATCTATAAATGAATACATACGTACTTGTTTATAGCTAATAGTAGTAAAAATAATAAAAATATTAATAACGATGTTGACGAGTTTCGGGATATTCTCATCGGACAGGTCGGTAAAGTGGTATCTTAGAAGGATTTAGTTAATTCAGATTGGGTGGGTAAAATCATGGGAGTTCTTCTATATTAACATTTTTAACATTAAAAATTTTAACATTAGTTCTTCTAGTTGTTGCAAATTTTCGTTTTCACATGTAGTGGTAATAGTAGTGATGCTATGATGTTGTTGTTGTTGGGTTTAACGCCGTTTTTCAGCACACGATAGAATATACATGGCGGCCAGTATTAATGGTGGAGGAAGAACCCGGGAAAACCCTCGAAAGAACCACCGACCCATGAGAAGCTACTGGCAAACTTTCTCACATACCCACATTAGCCGAATCCGAGACTCGAACCCACGCAGACAGAGGTGAGATGGTAGTGATCCGTAACGAAGCGCGCTTTAGACCTCTCGACCAGTCGGGGCCACGTGATAATATGAGTATTTTAGACTTTTCATCCTTTATATAAATGGTTCGATTGGGCAGTTTTCTCATTCATATTTCTAGTGTTCTTCTTGTAACATCAAATCTGCAGACGTATTTTAAGTTGTATTTAGATATTTTATGCTGTATTCAGATATTATTTGAGAGGAAAAAACATGTGTTTGGATTTTTCCTTGGAAATAGAAACTGTTCGTTTGAATATAATATTATTTTGGAAATATTTTGGAAATAGTATTCAAAGGTGTTAGAGACTACGCCAGTTAGACTGCTGGCCGACCAGTACATTCGTAGATCAAAATTTGTTTCATCCTTTTGGACTTTAATATAACATTTTCAGGATTATTTTGGATGCAATGCTTAATACTGTAAGTTCATCGTCAATGTTCATCTAATTACACTGATAATTACATTTTAAGTTTGACAAACCGTGTTAGGTTTGCTTTTTTCTGTAACTTACTAATTTTACTACCATAAGTTTGTAACATTCATGTTGAACAATTAAAATTCTAACCAGATTGTTTTCAAACGGATGAAAATGTGTTGTTTATCCACGAACGTTTCCTTTTATTTGTCAATTTTGAGCTATGTTCACGCTAACAAGATTGAGTTCTCTTAGTAACAGTTATTGTTCCGTGTTTTGTATTTCTTATTATCATTATTTACTTATAAGATAACAATGTCAATTTTAGTTAATAACTTGCGTCCACGTGTCAAAACTGTGAGACGGCGGATGCGCTTCATCGTTGCAAAATTGGCAAAAAAGTATTTTTAAATAGTTTTACTCCATTCTTTTACATATATTGGAAATAGTATTTAAGTCACTTATTTATGAGATACATGGAATAACCAGAGATGGTTGATTTACATGGTATGATAAACTTTTAATTGTTTTCTTACTTTTTTCTTTTATTTTTTTATTAATACGATAGCTTACTTAATGTACTAATTACTCTAGAGCCATCTTATGTAGATATTTTACATTGATGTTTATGTTCAATTTAATTTAATTTATGATAAAATACATCTATGTGTTGGCAAGTTACAATTTATTAAGGAAAATTGCACATGCCCATTACTGGATCAAGAAGAGCCATTTAAATAATAATCATTTATGACACATTTTGAAACTATTGTTTTATATTAAAACTTCTATTGGTCAACGGTTTTATATTCGCGTTTGCAATTGTATTTGTAGTCATACATTATTGCTATGCTATGGTCCAGTTCTGCATATTACCGTTACAGTATTGTCGCATTAACAATAGTTCACCTTTATCGTGTGAATCAAATATTCTCATTCACGAATTCATGTTAGGAAGAAAAATAGTACAATAACTCTTAATATACCTCTCCTTGTTCGATACTTCCGCAAGGCAATGATAACCAGGAAAGCCGATGCTATCAGTAGTGCAGAGATTAGAAGTCCAGTTCCAGTCTCTGTAAGAGAAGAAATGTGTACCAGTATGCAGATAGACTAGCACATGCTAAAATGATACATTCAGACCGAAAAATATACATGCGTGCGTATATTCTGATATGAAGACACACATACATATGGAGAGAATCCTTCAGTCCTTGTATCCTTCGATAATTCAGAACGTTTCTGCTGTTTTGTCGCAGTAGTTACCATAGCAACCACTAGGTGAATACTTGAAGCAGTTCTAATATACAACAATTACGGCTTTTTATGTTCTATCTTTATTTTCGAATGAACCTCAGATTATTTGTTCCCTGTCTCTGTATGTTCTTCACTTTAGTTCGAACCCTATCTTACGGCATGATGCATGGTAATGTATACCTTCAGCCACTAAGTCTGTGATAATTAGTCAAACATAGAGATGTTCGGCATATATACATGGATTGATTGATGCACTGATTTTGTCACTGATCCAATAAAAAAAAATACCCTATCAAATGATATACATTTTCATGTATTAAGGTAATTATTTTTTTATAACTGACCTTAATTATATATATGCGTCCTGTAGTTACCAAAGAACATTAATATGATTAGTAAATAAAATAGACCACATATATAGAAATTAATGCATGCCGTCGTTAAGAAATATGCTCACCTATCCCGATTACAAACTATGGAAAGCATGTTAATACATTTAGGTACAGAGATATATGAAGATTAACCGGCTTATGCAATTAATGAATTAGTGATATAAGGAACGAAATAACTATTTTGTATCTTATTGCACAGGTGCAAAAAACCAAGCTATTCCACTCAATCATCTCGTTAACTTTCACAACTTACCGTTAACTTTGTAGGAGCTCGCTGGTGTAGGCTTGTTTTGTTCTGGAGATGAAGACAAATAGCAATATATTCAGAAGAAACACTAAGAAAACACGTTCATACTCTTTCAACGAAACACGCATTCAATTTTTTTTCTCAGTTTATCAAATGTATATGTATTAGAACTGTATTGTGCCATCTTATACGCCTCTAAAACAGAATAGATGTGTTAATGACCTGTTAGTAAACTTGTGCTTGTCAAACACGAATTCCCTCGCTTTCAGGTACATTTCCTAACATGTGTTACTATGTCGAGTGAGAGAAAAGCGGAAAAACAAATAAAATGTGAGATGCTTTGCTGAAAGTTATGTATTGACAGACCAACTAAAACAGAGACAGAGAGAGCGAAAGGGTGTGGGGTTTTGGAGACTTGCCTAACCAAACAACACAGTGAGACAGAAAGAAAGAAATAGTTGGAAGATTGAGGCCACCGAATATTTTCATATTTTTAAATTATCCGTTTTAGAACCTAATTATACATTTATATTGATAAAAAACAATTACCAAAATATGAAAACAATTATAGTGTTTGTGCCGCTTAATCAAGACATTTACCGTTCAGTTTCGAAAGGCTGTTGCGTTTTCTGTTCTTTGGTCTTTCGAACACTGTAGTTATATCCATGAAAAGAGTTTACAAGCCATTACGACGACCCAAACTCGTGTAGTGTTACTTAGTGAAAGTTTTAATTTTAAGGGCTTCAGCACGCACACATTCTTTTTCTCTCTCATTCAACAGATTTCCACATACTTGCCACGATGCATTCGAGAGACAGACATACAGACAAACCGACACAGAGACAGAGACATAGATAGTACTGGGGTACTGAATTGAATTTGTTTCACAGTCTACATATTTAATTCTTTCAACGACATTTAACAATACAAATATCTACACATTTCATACGCAGATACATTTCCTATCTGATGCTCTGACATGACCGAACACGGCGTCATAGTTTTCGTTTGGATAGAGCAATTGGATTTGGTAGTTTGGTAATTTCGAAATCATATTTTCAGTTCGTTTGATGTCTTGATTAAGGGGCACAAACACTGTAATTTATTTCATATTTTGGTAACAGATAATGCTTTAAGTCTTCTAAAGAAATTTTCATATTTGTCAGCTAGTGTATTTAAACGTGTTCGCGTACAGTTATCATCTACATTTTTAACATTGGCACGATAAGATTATGCGACACCATCATTCGCCTTGAAAACCTGTGACGTAGTTCAGGTGCAAGATTAACATGTATGTAAAATTATTTGTGTAGATAATATGTGCATCAATTTATCTATCACAAGCTTACCGTCAACGTCAACAAATATAGAATCCAAAAGGCGCCCTTTCTCATCCCATGCAAAATAACCGCCCTTGTGAAGCCACGATGTGTGTGGAAAGGTGAAGGAGAATTCTCTTGTTTTCAATGCACATTTTTGAATTTCCATATCATCCACTATTACAACATCTCCAGAGTTGAAAACGTCTTTACTCACATTGTAAAGAAGGACAGTTCGGTTAACTTTATAATTGGCATAATCAATTCTAATCGAAGACGTGTTTGTTTCAGGAAAAATGAATGAAAGTGTAATGCGTTCCCCTGAATGTGCCGGCAGTATGCGACCTATAAACAGAACAAAATGAAATAAAGTCATTAAAACATCCCTGTACTTCATTGCTTGCAAGAAAGATGCATTTACTTCCAAATAATGACACACATAATTAATGCAGTAGCAAGACGTTAAGTGTGTTGCGATAAGGAATTATGGAATATATTTTTAAACGTAAAAAATAACATACATTTAACCCACATAGAAATAAGGTCAGCCTGAGGAGTTATCAAAAAATCAGCCAGTATGAGTTCTAATAAATTATTTTGCACCCATGCTCATAATGATAAAATCTAATAAACCAACTTTTTGGCGCAACACACGTAACTGTATACAGCCAGCCACTATTACACCAAGGGTACGCAGAGCAATCATTACACCAAGAATTGCCAGCTTTTCGTGCCAGATACCAACATTGTTCTACATAAAATGGCGTAAAATACCAATCAGACACCAATACATGATGGTAAACTCCTTGCATGTTTAAAATCATGAAGCTATAAACAAATTCTGACCTGGTTTTTCAAGCTCTAAAGTTAAATAGTATAAAACTGCAGACAAGGACACAAATCATAGCAAGACCGAACATTTCATGGTTATGTTGATGTCAAACGTAAAATTATAAAACTTACATATCGTTTACCAAATCATTCTAGAACTGGTTTCTGGAAGACGCAATTTTCGACAGTGATCAATTTAGGAGACAATATTCGAGCATTGCAATGTTCAGTGACTTATGTTCTCCATTCAGTTACATATAGCAGGCGTTATTTTTATTTGTATCTTGGCTTCCTCCTGCGATACCATTTAAAAGGATACCAACATGTCAAAGTTGTACGCAATACAATACACACACATATGTGTGTATATATATATATATATATATATATATATATATATATATATATATATATATATATATATATATATATGTAGATATATGGGAATTCTGCGTGCGTTTTTGGGGAAATATGAATCAACAGAAATACTTGCCTGGAAGAAAACGAGCATTAATTTTGTTTCTCCTTTCTCTTTCTGTGTTATTCTGTAATATGCCCTTTATCGTTTGATTGTCTTTATAAGTCTATTTAAGATATATTATCTTATAGCATATCTACCAATCATATCTCGCGGCGTTGATCAACAAATTTATTTCGTTTGTTATCATCATTTGACCACGCACACTATTCTTTTCTTTTTTTATACCCGAAATCATTACGACTGAATAGCAGTGTCAAACGAATGACAGTGATGAGTAAATAATTATGCGATCATGAAAAGTAACAAGATGCATGCAAGTTTTCTAAATAGAAGAACTAATCTCACTAAAAGCTTGTAGATATTTATGTAAGAACATGGTGGGGTTGTGTCTGTTCTTTTGTTGTTTAGCAGATCAGGGAAGCAGATATTATGACGAATAACACGCTTAGGATAATATCCAGTATGGCTCGTCATCCACCCATGAACGGGAATTAATTACAACTGTCTATTACGATTTGATAACAAAAATTACTTTCACTAATATGATTTGTTTGAATCGGGTTTACGAAGTTGGATAGCAAGCTACATAAGATGCAAACGTGAATGTTCGTTGTATGTCTGTCTCCTTTAATTATACATATAATGTCTCGACAAAATGTTTATGTTGATATCAAAAGAATACTTACGTGCAACAAGAACACCTGTGTTTCCTTTCTCTAAGGAATTTTCCCTTACTGTATACTTTCCACTGTCATTGAAATTTGCATTTAGTAGTAGAAAACTGAAATTACGATCGTTCATGACGATTCTTTGTATTCGGCCAGTATAATTACTGTTAATTGAAGGTGTTCCTTTTTTCCCCTTCTCTTGCTGGTACATCAACACATTCGTGGAATGTCGATTACTGATGTAACCAGAGAAGTTTATTTCCAACGTAGTACTTACATTCGTTTGAAGTTCATCAATATAAACAGTTGCATTATTTCCCTGAATATTAGCCAGCAGATCTGCAAGAATTAACAATGAACCTTATAAGATACACCTAAATCATGATCACAGTATAATTCCTTTATCTTTTTAAATCATTAGAAATATTTTCATGCATACCGACATACAGATATACATACATACATACATGCATACATACATACATACACACAACCGCAAATGCATACACACATAAACACACACACATACATACATACATACATACATACATACATACATACATACATACATACATTCATACATACATACATACATACATACATACATACATACATCAACCAATCCATTCATCCATCCATCCATCCATCCATCCATACATACATACATACATATTCCATGCATACACACATACACATCTGCGTATTTAAGATGTTTCAATGTCGCTCGAATATGGATCTTCATTATCTACGAGCATGTATTAACGATGAAGTCTTAAATGATGCCAAGGTCCTATCACATAAAATAATGCATGATTTTCCCTCAACCTTCGTTGGGCTTTTTCGTAAAGCGAAATAATTATCTCCATTTTCGCAAATGATAACTTTGAAAACTAAGTATTACTATCATTATGATAGGATAAACATAATGATATATATATATATATATATATATATATATAGAGAGAGAGAGAGAGAGAGAGAGAGAGAGAGAGAGAGAGTCATACAGAGACAACTATAAATTAGAGAGGAAGAATGACAGTTTGTGCATTATCTCGTGTACAGTCAGATATTATTGTCTTTCAACATCATATGCGAGCTACATATTTGTCAATACCTAAATTGATTGCTGTTCTTATAATACATTAATTTACATTTTAAGTCTGGGGGTTAATATTTATTTCAAAACAAGATAATTTTATCAATACTCACTTAAATTTACGCTTGCTTGAGGATCATATATGAAAATTGATTTTTATGGGTATTTTCTAGCCTTACCAATTTACAATAATTTAATCTAAAAATTAATTTTGCTACGATATTCAGCAGTAGTTCAAAATGTTTAGTTCGGGTCTTCTGTATGCAGTTCCTTCAATATATAACTCAGTAATCTCAGATTTGTCTGCATCACAAAATACTCTAAATTTAACGCATATTCGTAAAACATTCACATCTTGTATCATATTTCTATTTTACTCACCTTTAGCATGCCTTATTTCACACATCATGAGAAAAGCCGATACTTTGATGAAACTATCCATATTGTACTCACAGTTGTGATTCCACAAATTGCTCTATATTGTAAGAAAGTAAATGCAAATATCAGTATGATCTGTGCCGGCAAAAATAGGGATTGTCTGCGCGATCATACATGCACATAGCCAATGGTAATAATGAGTATTGTTTACATTCTATGTGGTTGATGTATACACACATTCGTACTTTGTTCCACTGCAGTATGACGCAGAGGTAATATGTTCGGTAATTACCGTTGCAAAGGAAAATATATATCACACAGTTCTGCATGTAAATATTGTATCCTGTTTTGGAATTATAGACTCTGATGACGGAAAAGGGTCAGCAATACCAGCAAGGACAGTAAATGAAAGCTTAAGAAGCTTTAAGAAATGGGCAATCAATCTGACGGATATGATTCATTATATTACCTTGACCTCTGAACTACTTTTCTGAATTTCTGAAAAGAAATAGTGTAACAGATTTCCTCCCATATGATTCACAAAATTTACAATCAGTGCATATTCATGTTTTGTTTAAGAGCAGGTTCATGTACATTGAACACGAAACAATTATGTCGTCGCACAATGAGATAATATGTGTATGCTGCTTTAAGTGAGGATGTTAAACAGTGCGTGAGTTATATTAGGTGTGTGTGTGTGAGAGAGAGAGAGAGAGAGACAGAGACAGAGACAGAATGCACAGTCATACACACACAATTAACAGCTACTGTCATTTCTGTTTTGTTATTGATGTTTCTTTTGTTGCTTTTTGTGTGACCATCCATCCTAGAGATACATGTTTACCTTACTGTAATACATCAGATGAAGAAGAATGACGGAAATATATATTGTCAAAATACGCAAAGCGATCAAGCATATGCTGGATTTTCATCAATAACATTTCTATTTGAAAACAGAAAGTCAAAAGCGCTACATAGCTTATCAGAAGAATGTTCATGGTTTTCAAACAAAAGAAATGATGGTGGACGTGGTTAAAAGGTTGAAAAGGCTATATTGACACAACATTTTTTTTCACCCTCACACCATTTACAGCTTTTGCATTCAACGTCTCCTTATAATATTCATGCATACCGCACTATATTTATATGTTACAGTTACTGAAAGCAAGAAGATACTGGTTTATATGTGAGTAATTACGAAAACAAAATCAATAAATACATTGTTTTGTCTTTGACATCAGATACATGATTATAACATGCAATCCATATATTCTTACGCATCATATTTGCTTACTCCAAATATATATATATATATATATATATATATATATATATATATATATATATATATATATATATATATATATATATATATATCCTATGATAACCAAAATTCAAAGACATAGGTATTGTGTTCTCCGCCATTCGTCACTCATCCAATTTTTTGGAAAATATTGGATTGCATTTTAGTTGTATGATATATTAATTGGCTTGGTGCATAAGACACGAAAACTATAACTAGCAAAATATAAAAAATATATAAGTTTAATGTTTCTAAAAGGAAAATGTGTTTTGCAATGGTACATTTATTAATAATAGTCTTTTTACAGAGTACGCTAATGTAGAATAGAATTATTATCAAAGGAACCTCAATACAATACATTTAATGCACCATATTACACATCTGCTGCAGACGTGATAGAGAGAGGAAGTAAAATCGGTTTCTATCAAACAATGGATTCAGAAAAGTAGACTAGGTTTAATGGAAATGAAAGTTTACGCTGTACACAGAACAATAGTAGAAATGTAGTATTTATAAAATAGGAGAGTGAGATTAACACGTGATAACTATATCAATGTTAACGATACTAACAAACAATGAAACTGATATTTTAAAAACAGAAATCAATATTTAAATTTAAAGCAAACCATATTTTCCTTTTGTGGTTCTGATTCGTGCCATCTAGTTAATAATTTCCAAGTGTCGAAATGTCAAACTATTGTGAACGCACAATATCCCACTGGTAACGAAAACCACTGTATGAAAACAGAAAATTAAAATATATAATGCTATATGTTTGAATGTGCTCATTCATTTCAACTAAAGTGATTAACCTTGTCCTACAATTTTGACCATGAGAATATGAATTTTGATCATGACGTTTTATTACGGGCCTGTCTTTGGCTTTCACAAAAATATTCCTATTGTGATTGTTACGTTTTCCAAAGATATTTTCATAGGGTTGAAGTTATGAATTTTTTCAAAGAAGTATTAAAAAGGCAAGTACACTTTGATAATTAAAATTCAGCCGAAACGTTTACAATTATCCCAGATTATATGAATTTCATGTCTCATTTGTCAAAAATAAAAGAACTCCCGGTCTTTTTTTTCAGCATTTATGCTGTCCTTTATCTCGCTTATAAAATTCAATTTGTACTGGATGCTAACATGTAGATACAAAACGTACAATTAGGAAATTGTGTGGCAAAAGTAATTAGGTTTGAATACGTGGATAATGCTCTTGTGTCTCAAAGTAATGTATATAGTCTCGTGTCTTCAAACGAATCAAAGCATAGCTGACCTTCATTTGACTGTCCTAACACAAAAAAGAAAGTCAGTAGTAAGCACCTTGTCTCAGTTTCCAGTGATGCGTATTGTGATGAGGCCACAATATACTTTATTTAAAAGTTTCCGGTCTGCAAAGACCTTTCACTTTGTCCATTTCATTTTAACAATTAAAAATATACATCTTTCTATCTTAAAACTACAATATGCAACAGATTTTAAATATTTAATATAATAAAATGAAGCAAGCTAATTTTACATTCATCAGTATCGAATGCAAAAAGGACTCTCCATTGTTCCCCATACGTTTGATTCCGCAAGCACGATAAGTCTCACTAATAACCGAGAAACCATTTCCGCTCTCTATATATACAGTTTTGAAGACAGTTTTATACTCTTCTCAAATAAAGATGTAGATGTCTTGTGTTATATCATAGACCACAAAAGTTACGTCAAGCATGATATCCTTTTTCAGATAATTTAATTTTTTTACTATGTAGCTGTGCTATTACAGATGAATGGAAATATCTTTGGTTTATTTTTTTGTCCAATTATTCTGCCACCTCGGATAATATTATAATAAGTATTGCCGGAGGTATTAAAATACGTTTTACTCCACATGTGTGCGCTCTTCACTATATATATATATATATATATATATATATATATATATATATATCTGTGTGTGTGTGTGTTACTCATTAGATCAAGTGGTACTTACGTCTATTCATTCAGGGGTGTCGCTACGATGGTGTTAATGCTGCAGTAGAGCTTACATAGCAAGAGCTAGGCGATTTTAGTCTGAATATTTATATATTCAAACCAAAAACTGGGCACCTTGAAGAAACCCTTCTAGCTTACATGCATTCCATATACTAATAAAACACGTTGAACAAATGTAAATGTTTTCCAATTTTCAAGACAGTCTCTAATAAGCATATGATATCCATTACCCATACAAGTTGCATCTAGTAGCAGCAATGTAAGATTACTGTTATTTCATTTGATCTTTTGTATCCTGATAATGTAATTATATTAACAGATTTGTAGTAATTGGCTTTTCATCTGTTCGAACAGCATTATATTGTACCCAAATCAATGTTTATTTAAAAGAGTCCCTTTCATTTATTTATAGTTGATCGTTACATATAATTATCATCGGTTTAAAATCAAAAAGCATAGGTTAAAACATGTTATTTCAAATTATAAATTATTGCAGACCTAAACACGTGACATCCAAGAAATTTCACTTTGCTAATAAGGGTGACTATAATGCAACTGACAAAACGTCTCAAAGGCTGATGGGGGATGTTCAATGTTCTAATTTGGAAAACAGATGAGAGATGTCACTGACACAAATGATATTTGATGAAGGAAGTTAAGCAAAAAATACGAAAGTATTTTAAAAGTCTGAGGGAGGAAAATTACGCCACAATTCCCAATTTGACATAAAATTGCCCTTAAGCCAGGTCTCCACCTGTATCAATCGGAGTGACGAAGAATACTTGTTATTATTGGCATGGTCTGGATCCTTGGAAATAGAACATATGCAATAGCATTGAATAACTCTTTGCCTTCTTTTTGTTTCCATACCCTAAACCATAACACTGAAATCGCCAATAACTTGATTTCGAAAATTAGTTTTTAATCAGGCTACTATAGAATTGGTGTCGGGTAATTCAGTATATCATAATTAGTGTTATCTTGTCAAGCAAGTTCACTTGCGAGGGTAACAAACATCATTCCGTTATCTTGACCGGTTTGTCATTGGCAGCTTCTTAAGTCCACGTTGTCTTAATACACAGTTTATAAGCAATCGCCTTTACTTAAATATTAGTTGACAATGTATTTGATTCACCTACGCTACTATTATCTCATATATTGATACATTTTCGTGCAAGAAACAGACTGAGAGTTATCAAAAGAGTTTATGTGGATTCATCAGTCCACATGTGTTACGTACAATACGAACGAATTAATATGGTTCCAGTTCCTCAAGTGACGGCGCACAGATGTTTCTGTATAATATGTCTTTCCCTTTGTCGTATTTGTTTTTCCTAAGATGAAACATGTTCAAAATGACTGACAAAAACATTATATTTGGTAGTGTCGAATAGACATGATGACATTTAGACAACAAAGTAGAAACCATAGTCTTCATCCTCATCCTCATATGATTCTTTTACAGTGGAATTATCATGATTTTATACTCATATTGCCTCATTGTTACAGTTTGAACGTCTGCAGATATCAGCGCACTTGAAGACACTTCCTTACCAGACACAATTTGTATGCGTGGAGGTTTTCACCTCCTGGGTATAGTCGCAGTCAAATAAGTCCACCACAGACGGAGCTGCCTGTTGTCCATCCATCCATTCAGCATTGCCAGTCCTACCTCTCCATTTAGTATTTTCCACTTTAAATTTCATCCAAGATGGATAGGTGTTAATGGGTCTTTATACAGCCAATTGTATATTGCAGCCTAGAAATTTGCCTGTTAGATATCTTTCGTTAAACAGTATCTGCATTGGAACAGGTAGTGACTCTGAATCTAGCCTTTCGTTGCGCAAAATAGGTAATATCTCATATCGTTTGCTTTGACTATAGCAGTTTTGGTTGCATAAGGAAGGCACGTAAACCTCTCATATTCATCAGCCCCTGAGAAATATACTTTTCCCGTACAATTGTGAGACGGCTTCATGTGTTTCACTGTTGACACTTGGGTTTTAGAGGACTCATAATGCCCCTTAAACTGCAACTATATTGACCTTGTCTCATCGTTTATATACACGAATGACAACGAGGTCCAACAAACAGATGTGCCGTTACAGTCCCTGCTTTATCAATGTCAAGGTCTATTGTGCTTCGTTTATGGAGCAATGGTTCTCTGACGTAACTATGGAATGGATACATCAGTGTTTTCTGAGTTTGTAACCATTACGTGGTAGTCCTCTTTATCATCAAGTGCTGTATGTAGCAACAAGCAATACTCTGCTTCCCCTTGTGTATTATTGAAATCTGTCTAAAGTAGGACGTGGTATCAATGCATTTGTCTTCAAAGAGCAAATTATAAAGAGAAGCACTTTGTCCGTCAGGATCTCAGTGTACACTCTCCTCTTCCAGTCATTCATTATAATGAAAACAAGCTTGCCATAACCATTATTTGCAGTGGCGTACAAAATGTGAGGATATATGATGCCCAGGCACTGCTCCCCTCTGAAAATCCTTTCTTTGTTATGTATAGCTTGAATCATTCTTCCCTCTGTGCGATGAATAGAACAGACATGATCACTTCACCAAAGCTTACGTGAACATCTTCTAAAAATGATTCTATTAATCATAGTGGTAGAATATCCATGTCTGCGGCTTGTGATATATAATTCTGTAAACATACTTCGAAAGCAGTTTTGTTTGTCTTTTAAAAATACCCTTCAGGGGTTTTCAAAGTCCATGACAAAAGTTCATTGAGCATGGGAAAGTAAATGCCATCTGAAAATTCCGACCCTTTATTATTATCATGACAGGAACAATGTGTGTCTTGCTTGCTGTCAGAAGGATGGCCCTCCAAAAAGTCTTCATAGCTTCTTCTCGCACATATTACTGCATCTTTTTGCTTCTACTTTATATTCCTCTATGAGGGCAGAGGTTAGTTCCCGAGGAGATGCTTTTCCTGTGACATGAAAATGATAAATTTTCGCAGCAAAAGGGTTGACCTGGTTTTGAAGCAGACTCGCCACTGCCGAACACTGCAACTTCATCTATTCAACTCTTGGTTTATGTATCATTTCTGTGATATGACCCTGGCAGGTGTTTTTGAATCGGCTGAAATGCAGAACCTCTTCACTGCACCTGATGATTAGGTTGAATCTTGGAGTATGTGTTTCGTTCTTTACTGATACCTAGGTGGTTTGGTCAGCAGGTGGGTGTCCGAGTAGACTGTTGCTAGACAATTGAATAGGAAAGTATTTATACATGAAGTTGGGGTCCACCTCAAGTTGGAGAAGAATGAGCTATGTAATCTGGAAAAAGTAGGTTTGAAAGCACCCAGCGATGTTTGCTTTGTTACAAACAATACATCAGGGCTGTTGTGAATTGCATGGCAAAAAGGAGTAAAGGCTGCTCGATTTCACGAGCAGCGCACAACAAGGTCAGCTGAACATCTTGAACCATATACACATAAGACATTAAAACTGTTCACAGATCTACATTGACATGTCCATGATTCTTACAAAATCATTTCGACGGACTTGTGCATCTATAAATGCTGAACCCTGCATCGAACTCATGAGGTTCATTCCGCACGGTGCCTATGACAGGTCGTATTACCTATCTAAAACATATATAGACTTCCCGTTTATTTCTATTCTGGTTTATCTATATCCAGAGGATGAATTCTATTCAGTCTATTCTCATCATAATATCA
Source organism: Sinohyriopsis cumingii (assembly GCA_028554795.2). NCBI lineage: Eukaryota > Metazoa > Mollusca > Bivalvia > Unionida > Unionidae > Sinohyriopsis > Sinohyriopsis cumingii. The sequence goes on along the minus strand of CM068831.1, from coordinate 33,720,024 downwards.
GAAATGTACCTGTGAAGTTAAACTGCACGATAGTGCATCTTGCCTTCAGGAACTTCTATTATCGACCCTTCAGCAGTGACGACGGCTTTATTGCGAACCAAGTTCTACAAAACCAGCATTCCTTACACTTTTTCTAAGAAGTAACACGACCTGCAGATGGATTGATATGTGCATAATACATAGATGAGATTTGCATACATGTTGCTGTGCTTCCAGAACATACATCCTGATTTAGCATGCAGAGCTTGATCTAAGACAATTAAACTTTGTTGCAACCGTGGTGGCTCCATAATGAGTTTTGACTGGTCCAAAATTGAATTCACTCTGTACGAAGTAATTGCAGCAGTGAAAGTAAAGAATAAGCCAGTGACATTCTGAGAAACAGGAGCAAAGTCCCTGATACTTGTGTTTAACAGTCTTCCTCTGCATTTCCTTTCAACTCTTCATACCTGACTTGCAAATAGTTAGAAAAACTTGTGTGTAGGTAATTATCCTTTATGTACATTCTTGAATGGGTGCAGTTGCCTTTGTCAGAGGTTGTGCACCATCCGCTGACTCGTAATATAAAGTGTACGTTATTAATTTCCTTGAGTGACTACATGTCTTTCATTCTGTTTCTCAATGCTGACTTAAGGAACTTTTGTGAGATCTGGTTCAACAACGTCTTGAATAAGCGTCTGAAACTGTCCCGGTTATATAAACAAAGTTATTCGATGCTGGAGTTGTCAAACTGAAAGATTAAATGCTTATTTGAAGTACAATGTACTCTTCAAGGTAGCTGCAAGTTTCTAGAGACACAACAATTTTATATTCGCTTCCAGCTTTTAGCGTAAAATTCCATGGCCTTGTATGTTGAATGTAATTATGACTTCAACATTGTCCGTAAAGAGCATGGTAAATATATGTGATTCTAGCGGTCTACGTACATGCTTCTTTGTTGATTATTTCAGATTCTCAACACCACTGTATACCATGAGCGTTGAAAGCTTTTCCGCCAAAGCAATCAATTCTTGGTCACAAACGACGGCAGTCATATTGTACTGAAACAAGTCATCATAGGCTTCATTTTGTAACGAACATCATGTTGAATGTTCTCTGCCACTGTATTTTCGTCAGCTTTTGCTTTAACTATATTGTAGTAACTCTTATATCATGACTCCTGCTAGTGTGCCACTGTTAACAGGACGGCACTACGAGTAGCATTACATCCATATTGATGACTGGAGATCTGCAAAACCTGTTAACAGTCCTAGCCTACTCTGAGCTTTGTGGCCTTGATTATTGTCACATTTGCAAAATTTGAAATTTCAACAAACTATGCACTCTTCTCATGATGAAGCTATTCTTGTTAGCCATTATATGGTATAGGCACTGATTCCAGCGTCGTCACTGAGACTTGTTTCTGTATCACGTTTCCGAGAATTTCAGGTCACTCTTCATGGTAAGCAATCTTGTTCATGTAGTGTGGGAGATAAATATTTTTATATAATTGTCTGTCATATGCTTAGCAATGGATATAACTGAGGCATGTTTCTTTATTTGGAAAGCATGTAGAACAATATGCCACTGTTTATAGAAGTGTTAACAGGTTAAGTGTCTCTCCGCTTCTACCGTTGTTGCAACTGTTTCAATTATACACTGGGTGTGAAGAGACAAGTGAGATTTGATTAATTTTGGTTTCTCTATAATTAAATTGGACTCTTCATATACTCAACTAACGATCAAATAGATTGACTTCACAACTACCAAGTGATCTAAAACAAACATAAGATGCAACTTTTAATATAAATTATCAAGAAATTATGGTCGATGTGTGAACTAGCAAACGATAATAACGAATTTGAAACAATAAATATTAACTTGTATCATTTCAAAGTAGGATATCCATATTTGTATTAGATAATAAAGCTGTCCTCTGTGCGCGTTTGAATGAAGACTAAAGGATTAGTAGGCTAATGATGTCGTTGTCATTGAAAAGATCCAACGAGGTATATATGTATATCACAAAATGATTAATACCAATAAAAGGGCGTACACTAATCCTCATATATTATAACATATATAAGTGGACTAAGAACATTTAATAAAAAGGTAAAATAATGTGATTAACGTTCAGCTAATAATTTGGTGTAAGATAATGTCATATAGTGAGGCTGACAGTGGCATTTCAATGAAGATATCTGAATGTTCTTGGTTACATTGGTCAGCGCAGCTGTTTGATTAGCTTAGATGTTAGCTTTAATACTCTCAGATAACAATTAGGATTTCCTTGAAGATAGACGTACAATGCTCCTAAAATAGTATGAAATCCATAAAATCCACTAAGATGCATATGTCGACCCCTAACTACATCTGTCTATCCATACATCCATACAGATATACGTACATAATGAAGGTCATCCATTTATACAATTTAACCAAATCTGTTTTGAAATGAAAATCTGTCATTACGTGACAAACGTGTTCTTATATTTAGTCTATATATTTTACCACTTTGCAATTAAATGTCTTGTTTATTTCAAATTTTTCAGGGTCCCATGAAGAATGGAATTATAAACTGTGCAGCATCAAAACCGTGTCTAACATACCTTTAAAACGAAACACGTTATCTATTTAATATAATTTCGGTAAACCAGCTTATCATAACTGTAGATGAGTAGATATATCGAAATTAATTAAGATTCATAGAATCTACGGTAGGTATTGGTGTCCGATATGAAAATCCCTATATAGTTTATACGCAGAGACGAAATGTCGCAGATGCTTCTTATATCACAACAATAAGTATATTGTTCTCCACCTCCGAGTCCAAAAATGTGGTAAGTAAATAATATTGTGTACAATAGATATAAACCACATTGAAAGGATATTTGTATATTGACAACGTTTAAGATTTACAAGGAGCATAGGGAAGTTTTGATTATACTGAAATATTCATTATAAATTCGGAAGGTGGCTAAAGCACGGATATATAACACATTCCCATACGTATATGAACGAACGTATCTCCATGTGCTGAACATTGTACAATATGTCTATATTTCATTATCTGAGTGATGTACGTCATTAAACGATTATCTACTGTGTGCATAGCGCATACGAACTGGCAAGACAACACATATTTGGGTCATCATAGCAAGTGCAGAACATGCTGTCTAAAATACTTCTATATTTCATTATTTGACTGTTATCATTCATCATGTTACTTTCTACTGTGAACATGAACTGTCAAAAACAAAGCATTTATTTTATCAAAACTGAGTATATTTCCACAATAATAAGATATCCATTAAATGTAATAAATTTACGTCTTAAAACAGACAGCCATTAAAGATAATGCTACTCATAGATTACTTTTTGTACCAATCAACCTAGCTGCAGTAACGGTTTATGTACTCTTGTGAGTCCGAAAAGTTATTACTGTAATTTGTGTTGTGTTTTCTCTTGTATGTATATGTATGTGTGTTTGTGTATGTGTGTGTGTGTGTGTGTGTGTGTGTGTGTGTAATCATACCCAGATTGTTTGAAAGGAAAATCAATTCATAATCAGATAAGAATCGTTGTTTATATCATATATCATTTAACCTCCTGGTTACTGTTGGACTTTATGTTATAACTGTTTTGTATTTGCATCATTGCCCATGTTACCTTCAATATACAAGTAGAACGTTGTTTTGCCATGACTCAAACACTGTTCTCTCATTGCTGAGATATGTTTTGAAAGCATATAACATTTGCTATGATTTTCTTGTTTCTCTGGAGATTTAACTTTGTATTCATTATGTTAAGTTGAGGACTTGATATTTTCAGTGGGTATTGTGCAGTTTGAAGGTTACATCAGTATACACGATATGATTTTCCGATATGGTCCCACTACTCTGAACTAGGCAAATACTCTCTGGGTTTTAAGATCTATGTTATCTATATTTGTATATATAGGTATATGTTGTTTAGTTAACTGATTGTATATGTCTGATGTCTGCTAATTACTACTTTTTGTAGATATATATTTTCATGGAAACAAAATACTGCAAATGAAGCATTTTAATCTCTGTAGCCAGGCTATGACTTTATTGCCTGCGTTTAAACTTTATTCTTGCTGAATTACTTAAGTTCGTGCATGTTTTTATTTCCTAGTGGCAACAACCACCTCACTCCAACTACTACTGCACGCTTCTCCTGTACAGAGTCAGTGACCGAAAAGCCAGGGACATACACAGCTGGAGAGATTAACAATGCCAAAGCAGGTAATTAGGATAGGGAATTTTACAATATGTGAATAATTAATCATCGTTTCATACATAATGCACATCTTAAAAAAACATCGTATCTTATATTTGCAATTTTTCACGCGACCTGTAGACCGAATATAGTAGATGAATATCCGACTCCTTGATGCAATTTACTTTCAGTGTTGTCCTGTGATTTCCATTTCATATTGCCAACGGGTTAGATTATTGACCATATATTGACATCATTATTTGTGTTTGGCTCTGTTTATTATTGTTTTTGAGGCCATTACATAACTAGTCAAACTGTTCAAATGTATTTATGGAATGGTTATTTTCCAAAACAAATAGTATCTACATTGATCAGAATATGATTACAGGATGTGATCCAAACGTAATGGGGTAAATATTCTTTATCTTCAGAGCATATTATGAGTGCTAAAATTATCAAAATTCTACCTAAAATTTGAATAATAATTTTTGATGCAGATTTAGATGCAAAAATACGCCCAAATCACGGTGTTTTGCCAACATATTTTGAGATGATATTCTTATAAGAGAAAGACAGAAAGAAAAGCACACATATACAAAGGGAGAAAAAAACTAACTAGTCACCCTTGTATATAGTAACATTATAAATATATAAAGCAGTTTTTATATTTGGCTTTAAAAATGAACGAGGATTAATACGGTTAGCAAATATCAACAAATATTATGTTAGATAAAGGGTAACATTAAAATAGGATTTACTCAATTTACTTTGTAAGACAATTGCAGTTTAATTTGATAGAACTATTGAACAAAATAAATATATGATGGACTTATTTTCCTTTTGTTACTTATGTTATGAATGTTAGAAAAGATATTCAAGAACCGATATGAGTACATCATTCATGCTTTGCTTTTCTAGTCATTGATGTCTATATGGACTGCAGTTAGTAATTTCGTTTTACATTTACATTAGGCCATTGTGTATGTCATAGTCTATCAATCACTACCACTGCAAGTTCTTTGCACTCGTGGGCACTCCTCAGAATTCGTTTGTGATTGGTGGGTGAGAGTCGCAAGTAACGCATGTTACAAATTAAGTACATTAAACTCTTCTAAACATATTTTATTTTTAAACATGCATACACACTCAATGGAAAAATTAATGTGATATTTTCATGGGTGCAAGACTCAAAGTTAGCTTAAACAGAAACCTGTAAATTTGACATTTAATAGAATATTAAAATTAGTGACATGTTCATCAACCTGTTGTCCATTCGCAAGTGTATGTTATAAGACGTTTATAACAGAATTGGTGGTCTAAGGTTGACATTGCCCGGGGTGGGAGTGGGAGACAAGCGCCCCAATCCTCCAAAATGCCCCATACGGCCTGCGTCTCTTACTGCCTCTGTCAACTAAAATCCAGCTCCTGGCCTTCGCGAGTGGCTTAGATTTGAAGCCCGGCAGACCATGTTTTCTACTAACAGGAGAAGGGGTGAAGACGGCCCACTGGCGCCTTAAAACCAGTTGCTTCGGGTAGATGGGACTCGTAAACTTTGGATGGTAGCTCATCTAGGAGAAGGAAAACTCCGATTCCAAACCTCTGCTGCCTTGTGGCTATACAAACTCATGGGAAAGGCTAAGGGAGTAAACCCCAACAGAAAATCCGGAGATGGCGTCCCTAAGGCGGTATGACATTGACTTCAACGTCATTCCGGCAACTCCTGCGACGCCGTTGGTGCCAAGCTGTATCGGCATTCGTCGTTCCCTTGGGCACACCAGCTGCGTGGAGAAGGGGGATCTGCTGCATGGGCAAAAGCTGATTCTCCATACCACCCTGCCCAGGCTTCATAGCTCCACTGGAGAGGACACTCCAGCGTCGTGGTACGGCGTCGGCACAACACGAGAAGTAGCAGTTTACCGGTTCTAAGTCAAAGCTCGATTGGCGTAGAGCTTGGCGCCAGGGGTTATTTCTGACGGTGGGAGAGATCATCAGGTCTCACTGGACAGCTACCGCCCGCCTCAAGCTGGGCAGCCCCCAGTCAGTAAGGTGCTGCCCGCCATGGCCTGCCTGCTTCACTGGGTGCTTGGAGCTTAAGAGAACCATCTCGACAAGTGGGCCACAAAACTCTGCACCAGGAAAGACTAAAAGAAGAAATAAAAAGACTCCAACTCTTTGTTTTGCAACCTGAAACATCAGGACCATGTGTCCTGGATTGACCACTGACCTACAGCAGATCGACGATGCACGGAAGACTGCCGTCATTGACAGAGAACTCTCCCGACTGAACATCGACATTGCCTGCCTCCAGGAGACCCGACTGGCTGACAGCGGCACCATCAGGGAAACTAATTACACATTCTTTTGGCAGTGGAAGCCCTTGGATGAACCTAGGCAGCATGGTGTAGGCTTTGCTATCAAGAACACGCTAATCGCCTTCATTGAACCTCCATCATCAGGTACTGAGAGAATCCTTGCCCTCCGGCTGTCAACATCCTTAGGCCCGGTCAACATCTTCAGTGTGTACGCCCCAACCCTCTACTCCACCTACGAGGAGAAAGACAAGTTTTATGAGGTTCTGGATCAGGCAATATCCAGTATCCCCAACAATGAAAGCCTTTACTTACTAGGAGACTTCAATGCTAGAGTGGGAGCTGACCATGAGGCCTGGTCCACCAGTCTCGGCTTTTACGGAAGGGGCAAGATCAACGAGAATGGTCAGCGACTGCTGGAGATGTGCTGCTCCCGCAGCCTATGTGTGACCAACACTTTCTTCAAATGCAAGGAGATCCACCATGTGTCGTGGAGACACCCATTTTCACGTCACTGGCACCAGCTGGACCTCGTCATCACCAGGCGTGCATAACTGGCCAGTGTCCTCCTTACCCGCAGCTACCACAGTGCCGATTGTGACACGGACCGTTCCCTCGTGGCCAGCAAGGTGCGAATATTACCCAAGAAGCTGCACCACGCCAAGAAGAACGGTCACCCACGTATCAACACCTGCTGTGCAAGCAACCCAGAGAAAACACAGCAGTTCATCATCAAACTGAAGGAAGCCCTCACCAAAGTGACACCTGATGACACCATTGATTCCAAGTGGTCCCATATCCGTGACTCTGTGTACAATTCAGCCATCACAGCTTACGGAAGAGGGAGCGAAAGAATGTCGACTGTCATGAGGCAAACTGGGAGGAGATGGAGCCCGTGACTGAGGCAAAGAGGAAATTCCTCCTGGCATACAAGGCTGCACCTAGCCCCAGAACACTACAAGCCCTCAGGATTGCAAGGAATAACGCCCAGAAGACCGCCCGCCGCTGTGCCAACACCTATTGGCTGAACCTTTGCAACAGTATACAGACAGCTGCTGACACCGGGGATACAAGAGGAATATATGAGGGTATCAAAAGGCTACAGGACCCCCCCCCCCCCCGCTACAAGACCGCCCCCTCAAGTCCAAGACGGGCGAAGTCATCACAGACCAGGGGAAACAACTGCAGCGATGGGTTGAGCACTATCGCGAGCTATATGCAACCCAAAACAATGTCACTGGAACTGCCCTGGACGCCATTCCAGACCTGCCTGTCATGGAGGAGCTAGACACACAGCCCACCCTGGAAGAGCTCGGAAAAGCCATCGATTGCCTTGCCTGTGGGAAAGCTCCTGGAGGCGACGGCATTCCGCCTGAAGTCCTCAAGAACGGCAAACCAGCACTGCTCCAGCCCCTACACACACTCCTCTGCCTTTGCTGGGAACAGGGATACATCCCACAGGACACGCGTGACGCCAACATCGTCACTTTGTACAAAAACAAAGGAGACCGTAGCGACTGCAACAACTATCGGGGAATCTCCCTCCTCAGCATCATCGGAAAGGCCTTCGCCCGTGTTGCCTTGGCGCGCTTGCAGATCCTAGCCTCTCGCGTCTACCCAGAGTCCCAGTGTGGATTTCGAGCCGGCAGGTCAACTGTAGACATGATCTTCTCACTACGTCAGCTGCAGGAGAAGTGTCGCGAGCAGCGGATGCCCCTCTACATTGCCTTCATAGACCTGACGAAGGCGTTTGACATGGTTAGTCGGAGTGGACTCTTCAGACTCCTGCAGAAGATCGGCTGCCCCCCACGTCTGCTTGCTGTCATTATGTCGTTCCACGAGAACATGCACAGCACAGTGTGCTTCAATGGCGCAACATCTGAAGCATTCCCAGACATTAGCGGAGTCAAACAAGGCTGTGTCCTTGCACCGACGCTCTTTGCCATCTTCTTCTCCATGCTTCTCCAGTACGCATTCAAGGACTGGACGACCATATCTGCGCTACAAAGATGTTTGCAAGAAGGATATGAAGACAGCAAACATCAATGTCAATGACTGGGAGAGCTGTGCAAACAACCGTTCCAGTTGGCGTCTAGCTGTCAGGCAGGGAGTTCAAAACGCAAAGGAAAAGAGAAGAATAAAGCAAGCTGAAAAGAGAGCTAAAACGAAGGATAAGCAAAAGCGTACTTTGGAGCTATGCCATCGTCTCCCGTAGACGGACGGATGCCAAGATAGCAGAATTGATACAATTGGATGTGAGATCAGAATGTGATAATACACAATGCTACCTTACTAGTTTTCCACACAGACATTATATAAATGATGTACGAATGTGTCTAGTATTGAGTTACCTGGATAAAATGAATGTTTCTTGACGGTTGCATATGCGATATGCTATATTGGGGGAAATCATCAAAATGGGAACACACCGTTTTGTTTATGATCAGAAAGACGTTTTATTTCAACATGATTGAAATCTCAAACTGAGATGCATAAACAACGCCGGGACGTCAATCCTAAGTTTCAGCTGCAGGCGACTATTCTGATACAGGTTTCTAAAGATAATGGCGGCTTTTCTAATGGTTATCATTATAGAAGCGAATAGAATGTCATTGACAACTCAGGTCCAGTAATATATATATATATATATATATATATATATATATATATATATATATATATATATATATATATATATATATATATATATATATATATATATATATATCGGTTCATTAGGAACGTTACCTGATATCAGATAAAGTTGACGTTATTTTTTAGGTTGATTGCCACTATTTTATAAAATTCACAACATTTGCCATTTGTAAATGTCTTTTGAATGAAAAGGCTTCATAGAAATGGACATTATGTGGTTAGTTTAACAGTATGATTGTACATTGTCTTACCTCACCCAAAAGTATTTAGCTGACATCTAATAGCAGCACATAGCACTGCATTACTAACTACCAAGAAAAACAAATGACTAAGTGGTATTGGTACAAGTGGATAAAGTAAGGTAGAAATGAGAAAGATAGAAACAGGCCCAATCTGATGAATATTTTGCATATACATTTCAAAATGGGAAGACAAATTATAGTACTCACAGCTGTTTGTAGAGTACATGATAACGTAATTCTAACTGTATGCAGCAGCTTACCACAAACGGTATTTAGAACCAGATTTGTATCCTGATCCCCGCATATAATACAGTGTCGAATGCCTGAAAGACAAATGCATACAATAATTTTACTTTTTTTGCCTTTGAAGTTGTTTCAAATGTATGCAGAGAGACATATAATATATTGAGTGAATTAGTCGATACTAAATCCAGATTGATTTTTTCTCAATATTTTGGTTGCGTTACATTAACGTTTGCCAATGTTCCGAAAGTAACACAGTAGTGTCACAGGTTGGTAGCTTCAATGAAAGTATTGATAACATATATTGACTGTATCAATCCTATAACAATAGACTCTAAGATAATGCCACAGTCAAAGACTTCATTAAGTAGGAATTTTATAAACACATAACAATGTATTCGTTAGGTACTCGTTGATGATGTTCATTATCACAACTGTATTTCTTTCCAAGCTTTTGCATTCACATTTCGTACTCAATCGGCAGATACATACGTACACACATACATGCATACATACATACATACATACATACATATATACATATCCACACACACTCACACACACACACACACACACACATATATATATATATATATATATATATATATATATATATATATATATATATATATATATATATATATATATATATATATATATCGTAATAAGTACTATCGAAGTCGAAATATCCAAATGGATCAAAAGCCTGACTAAGATAAATCTTATTTGTCTTCCTCTTTATATTATTATTATTATTATTATTATTATTGTTATTATTATTATTATTATCTTCACACAGACAACAATAACTCTCCAGTAATTACAATATTATTTGGGATTTTGGCAGGAGTCTATGTCGTCCTGGTTACAGCCTTGTTCATATTCCTACACATACATCGCAGGTTGACAGCAGGTTAGTTTGCTTATGAAACTTTATTTTTGCCGTTGAAAAGAAATTGAGTTTGAAATTAAAAAACTTATTAAACATAATGAAATAGTAACGTAACAATTACCATCGTGGTTCATTGATTAGTTTTTCGAGCATGTGACCAGAATGGCGCGGATTTGAATATTGCAATAGGATTAGAACCGGTCAGCGGTCATGTTGTGTACCTAGGAAAGATGCTTTACGCTTTGTGGCCAAGAATATGTAGCATGTATGAGTTGGTGCACCGTAAGTGACAAAATTTCATCATGCTTATGCCTTAAAAAAATTAAACCTTTTATGCTGTAGCTGCGTCGGATTATGGCATTTTACCTTTTTATTTTACACCAACCAGCTGTCTACGTGTAAATTGTTCCTAAACCCGAACAAACCATTACGTTTTCTCCCACTGAGAAATTTTGACAAAACCACCATTAACTTAAAATAACCACAAATAATGTTTAGGTTTGTAGGGACTAATAACCAAACAAACTTTTCTGAGTTTTGTTATCTGTTTAATAGTATAGGCATGCGTCTGTTAGATAACAACTACGCCTTAGAAAAGAAAAGAGGTTCCTACTTCACTTTAAGAACCCGATTCAAAATTATGTGCCGTATTTCTGTATTCTGTATTCTGATATATTCCAGCTTCAGGAAAATGAAATAGTTAAATATGTTATATACTAGAAGATTAAACTAAAGGCAATTTCATACATTCATGCATGTATATAAACTTACTGTTTCAGAATTACAGCACCAACTGCAAAGGCACGTTCAAACAATTTAATATAATTGGGGCATGTGGGTCTTATTATATTACCAATGATCGTCTCTAAATTATGGTAAACTATCATAGACATCAATATCACAAGTTTAAATTATTTGCTCAGTTATTCAACCAAAACATTTCCATTGTTGCGAGGGCAGTCGACATTAGTCATATATATTGTTAATGATTAACACCATGTAGCCCCTTATGAAATTAGAATAGTATAGAAGTCATGCTCCGACTAAATGATTATTTTGTGAAAGCTTTGTTTTGGAGTTTTCACTTTCTACATTCTTCATTTAATGAATAAGAATCCCTGAATTCTGACACATCAGAGATTTAAAACACATTAATTGTGGACGATCTAAGTATATAAAGGGATGCAACAATTGCCAGCCATCTTCTTTTATTGCACATCAATCGTTTACAAAATAAAGAGCATGTACCGTAACATAGATTATATTATACTACGCAGTATGATCAGCATTTGATACAATAAACTTGCTTTTAAGCAATCAAACACATATATTATTTTTGCATACGATTACTTTCATCGAAAACATTTGCGTCCGGGTTATTATAGTAACATATATGGAGTATGACTCAACAAAAATTCGGTTTCAATTGGCTAGTGACTTTTGTGCCACTTAGCTTGAACCTCTTAGTCGTATAATCTCTGTATTTATAATATATTTGTTTCAGCCGCTCTCATACATATGACGGACTGAACACGAGAGGTGCACCTTCAGAACCGTATGCTGTATTGTATTTAGAACTAACAGTTAGTTGAATTTGATTTTTTTGAATATCTTTCTTAATTCATTTGTTATCTTATTGAACCTTCCGCAATAGTTTTTTAGTGGCAAGCATCAGAGAAACGGGAAAAGGAATGTGCACCGAAAATACCCAATTTACCTTTCTTTCTGCCATTTTTCCCATTAAAATTAAATTGATAATTACTGAGTTCAGTCGCACATTCAATAAGAGCATACATTATGGTATGGTTTAGTAATATTGTAGTGTTTGACATTTCATGCTCTAGTATTGTTGCCAATATTACAAGACGTACTGGTAATTTTTATCTCATTTGATTGATATATCCATTTAATATCTATGTGATCAGATGTTTATCTGGAGGGCGGGACTATGAGCATAATACCATCTATCCTCCTTTTGCCTTGCTCACAATAAAACTCTTCACCTGCAACAGGCATGTTTTACTTAAGGGACCAAATACATAAATACACACAAACACACACACACACACACACACAAACACATATGTATATATATATATATATATATATATATATATATATATATATATATATATATATATATATATATATATACATATGCATTAATTTGCAGACGATTGCAGTAGTAGAAGTACGTCTCTATTCACGAAATTATTTCTTTCATTCAGAAGGTAATCCACAAAGGTAACTTTATACGTATTCTTTACGTTTTTTTTGTATAAGTTAACGCAAAACGCTACAAACGCAATGGTAGTTAAAGAGCGTAATTTGCTACATGCTCAACTTTGTATACCATTTCTAATAAGCATTTATTATCCAAAGAAAGGAGTGATTTATTGAATTGCAATGAAATGTATTACTTATTGCTATGTTTTCATTACACAGTATGTAATACTAATTTCTTTCTCGCACATTTTTTAAAATCTGCTGAACTACAAATGGTTATTCCTTTCAATGTATTCTTGGAACTTATTGTCTATTTACCATTTGTGGAGTACTTATTGCATTATATTCCTAATCCATATGAAGAGCTGATCAGAACATTCGGAAGATCACAGGCGTACAATATTATGGAAGGAAACCTTTAGGTTAGTAAATACCTCTTTAAGAGGGAGTAATTTCTAGGATAATAGTCGCCGCATAGTTTCCTGTAAATATTTTATATTTTCTATGTACTCCAATTAAAATACAAGATTACCATCAACGAATGCAATGACATGAAATGAGAATATCTGAGAAAGATACATGAGAATGCATTAAATTCTCACGAAACTTCAATATCTATCTATCTATCTATCTATCTATCTATCTATCTATCTATATATATATATATATATATATATATATATATATATATATATATATATATATATATATATATATATATATATATATATATGCATTTATTCAAGCCGGATTTTCATTTATTTATGGACTTCTCCGGTGGCCTAGTGATTAGAGCGTCCGCCTCGGAACCGGAAGGTCGTGGGTTCGAACCTCAGCCGAGTCATTCCAAAGACTTATAAAAATGGTGCTAACAGCCGCCTCGTTAGGTGCTCAGAATTATTATGTTAGTGTTAGACTGGGTGGGACATCATGCTACGTGTCAGCGGCATGATGACCCAGTGCTAGATATCACTTAAGCTGCCACACTGCAGAAATCGTTGAGATATGACTGGAAAATTGTTAAAGGTAAGTTAAAGATCTAAATTACACATTTATATTATACAAATATATCGGTTCAACATAAACATCATTTAAACGCTTTCAAACGTCTTCCGAATTTCTGTCAGCAATGATATGAGGCAGATGGTTTATGTTCGAATTATTAATTGTCCATGCATCCTTTGAATATGTTTGCTTTCCAAGTGACATGTAGTTATATCTGTCAAGTATTGCATGTTTCTATGAATAGAGAGGAATATATGTTGATTTCTTTAAAGTTACAGAAATTATATATCAATATATATATTTAACTGACTTGGTATTATTCGTTCATGCACACTATTTATGCCCTTGTTTAGGATTTTGATCAGGTTTGCTACACTCATATGGGTATGAAGAGCTTCGTTATAGCCTCCAAAAAATGAAGATCAGCAATAATTTCGTGGTTCACAAAACCTGGATTTTTTCGCAAAACCTGAAAAGATTTGTTTCACAGAATTTATTTTAGATATCATTGCCTAACCATATTAACTCGTCAATAATATATATATATATATATATATATATATATATATATATATATATATATATATATATATATATATATATATAAACAAATTATTTGTCTTAAAATACCATATTTAGATTATGAACATAGCCAATGTGTTCTCGCCAATGAAGTTCTAAACTTGATCCTATTTTGATTATGTACTATAATCTTGGTCATCTTTGATTGCATTTACTCTTGTACTACATTTTTTGATGTGAACAACGGCTTTCATATATACTGTCCAATGCTAGGTCTTCCTACTGTATTCTTGATGCGTTTGCTTCTAAACACCAACAGAAGAAGAATATAAATCGGAAAACCATTTATCATCTCTTTTGCATCACATGAAACCAAATTGTATCGTATTGTATAGAACGACCTCTAATATATTTATGTGTATGACCTTAATTTGGAGAATTTGTTTTACATCTCTGTCATGCCACTAATACCTGTATAAGTCCATATATTTTTGACAGCCAATTTTTCAAAGTTCCCTAATGTGTCTTTTAATGGGAATACGCTATAAACTATTTATACCTCTAATGTGCTTAACATGATATTATACGAATTCCCCTCTTGCTTGCTTAGGTAGAATGTCACCACATTTAACAGGGAATAAACCCGTTAGGAAGAACACTTGTGTATGTAACGTTTAATGATATGTGTTCAATAAGTATGTATTTGTGTATGCTCTTATTTTCGACGGGAGCTTTCGACAAGAAAAGATAATATCTGTCAGTATGGCGCACAGTATGATGGGAAGTCCTATTTTCATCCATGACTATACTGATGTTTCACTCACATTTAATCGATTATCCAATAAATCAGACAAGGAGTTCTCATTATATATCTTCATACGTGCAAATTACGTCCAAAGGGCACATGCCGGTGTTAGAACAGTAAAGATGGAGAACCTCATGGTATAATACATTGAGTAACGAAAGTTCATAGATAAGAACTGGACGGAATGATAATAGCAGTTGATTAATAACGAATATATAAACATCTACTAGGTTTGAAGGGAATAAAATTAACATTTCTTTCTCTGTATTGTATAAATTATATGAGTATTTTAACATCGTTAATAATGTATCATGCTTATTATATTAAGACAAATTCTTATATTTTGACATTTACAGTGGTCAGTTTGCTGATCAAAAGTTTGGTCGATTCAAAGAGCAAGGATCTCGGTTTAACGGCTTCTTCACATCATGTATTTCTATTTCGTAAGGATAAAAGTAATCCTCTAACGTTCTAATGTTATACTTTCAGACTTTTCCCATCGTTTAAGTCACCCAAAGGAATATTCAAACTGTATTTATGTATTTGTATCCGTTATTTTTTAAGGTTAATAAAAATATGCATGTTTTAAATGTATTTATGCTTTGTGTACCTTTTAGAATTTCATGATTTTAACATCTATTATGTTGTCAAAACATTTTAAACCGTTTGAATCAATATGAAAGTGAAATGTGATACATAGGATCACCTTGCCACCTTTGTAGAGAAAAACATGATTCCATATATCAAACCCATCGAATACAATTCTGTTTATGTAGATCTTCTCGTCTAAAGTACATTTTTAAACCTGTAAGTCAATTGAAGCTCGTTACGTAGTGTACCCCTTACATGAATTTCTTTAGAGAGATCAATTAATTTATCACACTACGAAAGAAGCTACTACAGTTCATGAACACTGTTGCAAGCAAAATGAAGCATTATACTAGCTGGTAATGTCACCCTATAAATAGTATGTACAATGAGCAAACAATAACTCTTATATATTGCAAATTCAGATATATTTTGATGCGTCACAGGCAAAACATGGGTCACGATAATACCAATATCTCGTAGTGATCATCACATTATAGTTTTTCTTAGACCTTGCTGTACTCCAAATGTAACAAAATGATTACAAGAATTGATAAATAACCTGTAATGACATTTCCCGCAAAAGGGAAATTTGATGTTGGCCAAGGAGACCTATGTATATAAATGTAATGACCAAAATTAATACTTTGCTTATAAAGATGGCTCACAAAATGATAAAGCAACGATATTTCAAAACATATTTTTATTTCGCAATATATATATATATATATATATATATATATATATATATATATATATATATCGGCTATGCGATGTATACCATAACAACCCTAATATTGCTATATCCTCTTTGTACTGATTCACCACACACAATATCATGCTTCCAATCTTTAATATTTTATTTTATGAATAAAACAATTGAGTGAAGGGTTTTCAAAAGGAATATTTGAGGATATGTATCATCATTAACTTCAAATCCGTTTTCGAAATACTTTACTAATATTTGATATAAGTTGTATTTAAGCTACGGACAGCATTGTTTTTTATTCTTGGTCATTTTCGATTTTTTCAAGTAATTATTTTTAAAATTTATGGTACTTACGATCTGTTACCGAAGCGAGACTTATATTGTATTGACGCCCTCCGGTCTACATGAAACGTTAGTTGTATTTAATCATTCGTTATGAATGAATATTATATAATAAATATTTTACATTCTTTGTTCTACATCTTTGTCTTTTTGGATAAATCTAAATCTTGTATCCCCCTTTTATTCATGGACAGACTTTGACTTGCACACATTCTTTCAGTTTGACTGTATATCCAAGATAGCTTCAAAGCGATGCAGAATGAAATAATTTGTGAAAGTTATAAACTACCGTCATCTTGGGTGTTTATCAAAATACTCATTTTGACCTTATTTAGCTGCTGACGAAAATTGCTTTTAAATCTCAGAGACCTAATGAGCAAGGAATATTTTATGTCTTCTCTGTCGTAAAGTTTAAATGTATCTCTCACAATATTGTTTCTTGAATTCACGCAAGTTTCATAATTTGTTTCACATTTTTCTTCTTTTTGCAGCGTGTTTGTATTATGCTATTTAAATCAGTGCTGTGTAATTCAATAACAAATGACCAATATAAATGTGAAGAAAAGAAAGTGAGAGTATCAGGACCTATCTTTCAACGTATTTCTGTTACACTCTGTCACACATGTTCAAAGAAATGCATTTTTCGTGAGGTATGAATTATTTGGATATTTTATTTTACATATATGTGAATTTTCTTCTTTATTTATATGTCTAGTATGCTTGAAATCTTTAAATTCCAGCAACAGCAGTGAGATTACATTAAAATGATTTTATATTTTAATGCAAGCAGGAATCATATAAAAATTAAGTCTCCTGCATTCTTGAACGAGAAGTAAACTATATTTTTTGATGATATTATTAGAAAATGGTTCTTGTTATTATAGGGTTTAACGCCATTTTGCAGCACAAGATAGGCTATACATGGCGGCCAGTATTAATGGTGGAGGAAGAACCCGGGAAAACCCCAGAAAGAACCACCGACCCATGAGAAACTACCGGCAAGCTTTCTCACATATCTACATTGGCCGAGCCCGAGACTCGAACCCACGCAGACAGAGGTGAGATGACAGTGATTCGTGACTGAGACCACTCGGGGCCCCATTAGAAAATGTAGAAACACAATGTCTTTTATAAAAGAAATTGTGGTTGATTTCAACGCTATAAGTTTTTCTAAAAGTAAGCGTGATGATACGATAGCTATTCAGTCTTCATTGATACGTTTTCATCCCTAATTCGTAAGGATTGAACAAATATGGGCTTAATATTAATTATGTATGTATCGTAAATGTAGCGACCAATCAGACGCATCGATGTAAAACAACAGAGCATAGAGAATGTTTGATTTGAAATTATTGTTTATATTATTAGCTGGCGTGTATGCCTTCTATGCATATCTGAACATAATCTCATAGCAATTACGTTCGGTCAATGTTTATTAGTGCGAACAAATGCTGGTATGAATCCGAGATAGAAAGTCATAATATTGAGAGATATGAATGAAAAGGTTCCTTTACAAGAACATGAATGCAGGAAACTTCAAGACAATACGTAAATATAATTTTTACAACGTCATCTCCGAACCTATCTAACTAACGGACAAACCCTGAAATTCCGTACAAATTCCGTTTACATTACTGGTAGTGAACATATACTTTTTTCGTTGGTATTGGCAGCACTCAATGATATTATGAGCGAAATGTTTATAAAAGGATGTCGACTTAATAATCTTAAAGATACTATTAATAGCCATACTTTGGATGATTTTTTCCTCACTGTTAGTGATTGTGTTAATAATATACACACTACATTTTTAACATTAACATTCATCAAATATCACATTCGGAATGAAAACATTGTTATAAGTCCATACAATATGACATGATTTAGATATGAGGAGGATGGATATAGAGCAGCATGGAGAGATTATAAAGGCTATTCATACCAGCAAATTAAATCAACTGAAGCAAAGAAAACAAATTAAGAAACCCAGTTGAGTATATGTAAAAGGAGGCCAAACAACACGTAAACGTACAATTCGTTAATCAGAAACTGTTGGAGACTCACTAAATATGTCATGATATTTAAGAAATGAAGCTGAGTATATCCAAAAGAGACTACACAACGGTTCACTTTTAACTAAGATGCACAAAAATCCGTTAATCTAAATAATGTCAGAAATTGTCGGAATATCACTACATATTTCATGACGGAATCGAAACCTACAAACCAAATGCTACATCTGCAATCCCAGAATCTCGTCTAACAGATTTCTGTGCATATGAATAAAATAAAAAAGCTGCGATCTTAAACGCCTACATTCTACTAATATCGACGATTGATCACCAAACCCACACATATCATCAATCATCATTTGGCAAAGTTACTTAACAGGATATCTTTGACGTTATACAAATTTCAAGTATCAGTATTAATACGGTCTCTATGTCATTAGTGATGAGACGCAGAAACCGGTTTCTCAATTATTACATAGAGTCTAATGCTTCACGTTCAAAATATAAAGTCGACGACGGCGAATACCTGGTAATGTTCATTGCAACCACTGTCTAGTACCTGTAGACTCTGACAGCGACGAGAACAACATTATAGTTTACGATGATATCATGCTGAGAGAATTATAGAACAGCGCAAACCTTTGGCAGCCCCAGGCACAAAATGTCCGCTGTGCTGTTCCCACATCTCGAGGGTTATCCCAACTAAAACGTGACAGTCCGCTTTTGAGCAATGTTCAAACCACATAGAGCGCCTCTGAAACTGACTGGCAAAACTCAGATTTGCCATCGAACTAGAAATATTTATGTTGCGCGAAGACCATAGACGGGACATTGACGGCATCGCTTGTTGACTCATCGCCAAGTAGGCTTGTCCGCGAGTCTTTTGAATCCATCTCGAAGGTGTTTAGAAATGATATCTTTATCTTTATGGCAACGCAGGACCTACATGCGGCGTGGGGTGGGGCATTTGTGGGATGTCGGTCCGTAGCGCGTCTCACGAAGGTAGCAGCAGCGCTATCGATAACAAAACCCGCAACCTAAAACGTCGAAGTCGGTTCCGCATCATGCACTTCAGTCAGCACAGAAAACGGTAAAAATGCACTGACTGACTTGAACACACCTCAAGAGTAAACGACAACAGCGATCTCTACTATTGAGTCTAAAATACCGGACATGAAGGAATTATTTTTGCAAACGAATGGAGCACAGCCAGGACCAATATGAACCGATCTGGGCTCGCCATTATAAAAATCAGACTTCAGAGTCTTATCGCGTAGCCGAAGCATTTCATGCGAGGCGGACACTACGAGGAAAACGGCCAAAAGTCTGGCGGGAGTTTATTACAGGCGCTTATTTGACCTGCCTACGCCGAAAACGTACTAGCTACCAACAAGTCCCCGAGCTCATGAACGACGCAGATGTTATTTGCCAACGGCAAGTCTCCCAGGAGAGTCGCTCACCAGTGGCATCTAAATCTAAGCCTGCCTCTTGATTTTCTAATATGGTGGAAGTGATTAACGAGCGCAAAATCCACTGATTCGCGCGACCTGTTAACGAGTGATATCTGTCGACGTCTGATATACGGAGAGGATGACGACATCAGGCTCGGTGACATCTTTCAGCACATCGTAGCTGACCCCCCAATATAGAGGGGGCTTTGGCCATAAACTCCGTCAACAGCATACCGCTATAGATAGCGTGCGAAACCACATCGACAACCACAATGTGGAGGACAGACTATGACGTTGGTGAAGAAATCCGCAGACAAAGATGACGATGTCCAATATTATAAAACACTCATGGAGAAGTCGGCCGCCGAAATATACCCCGTCTTCCACAAAGTTGTGAGCGGCTCCAAGCCCAGCTTCAAGGACGGTTTTGTTCTGCGGAAAGGGTAGCTTCACTTGCATGAAACGTTTGGCTTTTGTCCTTACGAGCGCAAGGTCATCATTGGCAGCATGTATACTGTGTAGCTGACCGGTAAGGCACGGAAACTGAGGTCATATTTCGCGCCAACGATTATGGTTCTGACACCGGCTCTGGGGTTGGAAACCAACATGGTTAACTTCATAGGAAGAGGGAAGGGTACCCTGTCGCTCTTGGCCATGACCAGAGATTCTCAGCAGAAGGCGGTGTCGGACCAGTGGATGGAATAATCACTCGAAGATACCCGTCCTTCCAGCTCAAGGGGGAGATGGGTATGTCCGTAAACAGTTTGGGAGCTCACTAGCAGACGATAAACCCCAGTTTGATTATATATATATATATATATATATATATATATATATATATATATATATATATATATATATATATATATATATATATATATATATATATATGTATATATATATATATATATATATATATATATATATATATAGGTGGGTGGAGGGTGGGGGGGTGGGTATAAAGAATACAAATCATATGGCGAATACCAGTCCTTGTAAGTGCACTGGATCCAGCAAGGAAGGGATCACGTATGTCAGGGATTAATATAAATGTAATAAAATGACTACGAACAGTGCAAAACTAGTATCTAGCTAGACTAAACGCTTTCAACTCTTAAACAGTCTTTTTCAAAGGCAAATACAAAACATAGACAAGACAAACAAATAAAACATACAAACCGTTGTCTTTGTAAAACTTTACATGACTATGACTTGTTGCTGATGCTGAAATATATTTTATATTGACCTAGAAATCGATGAGCTCTAGCGTCATCTGTTATTTTATGTAAATTTATGCACGCGCAAAAGACCTTTTTGCAGCCAGCAGATTCTCTTTTAAATAAGTCTTTAAATTTGCTTATTAGTCCCCCAATAACCTATAATTACATAACAATGAAATATCCGGGATATATTTTCTGCGTACATACATTTACATTAACAATCATCAGGTTTTACTACATTTTCTCAACATTACTCAGCGTGATGCACCAACAAAATGTAATCACAGAACATATAAAAATTGAATTATTAGCACTTTGCAGACCAGTAAAATGTAAATCAATATTGATAGAGTATGTAAAGATCTTTAACGATATTATCTCAAAACAATTTCTGTATTGTGCGAGTCAAGATATAGCTGTTGAGTGACTATGGGTATCCTATCCTCTTAACCCAGCTAGTATTACCTATCTCCATTAATACACGCCCAATTACATACAGACAAATTTGCGTCCTGTGTAGTTCTTCTTCTTAGAACGACCTAGCTATGTCCTCATTAAGGTATTTTAGTTTGTAGGTCATTGGTATAGTTATTTGCACTTTATCTGCTGCAAAGATCTTCTCTGTCCAATATTTTTCAAAACATTTCTCAAACACATTTTGTTACGACCGATATTCTAATTCTGTCGTGTTTGTTGAACTTAGTCTTCTTCGCTATCTTTTCCAAATTACTTTGATACTGTTCGAACTGATTCTTGCTAGCCAATGCTGGATTATTTACTGCTTCAATATGTGTCAGTTTGATTGAACTATGTCTCGTGTTGTTGTATTTATCAAAGATATTTGTAGCGTTTCAACGTTATTCGTTCGTGTTATTAGCAGTCATCTCTCTGTAGAGTTTTATTTTAGTGTCCAGTTGAATCGCTCAGCTGTAACGCTTTTACCCTCATTACCTGTTCTATCCTTTTCAATAGTGTGCTTATCCAGATAGTCCTCAAAATGTTTTTTGAAGAACTCAATACAGTTGTCATTCCCCAACTTAGCAGGTTGCCTCTAAAATTTGTTCATGATATCATGAAACGCAGATATTATTGTATTGCCCATTTTATTTTTAACTGGAACACTAAATCCACTACGACTAAATAAATCAGCAATATTCAAAACATACTTGCTACCTTCATTATAGTCATCTAGTTGTGTCATGCCAGTTAAGTCAGCTGCCCAAATATAATCTACTGTGATCGCAATGACCTTTCTTCGTAGCAAATTATTTAGCGTTTGCGCCTAACTCCTATGATACCTTTTTCAACTTTTCGATCAATGCTGTGTCTTATAACCTCAGGTTTCATCACCAACAACTCGTCTAACATGACCTTATCACAACCTCACTTATCCTCTAGATTATTTCTGTAGCAAATATCATGCCTCACAGCAATTGCATCAACTTGGTTGTATGGTACTTGTCCTGATAGTGGTTGATCATTCTCGTCGAGTTGCTGATCAAATTGGTTCCAAGGGCCTATGCATTGTGTTTTGGTAATGTCCAACCATGGTTAGGTTTAGGTAATTTGCCTATCAAACTGTGAACGTCAATCTTAACTCCTGTCATCGCGTTTTTGATTGGTTCTAGTTGATATGTTTCATCAATAATCAATCTGCGCTTACATTTTTGCAGTAAATTACTATTTTGTTATCCTCATTAGCTAGAAGATAATCAACATTAACAGTTGCAGCTCATTATTTTATGATTGCTATTGTTTATACCATCATGTCCTTTGCTTGTCCAACAATTGCTGGTGATATTATTAGCTCTTTCTTAACAAAGAAGTTCTCTGTCTTGCTACCGTTTTAACAGGTAGTCATCGTCATGCTACGTCCCTGTTTCGTTGTTACTTCCTCGGGGTTAACATTATCCGTTGGTTTCTTACATTTTAAACAATATGTTAACATTGCTATGTTCACGGTTTAGATATTACTGCAATACTATCATTGTTGATTAATGGCACATTGTCAAATTTAGCTACAAAATCTAAGAATCATCTAGCTGCATATCCTTTCCTCACGAAGAATTTTTGTATTTGATATGAAGAATAATTGATAGTCCATTGAACATGATCCTTAATCTTATTACAAGATGGAAGTCCGAATGAATTGAAGTAGTGTTTGTTGTACAATGTTGCGCGGTACGCACAAGATTAATCATCATAATCTTGAGCGTTAATAAAACAACAGGAACCAGGTTGTCTTTTTCGTGGTAGTTGATCTTGACTAAACACACCATTAAAACCTTCGACCCCACTAGGTTTGTTTTCAGTATCATAATTGGTTAATAGTTTTACATTTTGTCGTATCCCAGCTACTGTGAGACCTCGTCCTACACCCCATAGCTTGGGTTGTAGACTGACAGCTCTCCCAGCCAGTAGTGATCCGATAAAGCGGCCTTTCATTGCCCTCATCTGTGCTCTTGTCGTTGTTTTTGAAATTTGGTCATTTTCTCTTCTTTGTTCTCTTTGGCATTTATTTAACAGGCTTATACAAAATTTTCTTTATTCTATTACCAGCAATAGTTTTATTGATTTTCATCTTTACTATTCCGTGGATCATTGACCCAACTGGTCATAGTTGTCTGAGAGAACAATCTCTGTATACACTATTTCCTGATACAACTTTTTTGGTTGCTCCTGATATTGCTCCAGGTGCCAGAGTACTAAGTACGGGTAATAGTGAGTTTGGAAGAAACCTGCTTATAAATGTTGATACTGCAGGACTACATAATTCTCCCGACCTGCTCATTTCCATAATTTGTGAGGCCGATAGATTTAAGATAAATGAAGATCCTTTAGATATTTTGTTCTTTTGAGTTTTGGCGAACAACAACCTTGTTTTTGAACCTTTTGTTGATCTTTGGTTTATCCGTAGTGAAACAGCTTCTCGTGATGAAATTGCTCTACCCAGTTTTCTCATTTGACCATCACTTTAATTAACGTCTGCTCTCGTATAGACCATATTGTTATTAGCTTATTGACAAATCTGAATAATCATCTTGCCCTTTATTGCATCAAATGTGACTTATTTATCTGACGTGACAAGCGCATCAGCACAATACTGAGCTCCTGTATTTAGCAGCTAACGTAAGGTTTGTCTCTACCTCAGCCGATGAATTTCCTGTTCTCTCACTAGGTTTGCTAACTTCAAAAGGAAATACCGAGTAGTTAGATAAAACTCATCCAGCCATGTCTGCACTCCTCCATCACCAACATCATGATATGTCCGCCTTGATTCGAATAACATTGTGCAAGCACGTGATACTTTTAGTGTTTCTGGTGCGAAATTACATTTTAGTTCTGTCTGGATATTTTCTCGACTTAATAGTTGCCGAGATCCTAGTGACATTGTAGTGTGAAGACATTGTTTTGTTCTTGCGGATTAGCCGGTACTGCGGTTTAGAACGTGTAGAGCACGAGTTATTCTCCAGCTGTGCGTCACAGCGTTAGGAATTAGCTTACAATAAACTTTATTCCGAACGAAGTAGATTCTTCCGCTAAATGTCTATATTGTCGACAACAAATATCTTTGCTTTGCTATTGATGGAATTACTTTGGGATAAATAAGTTATCCTCGTTGGCGAAACCAGCTGCTTTGTGCATGTAATTTTCTGATTCAGCTATATTAATAATCAAAGTATGTTTAACTCCTCTAAACTCAGTGTTAACATCACGACAAAAACAAAACACTGACGTTAGTAGTAGCAACATTGATAATGTTGCTGCACTATCCGTAAACGCTCGTTTTTTTAAGCAAAACCTTAGTTTTAGTTTGTGTTTCTAATCGCTGAATCAGCAGCAGCTCATTTACTTAGCTAAGCTTCAGCATCATGTGGTGCTATTCCAGGTATATTACAAAATGATGTTAGGGCGTTTCTAGTGTTCACTTGCACCCGCATTCCGAGTGTCCTTAAAAATAATCATCCTTAAATGAGATTAAGTTTATTACTGTGCAAGCTATTGGTAGACACTCAGAAATAACCTCAATTGTTTGACTAGCAACCTGACAGCTTGCGCTCTTGAACAAGCACCAAGCATAGTTTCGTAATGTTATTGGTCTTTCCGCTAGGTACTTTATCAGCTGAAACTACTGCTAGTGGTCCTGCTGCATCTGTTTGCCTAATTTTTCCAAGTATCTCAAGAATAGCTTCGTGAAGCAGCAGATAAATATCTTTGTTTCTAGTGTTAATTCTTCTCTGACCAGCTTGATTAGGATCATTTGTGTTATCG
This sequence comes from Sinohyriopsis cumingii, assembly GCA_028554795.2. Lineage (NCBI taxonomy): Eukaryota > Metazoa > Mollusca > Bivalvia > Unionida > Unionidae > Sinohyriopsis > Sinohyriopsis cumingii. The sequence continues at coordinate 33,694,310 of CM068831.1, read as the reverse complement.
TCAAGATACTCCATGTATTCAAAGTCTGTAGCTGAGTCATAAAAATCATCCATCTTGGAAAAGTCTAGGTAGTCTCTTGCTGAATTCTTTTGTTGATTACACAAAATTAAAGACCATGATTGTCTTGCTAAAGCAATTATTTTAATTGAGATATACTCGTATTGACATTTATTTTGTTTATGGCACTAGCTTTTAATGTTTATCTCGCTCCCGCTTGATTCAAATTTGATATTGCTGTCTCATGTGATTAACGTCAAAGCACCAAAAGGACAAACTGTATCAGCCGTTAAAGTTAAATTGATTTCTATGTCAGTTGGACCTGATAATCTTTCATGGTGTTTACTAACATCGAAATGAAAAACTCTGTAGATTGTTGCGAACTTGGTTAATGATACTTATACTGATACTTCTGCATTGTTTTGAGTAACATTGTGTAATCCCGTCAGACAGTTAGTGTTGCTGGTGAGAAATCACATTCTACTTTTTTGTCAGAGTATCTCCTCGAGTTAATAGTTGCTTAAATGTTCATCAAGTGGAAATGAGAAAATATCGTCTTGTTTTGATCGTGCGGATTTACGTTACGTCCCTGTTTAAAGATGATACAGTATATCTCGGTAATTGATCATCTGGAATGATGGTCATTCTCCTATTGTGTGTTGCTGTTACTGGCATTTGCTTATAGTAAACTCTTTTTTGAAAAAAAATATAATTTTGTTGAGAAAGATTCTAGCGTTAATGTTATCTCAAGTTGTTTAGTTATTGCCGGTATCGCCTTCGGTATCCACAGTAATAGTCTACGTATCTTAAATTCACCGTTCTCAACACCAGCTGCTCTGTGCATGTAATCATTTGGTTCTGCTCTATCGAGACACAGTGTATGTTTTATTCATCTGAACACTGTGTTAACGTCACAGTAAAACGCAAAGACAGAAGACAGTGGAAGAAACACTGAAACAGTAACACCACCATCAGTTAATGGTCTTCTGTAGGCAAACCCAGTATTGTACAAGGCATTTTTTCCTTATGTGAAACTGTCATTTCATTTAGTTTGTCTAACATTAAAGTACCATCAGCAGATGGATCAGGTTAGGTTATTCAATTAAAATTCACATTAGTATCAGTGCTGTTCTAACTGAAGCCTCGTCAGCAGGAGCAACTGGATTTCAACATCAATATGTTGATTAAACGTATCAATTTAATTTCTTACTCTGACAAGGTCAACATTTGCGTTAACACTGTACACATGTAATCCACCAACAGGTACAATCTCATCTGGGTCAGCTGATCCAGTACTTGTGTCTTTGAACAAAAAGTTGCAGATGATCTAGAGTAATCGTCGCTGAATTAAATGAAGTTTAATATTGTGCTAGCTACTGGTAGGTTATTGCTGATGTCCTCTATTACTGTGTTGTCCATGAGATACTGAGCACATTTAAACATAGACTAACCACTAGTGTTGTAAATCATGAGACAGTAACTTATTAAATACGTCATTAATATAATCACCATCAGTTTAAAGTCTATTAATCTCAGTTTGCATTTGATCTAATCTATCACGAAGAGCACCAGCTAGTCCTCGTTCCCTAAATTAAATGATTCCTTACCTAGTAGAGCAGTCGTTATTGGTCTGAACAGATTCTCTAACTCCTGCTCAACTGCACACTGACCTGATCTCGCAGCTGTCCAGGCGTGTTTTGGTTGTTTTGTTGTTGTTGTTAGATTTATTAATGACAATTAGATCATCCATTATAATAGATCATGATACAATATATTGTAATCTGGTGATGTCAAGCTATTGTTTGATCTGAAGGATTTGAATAATTATGCTATCTCATTAACAATTTCTTATCTAGTATTTCCAGCTTGCTTAACTGAAATCAAGAACAACAAGCGATCAGCAACATCAACTGGTGATTGATATGTCATAAACACTTTTCTCACATGCCTAATTGGTTAGATGATCTTTAACTTTCTTACTAAAATTATTACAATGTTTGTCGATAATGTCAATTATACTACTACCCTAGATCGATCTTTCAGATGTTATAGTCTTTTATAACAGCTAATTAAAAAACAGGGATTTTGTTTAAATTGTGTGTAAAATCAATAGACTCCAAAACAATAAAGATACCACTGTTAAACCTAACAAATGTTATCGGCTAGATTGCCTTTTTATTAACAAATTTATTTACCTTTCTTGATCTGATACGCTCTGGTGAATTTAGTAAATTAAACTCCTATTGAGTCAGCATTTTCTTCAAAATAGAAAGCAAATTTCTTAGTTCAACTTGTCAAATGCAATGCCAATTAGATCATAAATTATAGTAACTTTTTTCAAGTTTCAAATCAATGTTGACTAATCCAGATTCTCTTAATTCACTGAGTTGATTTTGTGTCTTATCAGCTGTGGTCTTATCATCTTTAACAATATTAGAAGATTGATTATTGTCAATGAAGTCTTTAGGCCCCTTTTCTTTCATAATTTTTGTTGTTGCGGGATCAGCTGTTTGATCAGGTGCTTTCCGACCTATTGTTGAAGTTGTAACTGGTTTGAATAGTTTAGCATTTTCTTCTTCAAATCTATGTTCATCTTGTCTTGCTGCTGTCCAAATCTCTTTCAGCTTCTTTTCCTGTTTGATTACCTTGTATAATACTTCCTTCGTGTCCATATTACTCTAGTCAGACAAAAAATAATCTAGATTAGAAAGAAAGATTTTAAGTCCATCATTACAAAATTAGTCATACAGCAAAATCATGCATGTTACATATCGAGTTTCGATAATGTTCAGCGAACTTTTCGTTTGAAACATCAATGCATTGCACTCTGGTAATGTTCTGAATATGAGCATTATCTAATTCTGAAAACAATATAAAACAATCTGCGTTTCGCCTGATAAATCGATCAACTTTTCTAAAACCTTTTCGTAGATAAATCGTGTTGCAGCGTGTATTGCGTAACGAAGAAAAATACTATTTTTATATTTTGCCTTTCATCATGCTCAATTGGTATATCATCAAACACGACAATCTTATTTTCAATTGCACCTAACTCAGAAACTGGAGTAACCTGATTAGGATCTTTCATCATAAAAATGTCCTTAACTACTCCTAATTCAAGGAAGTTAATATAACGAACACTTTGCTAAACGAGATACAGTTTCAAAGGATCATGGAATACGAAAAGGCGTAAGATAAAAATATGAGATGAATTTTATCTAAACTTAAGTATAATGGAAACTGCTGATGTTTTAAACGAGATGTATAACGAGTTTGCCCTTTAAGATTTAAAGATCGTAAAATAGAAAGAATGACGTATAATAACATAAATTTCTGCCCTAAAGATATATCACGAATTAACCTGGCACTAATTCAAAAGAGACTCAAACAGAATATAATTGAATTTAGTTAAGACTGATACTGGTAGCAAATACTTTTATTTTCTCGATATACTAGAGTGCATGGTGCTTTCTGGTGGTGGTAGCAATTTTTACTGACCAATATCGCAATAGAAATACACAAAATTGATGATGGATCTAGACAAGACAGAGGTATATGATGAACATAATGCGACTATGTCAAATCATGAAGTATTCTAAGCGTTTAAGGAGAGCAAAATGATAACAGCTACAATGGTTCTCACTTTTTATAAATTCAAGGACATGCTCTGTCTAGTGGATAAACTAACCAGAACCTGGATAAAGACCCTGGGTAAAATTTTATATAATCAAGTAAATAATGAATAAGATAGAGGATCATTTGAATGAGTTTCCGAAACAGGTTGAAACAGAGATTGGTGTAGCAGGTTAAGTGTAAAATCACGTGATAGCTTGGCCAAGCTAGAGAGGAGAATAAGATGTTTTTGTCATCTAGTAGAGAATGTAATTAAGATAATGGAAGAGATAAAATGATGAGATCAAGAACCTTCCGAACGATGTCAGCAGCTTAACAAGCCAGATCGAAACAACTTCAAAGTCTTCTAAGACATTGAGCAAATTGAAAATGCTAGTGTTATAATGGTCAAAGATGATGATGATGATGATGATGATGATGATGATGATGATGATGATGATGATGATGACGATAATGAGGCTGATGACGATGACGACGACGACGACGACGATGATGATGATGAAGAAGATGATCATGATGATGTATTTTGTGAAGAGAACGAAATATACAAATAAAGGTAGAGTTGTTGTACAATCTATCAGCGACAAAAATCGACTAGAAGTGATGCACAAGGGATGATTCCAGCTTACCCGATCGGCTAATTTATAATCGTGATAAATTTCAATAAGGTATATGGAATAGAGACCGTGTTTGGTGCAAATTAAGTGAGAAAAAAACGTAAAAGAAAATGTTTATTGATCTGTAGAATAATACAACAAACTAAAATTGTTGCATTTTTTTATTTGGAAAAATAGTGCACCAATACGAACCTAAAATAGGTAATGAAATATATTTGAAATTTCACTCGAGAGATGAGGGGTGAAGAAGAATCCCCCTTTTACAAGACTACTATGTGATCCAGAAGCAAGTTCGCAAAATATGTTTTCATTTCGTCCAGGGGGATTGAATACGCACGAGATGTAACAAACTTTGAAGATAACTTTCATTTTATAAGCGGGTGAAAACCTTTGTCTTTCAACTTATTTGTAAGAGTTGTTAATAGTTATTGAACTTACCCAGCCAAAAATGACATTTGAAATGATGGGGAAAACTTGATTTTGGAGAATATCTACATTTCTGATCTAATAAGCACATGGTAAAGAAAGCATATATATATATATATATATATATATATATATATATATATATATATATATATATATATGTGTGTGTGTGTGTGTGTGTGTGTGTACGTATATAGTGTACATATATATGTATATATGGGGCCCATATATGGGGCCCAGAATGACCGAGTGGTCTAAAGCGATCTCCCTTACGGATCACTGCCATCTCACCTCTGTCTGCATAGGTTTGAGTCTCGGATTCGGCCAATCGTGGGTCGGTGGTTCTTTCTGGGGATTTCCCGGATTCTTCCTCCACCATTAATACTAGCCGCCGTGTATCGTGTGCTGATAAATAGCGTTAAACCCTACAACAAGAACAAAATATACATATATAATCAGGAACTCATATATTGCCACATTGCACCTGAGCAATTTGCAGCAGGAAAGGATGTTCTTTTTGGAACGTTTATATTTGAAAGGTCTCCGTTTTACGCTCCTGATCTGTAATTAGAAAAGGAATGTCGGTAACTTTTCAAGTCAGCAACTTTCTTTCTACTGCACCATGCTTCAAATAAAAATTGAATTAGGCGTGATGCGTTAAAAGCGCTAGTTTGAAGTTGGGATATTTATGTATTTACATAAGTTCAGAGTAAAGTATTATATTAATTCTATTTTACATTATATAAATAAATGAGGCAAGTGAGAAAATAGTATGTATATCGAAGGTAAATTTTGTTTATTTTGATTTGAATACAAACACAACTTCGTTCATCTCCAAATGGTTTGGGAGGTATTTGTCGAGGCGAATTAACCAAAGACATGGTGTGAAATGAAACGGATTACCGCCGGCAAGTTTACATGCTTCTCATAGTTCACGTAACATAATTTATGCAAGTCCATCATTTCAAAATGTGTGCTGGCACTCGTTTGTAATTGACCCGCATACCAATACATAAAATGATCAAAAGTTGTTACATTCTCTCATGTGCCAAATCTGTGTTACCTTTTCACCCAATACAATCTATTGTTTATTGAAAAACATTTAAAAATTGTTTCGATTCCTATATGAGATACGCATTTTGTATACATAATTGTGTGTTATTATATTATATTATATAAGTACCTATATGTATATGATTAGGTCTATTATCCAACACTATTGTTTTAACAAGTCATTGTGACATATGCCGAAATGTCATCACTTGCATTGGCATTGCAAAGGGACAATTTCGGATCGGGTGCGTAATCATAATTTAGGAAACATATCAATAACACCCCAATACTTCTATTAAAATGCACCCTGATACCTTGGTCTCCCATGATGATCATGACACGATACCAAGTCGCACCGTTCAATCTCCGATACTGTCGGATAAATTCATCATAGCTCAGGTGCTACAAAAATGCATTAGCAATAAAGAAATAACTTTATATCAGGTATATCCAGCTTTGACACTATCGATTGTTTTTTCCTTGCAGTGCCAAGTGTGCCGGTCATTTTCAAAAGGTTTTTGTTTGGGTTTAAGACTTTTTTGTCAAATTATCTGTAATATTTACAGACATTTGTTTCATTTACTTCGGTCTATATCAGACAATGCAAAAAAGCTGAAAACTTTGTACTACTAGTACATGTCACAATTTATAGGTATGACTTATGCTGGTGGTGGTGACATCTATCGCCTGTAGTACCATCGATCAATATTACTTGTGATATTTCTGTGGATTGAAAGGAATTACAGGCGCAACGAAATATTTTGTGTAAAATTAATGGTCAGGGAGATCATATCCTTAGAGTAGAGTGTGTTGTGGAAGGGAAAGAGGGTCTGCTATAAAGGCGCAACGTAAGGTAGAAGACTTCCCCATAACTCTTTGAACACAAGCAGAAAGGTTAACCAAATAAATTAATATTTGATAAAACAAAACAAATTCTGGCATTTGTAATTTTAAAATGCACATATGCATACACACAGTAAAGACAGTAATGGCACGTTCAGTCGTTATCTTTCTTTTCTTTTGTTTTTCAGCAACTCGTAATAGATTTGGCAAAGTAAATTTGAACACTATATAAGTATGCAATACAACATACTGAAAACAAGGGGAAAATATTGAGCTGTCAAAAATGTATAATGTATGAAGTCAAAGTCAAGAAAACCCGCTAAGGGATATTAATGCAAGAAGATTAATAGCTGAAATGAGACACATCTTACGACCCAGAAATAAAAGTCAGGTAAACTAAACACCGTGATCAAAATTAATATATTTCTTCCTACACTGATTACGTTGACTGAAAGGATCACGTACACATATAAAAGCCAATGACGTTCGGACCATGGGATGAGCTAGGAGTCATGTTGTGTATGCAAAATAAACATGATAGGTTTGGTTTGGTTTTCTTAACAAGACAATTGCATACGTATCTGAACCAAACAATTTGATTGTTATGTTTTTTATTCTATTTTTATTGCTTTTACTTTCTTGCTTCTTTACTCCGATATTGTTATTATTACGTACTACTCATTTTCGTCTCCGTTAACTTTACGTTGTCATAACTGTGCAGCATTTTACGATACTGAACATATAGATACTGCACGACCAGTGAATAACACGTGCACAATATGTGCGTCTAAACCTAGGATAGAGTATTAGGAACCACCTTGTACAAAACATTTACATTCATTTAGTAGGAGCTATATGTTTAGTTTTATCAGAAATATGTAGAAATGATAAAGTGAATAATGTGGACGAGCTTACTGAGTCACAAATGAAACGTTCAAAGCAGCAAACAAATGAGCGTGGTATTCAGAATTTTCACAATAAACGTGAGAAACGCTGTATTGAAAATACCATTCTGATCGGTTAAATAGTGATTTACGAGACATGTTAGTATATTTTCGTAAATGGAACGGCTAAGAATATTTTCAGGCTTCTCGGGGGTTTATAAAAATGGAATAATAAAGCATATTGAGGCCAAAGGCTACCAGATATTTAACAGAGACGTACTGTTGTATAAGTCACAGAACTAAATTCAAGGAAAATATGCAGCTGAAGGTTTAGTTGAAAAGGAAGGGAGGGGCTCAGAGCCAATAAGGAAAAACCACGAAGAATTCTTATTGATTGACTAGACTGTCACGCGCCAGCAACTTACGTTAACCATTTTGATACAATGTTTCAGCTTCAGGCTAACGATAGACGCCATATATGTTACAACATACCTGGGGTCCCTACAAAGAACATGTAAGTTACAAGGCATTAGCAGGTATTAAAAATGGGAAAAAAATATACTTACATTTGCATCTTTAATTTCCTCAAAATGTACTTTATGGCTTGATTCGCTAAGTTAGGATTACACGAACCATGCCATGGGTTCTAAAAAATGATTGTCCTGTATTTTCGAATAGAATCCAACTGCATTAACATTGTCATAATTGTACTCACAGTGGAAAGAACATGATATTTCATAATTTCATTTTGATAATATCAATAGAAAGAATTTATATTTTCCTTTCATCTGTGCTGTAGTGGAGAAAATAAACAAAACAAAAACAAACTGACGTTTTAAAACAGCTGATTGGTGTATTTGCACTCTGATATCGGTACTAGGACTGGTGTTGTACATTTGTAGCACTCAAGCTTGCCAGTTTAAGTAACTATTATTCATTTCGAAGGAATCTATGGTTTGTCATTCGATTTCAGACTCGAAAGGAAGTGCAGTGGTCAAATACGACACGATAATAATAATCTTCATAACGGTATTACATTGTCACAACCGTAGGTTTCATGGTGAAGATGTCGAAAACTGTTTGGAGCATGAACACGAATCTCAGTGCATTATTATTAGGTAATTACAATCGTTCAAATCTCTTGCCGAATTTTTTCTGACTACGTATGTGAAGTCCGAGGAGTTGTTGAACACTCTTTCTGTCTTATCTTTGACACAGCACTGATGAGGAATTAATGCCTTCGACAGAAGTATGAAGAAAATTTGCAGGAGTGTCCCGTAGAGCAATTGTTTACTAACCTGTTTGAATCAACGCATGTTACTGCCTTCATTAATAGAAATGTGTTATTCAATAAGCACGTCTTGGAGAAATTCTTTTCCTTGCATCAATGCAGAATCTTTTAAAACATACAAACCCCGAGTAACTGGAGTGACCTTACGTCTCTGGCTCTGTCTGTTTTGATCGCATACCGTCAAGGACTTCGGGCAAGTACGGGAGTGACACGTGCCAATTTCCTTCTGCATTGAAAAAAGTGTAGAAATGGCATTAAACAGTTTGATCGGTTTACTGAAACTCATAACGTATTTAACTGTATTTTTGTCAACTTCATTTTCAAGATTTGCCTTCATTTATGGTCATTTGTGGAAATCAGCTCCTTTCCTGAATTATTTTTCACGATAAACTGTACGATGTATTCAGAGAAGTTGTAAGCAGTGATTGTGGAGTATTAATGTCAGTTCTCGTGATGTAACAAAATCTTGTTTGTTCCATGCGTCGGCGGCAGAGTCTGGAAACAACTCCGAGAAATCAGAAAGGGCACTGAAACCTATTACTATATTTGCGCGTTCCCTTGAAATCATATTGCAATTGCGAAAAATATTAAAAAAGGTTCCTTAATCCTTTTTTGTTGTTTGGGCAATAAAAAGACTCCTCGGATTCGTAGTTGTTTCTGTGACTACACATGGATGATCAAAACCTATTAATTGACCACAAGGACAACATCGTTTCTGTTCTGAACGAACCTGTGACTTTTTGTTATTGGCGCAAATATGATCTTCACAAGGGATAACCTGTTAATAAATAGCAGGAAGTTTCGGTCTTTGAAATGATTCATGTAAAATGCAGTTTGTATGCAGGTAGATAATTGAGCCATTTCTTGGAATACAACATCCTGACTCCAAATATCCATGACATCTCTCCGCTATAATCATGTTTCTCGCGATAGCTAGAAACGTGGTTGTATTTGTTGCAATAGTAACTAGTAATACCGTTAACATGTTTTTGTAATTACACATGTGATGGAATCTTCTGACAGTAAAAAGGTATAAACGAAGCAGTATGTTTCCTCGAATGACATCAACTTCTTTTGTGATAAGTGTTGCAAAACTTCTGATATTGTTAGATGCGATAAACAATTCTAGCACTGAGTCACGAAAATGAATCAACCTTAATTATGAAAATGTTAAAGAGTCAAAATATTATCTTTTCACCAGCATGTGAGGATTTAGTGGTGTATATATATAAGTACTAATTTCCCTTGATGGTGTGATATTGAGTCATTGATTTGTTTGTTGTATATATGTGTTTGTCATTGTCATTATTTAAAAAGAAGGAAAGTCTAAAATTTGTTTGTAGTGCAGTGTGTTGGTTTGCTGTAGTATAGTGTTATTGTATGTAAAAGGTTATGTGAGAGTTTATTTTAGGTAAGTGATATACTACTTATTTTACATATTAGGGTCTTGTAAATGGTGTTTTATATAGTTTATGTGAGGAATATGATCCTATACCACCTTGCTTTAGGCAAGAAAGAGGCACGTTCGTCAGTCAGGCTAGCGATCTGTCATGCATAGACACCTGCAGAATGACTACAATCTAAAAACAATATGTTAGAAACACCTTGAAAATGATCGAATCCGGCTTTATGAACGGACCATGGAGGTTCTACATGAAGAAGCAAATCTTAAGGTCCAACAGAAAAGAGAAAAATATAAAAACAATAAAGAAAGATACTGCTCCGTTTGGTGATGCTGCAGCTCTATATTGTATAATCTTTGGCGAGGGATCCATCGCAGAAACCATTCATAATATTTCTGAGAGAGGACTGGAACTTGGAATTGGAGCAGCAGCGATGAAAGTGGGAACCCCAGTGTCGACAACCACCGCAACATACGCATTTGCTTTCTGAAGCACAGAGGGATATAGCAAACTTCAGAATCCCTGGAATGATTAATAGATATTCTTAAGCCACCAGACCCCCACTGTAATCCGCATCTCCACTAATAGTTGTGGTATAGATGGTTACAGTCAACAGTGTATATGTGTGGTTCTCGGCCTGGAAGGCGTATACATTAACCAATTGCGCGGGATGAAGGACGGCCCTTTTCAGAGCGAGCAAGATTTAAAGAAATGTTTGTGTGTACGTGCCTATATGAGTTTATATTTTTCCCAACACAAACTGCACTCCCTTATTAAATGTTTAGAGGTGTGTCCATAAATACAAACTAACCTTCTTATGTCATAATGTGTAATTGTTATGTTTGTTGTATAGGTAAATCTTAGAAAATGTTTTCCTTTCTTCGATGTTGCTTGTATCGAGTATAGTGGGCTTGTTTTAATAGTGTATTTGCATGTTAAAATCTGAGTTTATTTTAGGTCCGCGCAAAGCTTTTGTATGTGATATGTACTGTGTGTATTTGTTGTTTTCTTTCGCGCTTGTGCTTCATGCATTTAAATCGATGCACACACCAATCGTACCATTCATCATCAATCAGACAAGATAATAATATGATAGACAAGTTCCAAAATCAGTAGACATCACGGTGGACATTGAGCAACTACATTGGCTAGTAGTGACAAACGATATAAGCTACACAGAGTGAGAAGGGAAGCGGATGCCCTCCAAAGAGCAAACGTCCTGATTAAAGAAGTGATGAAAGCTGAAATAGGCAAGGTGAAGACCATGTAGGTTAAAGAAAAGAGAATGAGGGGAAACAAAAACGTTGCAAAGAATGACCGAGAACTGGATCAAGAACCATAATAATTTGTTTCCGAAGATAATGACATCCCGACTGCATGCCTATATAAAAACAGAAACATAAGATGAAGTTTCAAGACCAGGAGTCTCAAACTAAAACCAAACAGAGGGCCGCAGGTAGGCATATTCGATGGCCCAAGAGACGCACCATGTTAGTTATCTATCATGACACCTTGTGACGCCAATCATTTTACGGACCACAGGATACAGCTTGGCGGTCCGCATGCGTCTCGGGAACTTCGTGTTTGAGACCCCTATTCTAGACATACTGAGGAGATGGTGGAAAAACTGGAGTAAATAGAAGAAATCCCAACGGATCTTTTCAGGACCAGTCACTTGCCTTGAAAATAGACTTGTTCACTCTGATACAAATGTGTTTTGTCTCTGTATTGTGTGTGTGTGTGTGTGTGTCTTTCTTTGCGTATGTCTATGTATTTCAACTCCAATTTAAATTCCTTACCCATTCCCTTTTAACTCCATGAACACCTTTGTCCCCCAAGAGTCTTTCCTATGTTAAGTCCCCTTTGCCCACCCCCCTAGTACAATTCCAATTTACAATTCCCCTTGGGGATCTCAGCCTCTTCCATGTTAAACTCACCTTAAGTGTATAGTGTCTCTCCCATGTTAAATTCCCTTAGAGGATAGTGTACCTCTTCCATATTAAATTCCCCTTTAGGCTGTCCATCCTATTTGACATTTTCCTTGAATCTAAGAGTCGATTGGGGTCACCCACTTGTTAAATTGGTCCCAGTACCGTAACGTCACTCATGTTAAATTCCACTTGCGGCTATGTTCTTACATATACTACACTCACTGCTGCTAAACGTATTATGTAGAGACGCAATAGGTATGTAACAAATAATATGAATTTCTGTCGAGGATCCGTGTTCATATAAATAGAATTATGGTTTAATTCTATGAAATGTAAAGTTATGTTAAGCTCTGTTAAAACCCACATATTTATCTTCGACATTTTCCTGCAAGCAATACAATCTGTAGTTCGACTGTTTCTCCCATTGGAAATGTAAACTTTTAGCATTGATATATCCAGTAGTACCTAGCCTTCAATGGGAAACAGTGTGTTACAGCATGTCATTAAAAGGTGACATATGGACTTTGTATCAATTAAATTCACTCTCTACACGTTTCCCTGTACAACACTTCATCAAAAATAGCCCAGCAAAATAAGTTAAAAAGTTGTTCAGCATTCATTTCGAATTAGAACCATGTCCTTTGCGCACCATTCGGAATGCCATATCGGCACCTATTTCATTGAAGAAAACCTAAAAAAAAGACCCTACATGATATTTGGCTTTTAATTTACAAATAGACAAGTAATAAGATTTAGACATGGCTTCTTTAAGCTGCTATATTGCTTCCCAAGTTGCGATATTTGTATTTCTGATCAGCTAACTGATGTCGCCTTTTCTGGTGAAACCTTCATGCAGGAGGAGTAGACATGAAATGATTTTCTCGATTTTTGTTGTGGCTGTATATTGTTCTACAACACGATCACTTTCATGGTGGTCAATTGCAACTTGGGAAGAATATGTGTTCAAAGTTTCATTGAAACAATATAAGTAGATTAGGGAGAGTTGCAATAACACACTTGTGCTAACGAACAAACGGATAAAGTGCCACACATCTTAACCTGTACAACAATAGCAAATTAAAAGGGTCTTAATGTCATTTAAATTTACTCCAGAAGAATACAAATTCATCCTGATCTGTAATCTTAATATGACAATCCACTTTGTCTACAATGCCAGAAAGTATTCCACAATAAATCACAAATGCCGATTGTTGTGTTCAGCGGTCATAAACCTCTTACTTTCATTAACATAGTGAAACACAAACATTGAAAATTGTAGCTGTGGAATTTTATGATGCAGAAATGCACCATTAATGTTAGAAGCATAGCTGGAAAAAGATACTTTGATTGCAGATGCATATTCTAGTGTAAATAACTAAATAATAATAATAATAATAACAATAATAATGAGGACTTTGTATAGCATAATCTTTAGAAGGTCTAAGCGCTTTAATAACATTAGACAACACCTACAAGATAAAAACATAATGATATGATTACAAAAGCAAACACCATGAATTTAGAAAACATAGAAACATGCTGAGAATATTTAAGGTAGGAAACATTATTAGGTCTAGAAGTTTGTTCTTTCAGTCGAAATAAGTGAGTCTTGAGAGCAATCGTGAATGGGATCACTGTGTCTTTGTGTCTAAGTTCAGTGGGCAATTCATTCCACGTTGCTGGGCCCTGGTATGCAAAAGAACGCTGTTCATATGACTTTCTTTTCATAGTGGGAATAATGAGCATACGATTGTCAGAAGAGGAGCGTACGTATATTGCTAGTGTGTACACATGGGTGAGGTCGGATAGGTATGTTGGACTAGAGTCCGACAGTGAAACGTAGCACAGAAAATACATTTTGTGTTTGATTCCGGATCGAGATGGATAGCCAGTGTAGGGTACAGAGCAGCGGGGATGTGTGATCTGATCGTGGTACTCTAAGTATGATCTGAGCAGCTGTGTTTTAACTTTTTGAAGTTTCTGGAGCAGATATTGAGATGAACCAGACAGAATTGAGTTACAATAGTCCAGTCTTGAAAGTACTTATGAATACACACGTGTTTTAGTGGCATCAACTGAAAGATATTTGCGAATTGAGCTGATGCGTCGCAGCTCAAGATATGCAGCCTTGCATATGTGCATGACATGTTGGTGCAATGTGAGAGTACTGTCCAGAGTAACACCTAGGTTTCGTACTGATTGTGTGAATTTAATGTTGGTGTTTCTGATATTTATTGTTTGAGGTAAAGGATGTGAATTAGAAAGTCTTTGTGTTGTGATCAGAATGGCCTCAGTTTTATCATCATTCACCTGCAGCTTGTTACATGTCATCGATGATTTAACATCAGAAATGCGCCTCTCTACACCTTGGATGGTAGCATTAACTTCAGTTGGGTGGCTAGATTTGTATATTTGGGTGTCATCAGCGTACAATTGGTGAAACACTGGATGATGATCTATGACACTATATATAATAATATTTTGCTTTATATATCATTTGCGTTATTCATAAGACCTTTACTGATTATATTATTATTATTATTATTATTATTATTATTATTATCATTAATATTATTAGTATTATTAGTATTATTATTATTATTTATTATTATTATTATTATTATTATTATTATTATTATTATGTTGTTGTTGTTGTTGTTCTGGTTTATTGTGAATTTGTTCAAAGACGTCCTAGATAACGCAATAGTGATACATCGAGACAGTTAGAAGTTTAGGCCATTCAGGGTTAATGACACATCAGAACATTCAAGACCAGAAATTCATTCGGACAATCTTGTTATTTTCGACTGGTGATATAATTTCTGGAATTATTTTGATTTGATTCACAATACTGATATCGCCTTGAACATGGACATTATTTCGTTTTACAAAACTTGTTGATTTTGCTTTTATCTGTTACTCAATTTAAGGAAAACATCCCTTAAACTCACTTCACATATTATCTACTATTCACACACGAGAAGGAGAAAAGAGAAACCCAAACTATTCTATCAAAAAACCGGTATCTACTATGCATAAAGGGGAAGGAGAAACAAAAAATACCAAAATATACTATCCACACCGGAGAAGGAGAATAAACAAACTCAGATTGTATTAGTCTTGAACACTTCTTTATAGGAGGATGAGTCAACAATGGATGGTCAAACTGGAGATTACGCCACTTTATATGGTTTAAGCGGACGCGATAGAAAACATCCCTACAATGTTTAGAGTTGGAACGCTAGTATCGTTTGATTTGAGAGCGAGGGATAGAGAGACGGCAAAGTGCATATGTCAAGATAAAAATGGAAAATAACGCATTTTTGCAGAACACATTTTTATTCATATAACTAACAACCAATAATTAATAATTAACAATAAAACAAACAAGCATTTCTCAAATAACAAACTATTTCTGACAAGGTTGACAACGTTGTGAAGTCGAGCTAGGTTTCCAGGTAAGGAAAAAATTGGGCCATTGATGTATACTACGCTTCCTAGCTAAAGAAAAAAGATAACCATAATGGTCACAAAACCATCGATCTACTTCGTCATCATTTCTTGAAGAGTGACGATCAAAATAAGTCACTATATGTTCTAAAGAATATCCAAGACTGCGTTGATAAAGAAAATACATACAATATTCTCCACACACCATGTAATATGTGCCTTGCAATTTCACGTTATTGAATAGCGTTATTTGGGCACTTCTTCTCATAAAGTCGATGATGTCGTCTTCCAAAGGTGGCAAATGCATTCGAATCAAAATACCCCACACAACCTTCTTTAGGAAAGAAGACGTCTACCCAGTGGTTCCTGGGAGATGACTGTCGTCCGTGTTGATGACATAAGCTTGATGGTCTTGAGGTTTGCGATAAGGTAGTTCATCTTTAGCACACATGATTCCAAGAAGCAGTATACGGACTGTGGGTTCACAAGGTAATAAAGTTCCCAGGTATCCATTTTTGTGTTTTTTGTTGACTTTTCTAGTTGTTTTTTTTTACAGGTGATGATAAGTTATCGATTCAATCCTGGCTTTTTGCTTGAAAATATCTGACAAGTAACCGTTTCTTCGTTTTGTCTCTGCAATCTGAGCCAAGAGAGCTTCGATGTGATGGATCGTTAGAGTCATTAATGGAGGAGATGAATGATCACGCAAATCTATATATCACGATGCAACACCGCTTCTTCCTTGATGAGACTCCAAGCTTCGTCCAGATACTCGTCCAATTTGTTTTCTTGACTCAGCATCATATATTTATCGTGGTGAATTTGACTGGGATGATTGTTTTGACATCCATATCAATCTTTCTTCATCAGTTCCCTAATTTGTTCTGCCAGGTGTTTGGTGAAACAGGAGACTAAATGTTCTTGTTCTGGCCATATGGACTTCATCACTATGTCATTTTCGTCTTTGTCTTGGGGATCTGCTTCAAAAGTATCATCACATTCCATTTCCATAGATTCTCCACAATTCATAGACGGATTACAGTCTGCCATCGCTTCTAATAGTCTAGAATGACTTCTCTCAAACTGTTGATTTCTATGGTAATATCAAATTCACTGATTAATCAGGTTCTCATTTTACAAACACAATTTCCACACGAATCTTGCCGGATTTTATAGGGTGGAAAAGTCCCTCCTCGCTGCCTTGGCCCGGAGTGAAATCAAAAGCCCACAAAGCGTACCATCTTGCATAATCCTCGTACGAAATGCCGTGAATGGTGAATCCCTAATTGTCTGGTGGCTTCGTACAAGGACAAGTACGATGTCAAGTAATTCTTGTCAATGTCAGTTCAAAGACTACAAAGTCTTGACAACGTGACTGACTTAAATTTCGGAAACGTTTTTATGTTGATACTCGAAAGGATTTTACTTCTAGGCTCCATGGAAAGCTTCTTTCTTGACAATGCCAATGATTAAACGTTTAGGTAACTGTCCTTGGAACAGATGATCTTCGATCATGGATCGCTGACCCCGGGGGAATGGTGAAAGTATTTAGTTTCACACACAGTATCGGATACTTGGCGGTCGTTCTGCTCAAAGTGTTACTGATGTCATTTTCCACTTTAGGTAACACTTCCACACGTCGCACATAGTTTGGATTCATCGATTTTTGTTTTGTAAGCGGCATTAGCTGCAGCCATAAAATGGAAAGCGGCGCAGCTGCGATTCAATCTCAGGCGAACATCCACTCCGTTCAGCAAATACTGATCTTGCAACCACATATCCAAATGCAAACGATCCATCAGTTCTAAACTACGGCTTCTATCAACTTCCTCTGGACGGTCTTTAAACTCAACATTGTTGTTATCTAGGACAATGAACTTGCCTGGTGAGTCAGTTTTCCATACCTCGCACGCATCCAGATGTGTGATCATGGCCCCTTTTCCGTACGTCAAAAGATTTTCCAGTGACGCCGGGTAATGGTAAGTATCCATGCTGCTGCTTACTAGGTTTCTTTTCAAGTACAAATTCACTCCGCTAAACAAGAAATGCATGAAACTGTTGACGGGAGCTACTTTGTTCATTGTCGCTTAGGGGAGTGTTGGGCGGTTCGATCACTTTCACTTTCAAGTACAAGTAACTGCTATTCAGGTCGACGTAATCTTCGGGTTGTCCTTTGATTTCAAACTCGATGGGAGCGGAATTAGTCAAAGAGGAGACGGGATGAAATTCGACCCATTGGGATTCTTGCATCGTCATCAGTATGGGTGCCATGGAAAACATATCCAGTTCCGACTTGGAGCTGGCGCAAGAACCTCAGTGCATCATTTTTCTTTCTCTATCATTTAATAATCAAAAGCGTCTAAGTTTCAGACGGTTCTTTTCTTAGTCATTCTTGATTTATGAGTATGAAGGCTTCTGAAGGGGTGTTTTCGTCGTCGTCTCTTTCTGCCTTGTCCATGATGTGTCATCAGGAAATCGGGAATGCCTGACTCGTCAGCGTCCAGGGCATTTATAGGAGTTTCTCGTTGGCCCAAAATGTCTTAGGGTTTTGTTTTTCGATGATGACATTTTGGAGAAATACTTTAAAGGCGTGTAATCTGCGTGTCATCATCGATTTCAAAACGAGCGAAACCGAACAAAAGACCGACTTCCAACTATCTCCTTAACCATGTCCTCGCTGTCGAGCGACGCCTCTTTATACTGGATACATGACTTATGAGTCGTTAGAGAATCGTTTATAAAAATGGAGTTTCACCGTGACTTTCCCTTTGGTGAATGAAATATTTTGTCCCAGATCTCCTTTTATAACAATGTTGACAGTGTCAGAATACTACATACAGACGGGTAAGTAGTGATGAACATGATATGTATTTCCACCTTCCTCGTCAGCGTTTGTGGCAGAATCCATTTTGAAAGGAATAATACGTAGTAACGGTACGTAGATGTGACCCACCACGTTGTACTTCACTACATCGGAGTACACAAACATCAAATTGGGAAACGAAATAACTTGGAAAAAGAATCGTTGTCGGAAATGACTGGTAATTTCTTTTTGTGGATCATTGCCATCCTCATCTCCATGTCTCCACCCAAAATGTCGAGCAATCCAGGACAAAATAAAATGGACAAGACTTTACCCTCCGGAAATTTCATAAATAAGGCGACGAGCCACTTTATGGTACTTGATGGTGACATTTTCGTGTCCAAGGCTTTCCTAAACACAGCATTGAATTTGGTAGCAATCGTGCTCACCAGATGTTGACCACTAAAATAATAACCTGAGGGAATTAGCAAGTTATAGGTATACTTTTGAGGTTTCGAGGTTCATGTTTTATTCTCATACTGTACATGGGTATCCAAGTAGCATTGCACATGCTTGTCATAAACTTCGACCTGAAAAGTGTTTTGATTTGGAAGGACATTTAGAACTTGTATAGGATAAATGATTTCCACCAAGGCCACTTCCCAATGGGCTTCGTTATCTAATTCGATGGCCTGGGGTAATTTGGCCGTGAAAAAACACATCGTATTGTGGGAAAACACCTATACGGAACTGTGTAAACGTGGTTGCTGTTGTTGTCCCCGCCCAAAATATTATTGCTGTTGAAATGGTGACTGACGATGGATAAAAATCTCCCCTTGTTCCCATTCGAGGAGTATTTCAGGGAAGGATTGGGAAGAAGACAACCGATGCAACTGCTCAGTAATATTGACCACAATTGTTTATATCCGTGTTGCAAACTCAAATTGGCAATGGCTGCACCGATGACACAATACATCACAAAGATTTGGCAGGAAAAGACGATTTGCGTTTTAGGCACATTTTCTCCACAACACACCCACAAGGGTTGTTTTTATAGATCTTGCAAAGGCCAACTCGGTGAAGGAGCGATCACTGCATTGGTTTCTCATTGTATCTCTCTTCATACAACCGTTGCCCCTATAGTCTATTCTTTTATCTTTCCCTTTCCCAAGTCTTAGAAGACTTCCTAGAAGGCGATGGCTTAACGTGTCAATAAGGAGGTAATTTTACCGACCCTAGAAGGTGGTGACTTCACGGGTCAATCAAAGGTAATTTTATGAATTGAGTATGGCATATGTGTATCACTGGCACTTGAAAAGTGTCCCCTTGTTGGGCTCCATGGTGGGCGTGGAGCACGGGTGCTGAATTGTAAATAAACCAACATGGATATTTCCAAACAAAGTCAAAACAAACGAACCAAAACTCTATCTGATTCGGATAACGAACCATGTAGTGTGGAGTCATTTCCACGCTTCATGGTCATACAATCTAAAGATGCCACAAAACTGCTTGCCTCACTATCTTCATTTGTCATCAGAAAGACTATCACATGATCGATTGGCACACGAAAAAGAGTTTAAAAGTTGAAATCGGGTTGTCTTCGTATTGAGTGCGAGTGAGAAAACATAAAAAAATGAAAACATTCTTCGATATCCCAGTGACCTCGTTCGCTCATACCACCCTCAATACGTCCAAAGGCGTGATTTGATGTCGTGACTTCGCTGGAGTCAGCGACACAGATATTATTGACGGGATGAAAAACGAAGGTGTCATTGCAGTACGTAGAATACGTATTAAACGTAATAACAATATGCAGGACACCAACACCACTGTGCTCACCTTCAACAAACCAACTGTACTCAAAGTGGTAAAAGTTGGCTTTTTCCAAGTGAAGGTCGAGATCTATATTCCAAACCCACTTCAGTGCTATAAGTGTCAGAAATAAGGCCATCACGAAGACCGCTACTCTAAAAGCCAAATATTTGCCGATGCAGAGACCATTCTCATCAGGATTCTGTCTGTAGAGAAACTCCACATTGTGTCTACTGTGGAAAGGAGCACCACGCCAAATCCAAGGATTGTGATACATGGAAACAGGAGAAGGAAATACAGAGGGTAAACTATACATCTAACATACCCTATCCAGAAGCCAGAAAACTCGTTCAGGCCAAAATCGCCCATCCTGGCCCATCCTTCCCAACTGTAGTGAAAAACAATTCGAAAACAACAAAGGACGCTCAAACACAAACAGAAACACCCGATTCAACACCAAGCTCAAACACCCACCATTACCAAGCACAGAAAAACACGGCATCTACTCAGACTACATTTAATAATACCCAACCACCGAAATCACCAAAAAGTAAAAACTTTCACGGAAAAAGACAACAAAAGGAGTCAGATGACCCCATCAAACTCTACAACAGGTTTGGACACATTGAGAGCATGGATGCAGAAAAAACTGCTCCATGCGCTCAAGGTAGATCCAGACCTACAAACAAGAAATTCACCCCCGTACTTCCTCCAGAGAAATAACCAAACAAATTCCCTCCGCGAAAAGTGTAACCTAGGTCCACAATCTTCAATTTAAAAGGATAATGAAGAACACCATCATACAATGAAACTGTCGAGGACTTAAAGCAAATTACAATGATAATCTCCTACTTTTAAACGAACATGATCCAGCGGTACTATGCCTTCAAGAAACATTCTTGAAAGATACGGACAAGATCACATTTAAAAACTACTCCCTGTTTAACACCTACTCCTAAACTGTTGACAGGGCCTTAGGAGGAGTTTCTGTTATTGTGGTTGCGTTGTGTATGGTTCAGCCAGAAAATCATATCTTAAAATGCTTGATCCAATTCATCGTCAGGGAATAAGACTGGCTCCGGGAGCATTTAAAACATCCCCGTGTGAAAGCCTACTAGCTGAAGCGAACGAACCACCGTTATCGCATCGTAGAGAAATGCTTTCCGCACATTATGCTCTCAAATTAAAATCAAACCTTCTGAATCCTGCTTTTTCCTCTGTTTTTCAACCCAAATACAAAACCTTATACGAAAATAAACCAAACGCAATACCTTCCTTTTGCATTAGAATATCATCCAGCCTTGACAGTACAAAAATTGATCTTTCTAAAATTTAGAAAACGTCCATCTCCAAAACACCACCCTGGCTACGTAAACAATCAAAAGTACTTTTTAAGCTACACAATGGAAAAAAAAATCTGAGACAAACCCTTCCGTCTTCCACAACTGTTATGAAGAACTCCTCACCGATATTAAAAACTACACAAGAATTTATACCGACGGATCAAAGGATGAGGAAAAGGCTGCTGCAGCCTTCGTTTGTGGAAATCACACAACGCAAGTTCGCTTACCAAATGCAACACCAATTTTTTCAGCCGAAATCAGAGCAATAGACCTTGCTCTGCAACATATAGAAAGCAAAGGTATTTTAAACAGCATCATCTTCTCCGACTCACTATCAGTACTTCAGTCACTACACAATAGAAAACTGGAGAATTCATTATTGAAAAACATACTCATCAAAAATACCGAGATGAGTGTCTCCCACAATATAATATACTGTTGGTTACCTAGCCATATTGGTATTAAAGGTAACGAAAAAGCTGATCGCGCTGCTAAAATGGCCCTTACTCAAGAACCATCTGATTTTAAAATACCGTATACTGATTTTAAACATAGTGATAGAAAGTCCTTACGTTAGAAGTGGCAGGCATCATGGAATGATGCATTGAGTAACAAACTTCATGCAATCAAGCCAGCTCTAGGAGAATGGACTCCTTCCTACAGAACCATGCGTAGGGAGGAGGTAGTCATTGCAAGAATCCGAATTGGTCATACTTATATCACCCACTTCCACATACTAAAAGGTGAAGACCCACCAGAGTGCGTTTCTTGCAATGAACCATTCACTGTCAGGCACTTTATGATAGAGTGTTTTGACCTGCAACCTACGCGCGATCAGTATTACAATGTGCATGATATGAAGGAACTTTTTGATACTATAAACATGACTCGTATTATAGAGTTTTTGAAAGCAGTGAATATTTACTCTAAGCTCTAAGTTGTATGCTATGACCTTGTGCAGTTTTATGCAATATATATACCGTCACTTTTTAATACCTTTTCATTATTTTTCATTAACATACAACATTTACACCCCCCGTTGATCGGGACGCTTTATTTTGCACCGTTACCATCTTACCGTTTTAATTTCAACTATTTGTTTTTTATATCGCTGGTCGATAAGAGGCTTTTTATAATTTTTAAAAGATCATACATATAACATTTTGTTTGGCGCTAAATAGCCTTACAGTGCTGATGCGCCGTTAAAAATAAAATCAATCAATCAATAAATCAACCAAACAGTCGCTCAAACACGAGCACTTCGTTGTCGGGAGTCACTTATATAGGGGTACGTCCGATGCTTCGATAGTAAGATTGGATGTATCCTTAAACCAGGTGTGGTAAGATGTCGCTGTTCCTGAGAGCGTTGATTGCGTACAATATTTCCACATGCATTCTCTCAAGGTTAGTTGAAAATGTTTCATGATGCTGGCGTTGTTTTCTGGATTCTCGGTGGTGAACAAATGAATGTCAAGTTTCTTTAATTCATTTTGGAATGTTTGGTTCAGAAAGTCGGTGCCTTTGTCGGTTTGACATCGAAGAGGATGACGACCTATTCACTGTTCGATTTGGAAGTAAATGGCACCACCCAGGCAAATTTGGAAATGACGACGATGACACAGAACAAATATTTGTAGCTACGATTGTAGATGGCTAAATGAGAGACATCGGCTAAATCGGCTTGCCATTGATGATCGACACTCTCCACTCGGGTGGAGATTCTGGAAATTTTCTTCGAATGGGTTTATGTAATGTGTACGTGGCTTGTTCTTGTAACCATCGTTGCACATGAGGTAAACGAAGACTTTTCAGACGGTTTTTGACAGCACAAAACAATTTCTGAACTCGTCCGTAACCTTCAGGATTGGATAGATCGTAGTAAATGCTTACTAACAGATTCTCTAGTTTTAATGTCACCCACTCCTCGCTGATGCTACTTTGGATGGGGCATTCGTGAAGCTGCGTCTGTGTTGACCGCTTTGGGGAGGGGGTGATGTTGATGGACTTTTCTACAGGGCCTTCAAATCATTCAGAGTTGGTAGAGCTGTTTCGTCCAAGGCTTTCTGGTAAAAGAGTTGCAGTCAGTTGCAAGAGTTGATCGTACTTTTGCGATTTTTCTGTTTCAGACAAACCGGTGCGATCTATCAACGACTGCAATTCGTGTTGTCATTGGGACATTTTTGACAAATTCGGATTGGGAGGCAAATGTGGGGTCTGTTTAATCTTGCCAACGATGGTATTCCATCCATCGTTTGTAAGGCACTAAAGTCAGTTTTTATCCTTCCATTCGATTTCAATGGTCACGTCTGAAATATTTGGACTACAGAGGTCCTTTTATCTTCTTGGTCCCTTTTTATCCTGCTCCAATGAAACCTACCAGCATTGTTCACAATACTCCTTTCAGCAAGGGTCATAATAACCTGGGCAAAATTCTTCCGCGTTGTATCAACAACTTCGTCTTTTGATGAATGGGTAATTTCTTTTTGAACCATTTGGCGATGAACCTGACGATGATTGGCTACGCGTTTTTTCTGGCGTTTAGACAAATGAATAGTGCCTTTCAAGACGTTCAAACAACATTCGCACACGATATAGATCACATCTTTCGAGGCGGTTTAAATGAGGTTTTCTTCGCATGGATAGAGACGATTTGAACAGAACAGACAACATGTCCCAATGTTTGACTAAATGGGAAGGAAGTCATTTTCTCTTCTTTCCTTTTGGGATTAGAAGAGGGTTGGCTTCTGAGGGTGACATCTTTGGGTGTTCAGCAGCACAAAAACACTGATTCCCATTCTTTGCCTCAAGTCTTTTTTATACTGGGACGCGTTTTCAATGATTGGCTTTACGTCGAATCAACTTAATGACAGGCATCACACGTCGTGGAGAGGCTCTCAGCGGACTAAATCGGGACAGTTCCTGCTTAGACAAATCTAGTAAACTCTGTAACATACCCGATCTCTCTTTGACTTTGATTTTGGAAGCAGGTAGGTTGTGAGCATCATCAACTGCAGCTAAGGAGGGTGTAACTGCTGGAGGAGAAGTTTATGGAGACGTGAGTTTCCATTGTTACATTAACTGAGGAAGAACGGGTTTCAAATTGGGTTTGACAGACATCACCAGCAACGAAGAAGTGGAATAACCTGAGGCTACTGGAGACGTGTCCACCGTCGCTGCAGGTCGTGGTTTGCGAATGTAAGGTTGCATCCTGGTTGGAGTGTCTCAGAGTGTTTCAAAAAAGCATCCACATGCCTTTCTGAGTCTCGTCGCCCTTGTGGTACTGTTCCGTCTTGGGAAAGTGGTAAATTTCGTACACTTCTAACAGTTGGTAACACAGGTAACACAGGTCCATAACTTAAAAAGTACCACGTTGACCCACGTTCCCGTAAAGGCGCATTTTTCCTGGGTGTGTTGACAAGGTCGGTCATGGTTGCACGTTTCGGCACAAGTACGGCAAAGGAACACATCAGTCTTCCTTGGCAATGGTGAGGTAAAACGGGATGGTACAAGACCGTGGGAAGCAAGACTTTACATTGAATCAATCCTTTGTATTGTCGAATGTAGTCCAGGTCGATGTGTTCCGTCAGCAATTTTGGGTGCCCTGAAGGAAAGCGACAATATGTGCACACGTATGGATACAGCGAACAGACGTCCAAGTATTTAATTTCTTCTCCTTTCTCCTCGTCGAATTGGTAGAGCAGACACGTGGTATTTGTCCTTCCTCCGTACAAACTGTCCCACGGATTCAGTTGGTCAACCAACTTGTAACTTTCCACGATGCTTTTAAACTCGGGATCTGTTTTCAAACGGTGATCGAATTCGTGTTCCCACATTTTCACCACTTTGTATCCTTAATTTTCTAACTTCACGCGCCCTTGACAGGAGGTCTGGTACAAGTCTCCCATGGTCCGTTCCAAAAACTATTTTTAGTGTCCGTGAAATATGCAACCGTACACGATCTTGGGGTTTTCTAAGTGTCAGACGTCCACTGAATACGATCCGATGGTCTTCTCGACTCCCTCCTTGCGGCCATGTTGGATCCATTTGTCTTCCGTGTCGCACAAGTAATGTAGCCGGCGTAGGGCCTTGACCGAATATTGACATTTGAGAGCGGATGTGTTTTCGGGCATGTAGCGTTGGCCGTACACTAAGGAACACGCTTGGCAATGGTGCAGGCTTCTTTCAGAGGGTATATCCCTCCGTGTTCCATAAACAGTTATCAAAATATTCCACATCAAAGACTTAAAATGTCCACGTCCAACGTCAAAATGACAATGCTTTAACATTTCTTCCTGAACCTGGTACCAAGCGTAGAAAGCTTCTCTTTGTTCGGTACGCATGTTATCGGGGTCGTAGTAGTGAGTTTCAGGCAAATGGCGTAGAACCGCATGTTGTTTGGTTTCGTTATTGAAAAAGTGCGGAAAATAACCTTTGGTCCTTTTTGTCATTCTAAACGTTTTAGGCATTCGACTCAAAGGCATGGCCAAGTAACTCATCGAATCTTTAAACTGTGCTTGTCCCACTTGCGTGGAAATAATTTTGGGTCCGTTCAAAGTATTTTTCGGTAGTTCGGTGCTTTGTTCCGTATAGTAGCTCAAACGAAAATGCCCATCGTTTCACGTTAAATTGTGAGCCATCACCGTAGCATGGTGATGACAATCTTTGGATGTCCTCTTTGCTCCACGTCCATTGGGAAAAATCGGCTAGCGTGTTCGGTCCCGGAATTTATTTTTTCTCACGTCCTTCAGAAATCTTCCTGCAGTGAGGGCAATGACTAAAGATAGGCTCTTAGATGCACTTCTTGCACGCTCGGTGAGCCACGCATAAATTAGGAATGTGAATGCCGGTCTATTGCATGGATTCGAATTTGAAAAAGATAAAGTTCCCTTCCTTCTGGTTATCTTCATCCTCTTGTCTGGAATGGTATTTGTGAATGTAGCGTTCGTGTTCCAAGTCCACAATTTGACATCGTTTCTTTCCTGAACATACGTGTGCCTTGGCATTTATGGTACGTATGCCTTGTCCACTAGTAGGGCACAATCTCAGGAGTTGACAAGCACTTTTTGTCTGTGAACCTTGCGTCTTCAGACATTGCTGGTAACAGGCAGGGCTGATAGAAGTGCGCTGACAAGCAGGACAATGCACTCGTTCTTGTCCTTTGTCCAGACAGGGATGAGAGGCCAAACATCCCTCACATTACGGTCCACAATGATTGTGCTACTCTCGATTGTTATAGCCATAGCCACATTTCTCACAGTAATAACTTTACTAATGGTGGTGAACTTTGATTGGGTGAAGACTCGATGGGTCTGGATTCTGGCTCAATCATGTCATCTTCAAAATCACTGGCATAAATTTGTGCCAAGACTTCAACTACTGTGCAAGAAGATAAATCACGTTTATGCGTGTATGTCTGTGTATTTGTGTGTGTGTGTGTGTGTGTGTGTGTGTGTGTGTGTGTGTGTGTTTACATTATTCCAACATGTAATGAATATATTTAAGGCTGCATATCTGGAGCTGAGACGCATCAGCTCCGTTCGAAATTTATGTTCCTGATAATGCCATTAAAATAAATGTGTGTTTCTTATTACTTTCAAGACTGGATTATTACAATTCACTTATATCTCAGTATCTAATACAAAACTGCAAAACATCCAAAACACGGGTGCTGGAATTATCAAAAGAGTATGTAAAGTTTAGCACACCTCCACTCTGCTAGGCATTCTTCACTTGCTACCTATTCGATCTATAATCAACACAAAATCTGAATCTGAATCTGATTATAGGGCAATTTCCAGAATAACTTTGCACCAAAGAGAGAGCCAACTAGAAAGTTAGTAATATTGTTCAAGGAATGTCTCGAAGTTCTACGCTGATTGCGCGCACACATGATCACTCGGGTAATTCCATTCTACAATACTTTTATTTGCAAACAAAACATTTTTGTATTGTTCTGCTTTACATTGCTCAACTGCAAAACATCTACTATTATTTGATATTAATTTTTATACAGTTTTATACTTTAAAAATTTTGAAAAGATTTAGCTTTATTCTGACGTTTTTGTCTTATTGGTTTTAAAAAATATTTGGTGAGAGAGCCGGTACTCACAGCTCGACTGCTTTTTTAGAGATATGTCAAACGAATCCTACTACGCCTTTCTTGGAATGTTGGTAGACCCATGTCAGTTAACATTTTGGTGACATATTATGCTTCTCTGATTTATTTATCACTGTCCACATTATGTTGATTGGTTCCAGTCAAATATATATATCTTAACACACTCAGGTGTACAACCCATCTAGAAACGTACGCTCCAGTCCCGATACTCGCATTCTCATTGATCCCGCTATTAAATCGAAGTCATGCGGACAACATTCATGGCTCAGCTATGTAGAGCAAATCTTGTTCTTAGTCACAAGTACGCTAACCTCATTCACTAGTGTTCTTTAAATGCACCTATTTAGACTTAAATCCCTAGCAATATTTGCTTCCTTAATTATTGTCAGTTTGTTTGTTGTTCTTTATGTTAATATTGCTAAATTAGTAACTTTGCTTCTCTGTATTTCGTTTAATTTAATATTTTAAAGCGCTAAGAGATTTCTGACATTGACCGCTCCGGTGACCTAGTGGTTAGAGCGTCCGCCTCGGAAGCGGGAGGTCATGGGTTCGATTATCGGCCGAGTCATACCAAAGACTTACAAAAATGGTACTAACAGATGCCTCGCTTGGCGCTCAGCATTAAGAAGTTAGTGTTATGACTTTTCGGCCTGGTGACAGGATCATGTGTCTGGGTGGGATATCATGCTACGTGTCTCCGGCATGATGCCTCAGTGCTAGACATCACTAAAAACTGCCACACTGCAGACATCGTAGCGATATGACTGAAAAATTGTTAAAGCTACGTAAAAATCCTATTCACACACACACACACTTTCAGACATTAGGAACCCCATTATGTCCACATTATTATTATTATTATTATTATTATTATTATTATTATTATTATTATAGGAATTTAAATAGTCAAACACGGGCATGTTTCAACCATTACCCGTGCCATTTTCGGCAGGGAATAAACAATTAAGATAAGGTTCGGCATAAAAAAAAAAAATTATGATACGATGCGATTAGCTAATGAATATGTCCTGCCAGTGCTTCGCATCCGTTTATTATAATTTCTGTCCGTTGCAATTGATATGTCGCCCAAGATTGATTATTTATCATTATATTGATTCCTTGTCCTATAGCATTCTACTTGAATACAAAAATAAAATAATGTTCTATACCACATATACTGTTTTTTGCCCAAACGGCGAATTGATATAGTAACTGAACCGATTAAAAGGGATCATTAGATAATAGTAAAATATAAAATATTTAAAACATAACTTTACTTTTCATTTTTTAAGTTTTGAATGGTTTGGCAAGATCATTTTCTTTTCAAATATGTATTTTATCAGTTATTATCTGTCATGAACGTAAACCAATCACATATTAACACACACTCGGCATAATTATAGGAATTTTAACCTCACGATTAAATCTAGAAAGTATTTAGCCGAATATACAAGGTAACACAATGAACAAATAAAACCAGTTGAACCAAAACATGTACTATTATGACAAAGGTCAAATCGTCATCTATTGAACTTGAGCTCAGTTAAGAGGTCCTCGCTGCATAGTGCAAGGAGGACTTTGGGGATATGGTACAGCCCTGCGGACATGTAATTTCTGAGTCCTCGACCAAATAATACTCATATTGTGGAAGGCAAATGTCAATCTTCGACAAAGGATTACAAAAGTTCACGATTGATGGACCTGTTGCAGTGACGCCACATAGGTAGTAACGATAACTCACTACTAGCTCCCCATGTCAATTTCTGCATTTCCTTGACTGTTTGATACTGGGTGGTTCTCATTTTCAATATAATGGCCGCCCACTAAGTTACTGTTGCTCCGTCGTACAAGTCATCTTAAACTGTCTTTCCTAATTGGAAGATTCCTTCAGATCTTTATTTAAGGCTAGACTCACTTCACACAATTATATATTCATGAAATTAGTATTTCTCATGGCACAAATAAGGTCGAAATTGCAGTACGTTACTGCGATCTCTGAGGAAGAACCAACATCATGACAAACTTCAATATGACATGTGCTAGAAGATAACAAACTAATTACGTTCTGCAAAGGTATGCATACTTACTAGTTATCATAATTTCCAGTATGGATTCAATATTTTTAAAAGATTTGAAATAAAGCTTTCCTTATCTATTTTCACCAGGATTCAATATTTCAAATTTAATTATTAAAATGTCAAACCAAGATAATATATAAACATAAACACCTCTCATACGGATACCTTTTATTGCATATAATATCACGCCTCAAACATGATATACAATTCGAACATAAGCATACAAAAAGCATATAACTGTATTCAATATTTACTCAAAGCAAAACAAACAATATCAATATTCAAAACAGTGTTGTTTATTTATATATGATGATTAAAAAATATTTGTCATCAAACGCTAATATTAATCCATCCTGGTGTTTTGATTTTTTTTTTTTTTTTTTTTTTTTGTAAAAACCAAATCACTCTTGAAAACTATTCACGATAACTACAGTCAACATTGTATGTGCCCTAAGCATAACGGCGAATCATTTTTCGGCTAATCCACGTTGATTTTCAGCGTAATGTTTCAAATTCCTTTACAGTGTAGTAAAATGTGATCAAGCTATGTCCTATGTTTGCGAGAAAATGTGATAAATAACAAAGCGTAAATATTCTGTGAGTTCGATGCCTAATTTTCAACGGCTACTATGCCCAGTTTTATTAACAGTACTATGCCCAGTTTGATTGACAGGTCGAAACTGTCGATTAAGTGTGTTAAAATGATTTGCTTGGAATAATGTTTGTAGGCGGATTGTTCAAGAAATATACTGCTTGATTTATGTAATTTTGCAATAGTTTGTTGGTGTTCAGATTGTAAACCATATTTATTTTAAATTCAAATATCATGTAATTATTTCCCTGTTTTATCTCGTACCTTTCGCACATCACACAAAAGTATGTATATGTTGTTCATGAACTGAGACGTGATGAGTGTATTTTCACTAAATAGAGTGTATCGTGTTCTTTGTTCCACTAGAAAGGACAGTCGTAAATACGCAGTGCTGGTCCTAGCTCTATCTATAATGCATTTTAAGGCTTTCGTCACGTGTCTAGCTACTAGTTGTTGTGACAGGTTAATGATGTAAATGATAGATTTGAACGATTGAACAGATCAGTGTGATTCCATGCTCTTATATTCAAAATCCAAGACTAAGATTAAGTGATATACCATTTAACTTTAATCTTCTAAGTAAAATCAAAATGTAGGATACGAAGTATCGTAAAAATTATTATGTAGATAATAGGTTCAGTATAATAACGAATTATGAAACCCCATGAAGTCGAATGTTTCTAATTGTGATTGTTTTGCGTGGATTTCGATATCGTTCGCCTCATGTGATTGCACTGCGCATTGACATATTCTATCTAAAAGAAACTAACTCTGAAAATGTGGAGAGAACGTAACTTTTTTTAGATTATTTGCATGTTACGTCCAATTGTTCGTACTTGTTCAGTTTACCACCCTGTTTGATTATGTATTTACTGAACCATGACGTGTTAGAAACATTATTCTGGTTAGCGGCTATATTAAGTGAAGCATGAATAGCCTAGCAATTAATCAATCCGTGCAATTTCAAGATTCATTAAGTGTCTCATGGTGGTGACATTCATTCTTAAAGATAGATAAAATAGTGAAAATGTAAATTCTGTGTTTTCTTTTTCACATTCTTACGTAAAACTCAGTACACTCGAAAATGATCACAAATAGGAAACATTATTTAAAATACGGATGATGTGTGCGTGTTGTGTAAGCATGTGTGTGCATGTGCAAAAGCTCACACAATGTGTGCCAGAGAAATAAATATTTTAAAACCTGCATTTCATTTTCTCGTAGAATTCAGATAATCTTTTTTAAATGACAATTGTTGAATAAAAGACGTGTGATAGAGCATAGATATATGCAGCAGTGTTCAGCCTCTATAGGTGTATATCAATTTTACGGCTCAGGCGTAGCAAAACATCATGCTATAATTCCAAGATACGTT
Organism: Sinohyriopsis cumingii; assembly: GCA_028554795.2. Lineage (NCBI taxonomy): Eukaryota > Metazoa > Mollusca > Bivalvia > Unionida > Unionidae > Sinohyriopsis > Sinohyriopsis cumingii. The sequence continues at coordinate 33,662,661 of CM068831.1, read as the reverse complement.
GGATTATTACCTTTTCAGATTATTTCTGGCGGTTATATAGAAGTGGACAAAGTTGGGAAAACGAAACGAATACATACCCACACAAGGAACGCTTTGTCTGACATACACAAGTAGCATATAATTTCTTTAAGCGAAAATTGCACTTATGTGCTATTTCTCATGACTTACACTGCGTTCATGAGAATATATCGAGTGATACATTCTAAAGATAGTCTATCATCATACTATACTTTTTATATCCGCCTACATATATATATATATATATATATATATATATATATATATATATATATATATATATATATATATATGATGGCTCGATTTTTCCGTCTGAAGTTCCGTTAATTTATCTTTGTCCTCTGAAGTGGGATAATGTTTTGAATCCCGGGAAAATTACGTGAGAATTCTTAATAATCAAACATATATGTAGATTATGTTTAAGTGTAATTACCTTTTTAAAGAGATCCATTTCAGCATTATGAAGATGCAAATCACTACTGCATGTTCAATATGCATTAAGTTTAAACCGAAAATTGCTTAACAAACTGTCCTTCTTGTATTCCTTTTTTGATGTCTTCTCCATCTAATGGAATACTTTTAACGTTTCATGCTCACAAATCGGATCTTATCTCAAGAAAACAACTCAATGTAAAGCGCAGTGCATATAACAATAATAATAATAATAATAATAATAATAATAATAATCAGGATTTTGTATAGCGCCTAATCTTTAGATGCTCTAAGCTCTTTACAATATTAGACAACACCTATAAGATAAAAAACAAATAATGATATGATTACAAAAACAAACACCATGAAATTAGAAAACATTAAAAAAACATGCTGATAATATGTAAGTTAGGAAACATTATTGGGTCTTTAAGTTTGTTCTTGCAGTTGAAATAAGTGAGTTTTGAGAGTCCGCTTGAATGTGATCACTGTGTCTTTGTGTCTAAGTTCAGTGGGTAATTCATTCCACGTTGCTGGGCCCTGGTATGCAAAAGAACGCTGTCCATATGACTTTCTTTTCATAGTGGGAATAATGAGTATACGATTGTCAGAAGAGGGGCGTAAGTATCTTGCTGGTGTATACACATGGGTGAGGTCGGATAGGTATGTTGGACTAGAGTCCGACAGTGAAACGTAGCACAGAGAACACATTCTATGTTTGATTCTGGATCGAATGGATAGCCAGTGTAGGGCACATAGCAGCGGAGAGGTGTGCTCTGATAGTTGTACTGAAAGTATGATCCGAGGAGCTGTGTTTTGAACTTTTTGAAGTTTCTGGAGCAGATATTGATATGAACTCGACAGATTTCAGTTACAACAGTCCAGTCTTGAAAGTACTAATGAACACACAAGTGTTTTAGTCGCATCAACTGAAGAATATTTGCGAATTGAGCTGATGCGTCTCAGCTCAAGATATGCAGCCTTGCATATGTTCATCACATGTTGGTGCAATGTGAGAGTACTGTCCAGAGTAACACCTAGGTTTAGTACTGATTGTGTGAATTTAATGTTGGTGTTGCTGATATTTATTTTTTGAGGTAAAGGATGTGAATTAGAAAGTATTTGTGTTGTGATCAGAATGGCCTCAATTTTATCATCATTCACCTGCAGCTTGTTACATGTCATCCATGATTTAACATCAGAAATGCGCCTCTCTACACCTTAGATGGTAGCATCAACTTCAGTTGGGTGGCTAGATTTGTATATTTGGGTGTCATCAGCGTACGATTGGTAAGGCACTGGATGATGATCTATGACACTTGAGAGCGACTGAGTGTACAGAATGAAAAGAACAGGTCCAAGAACAGACCCCTGTGGAACATTACAAGATAGACCAACTGGGCTGGAGTGTATTCCATTTGCAGATACAATGTGTGTCCTGTTGACCAAGTAGGACTTGAACCACAGTAAAGCTGTATCATGAATGCCAGATACATGCTGGAGATGGTGAAGTAATATATCATGGTCTATTTTGTCAAATACTGCAGACAAATCATGGAGGGTGAGGACTGTAATCTTTCCGTTATCCAACGCAGAGAGAATGTCATTAACTACTTTTAGAAGAGTAGTTTCAGTATTGTGGCAAGGGCGATATGCAGATTGTACATTGCTAAAAAGACTGTTTGAAATTAGATGAGATACAAGCTGGGATAAAACAACTTCTTCTAAGATTTTGATATGAATGGGAGATTAGAAACTGGGCGGTAGTTCTTTAAATCATTATGGTCTAGAGTTTTTTTTCTTCAGCAGAGGCTTTACAATGGCAGTTTTGAAAAATGATGGAAATTCCCCGGATGAGAGAGAGGTATTAATAACATCAGTTCTTGAAGGTAATACTGGATCTAAGCACTCAAGCAGCAGTGATGTTGGAATTGGATCAAGTTCACATGACTTTGGTGCACTCTCCATCAGGACTTTACGTACGAAATCCATAGAGACAGGTTCAAATGCTGCTAATGGTTGCCGCTCAAATTCTGTATCCCAACTGTATGGTGACGACAAGTCAATTGAAATTGTGGTGTCAAGCTTATCTCTAATGGTTTGTACATTGTCTCGGAAGAAATTTGCAAACATATCTGGAAGGTCGACTGGAGAGAAGGTATTTGGAAGTGGTGTAGATTCGTTCCTTGACATTATCTTGTTAGTAATCTGGAAGAGCTCTTCGCAGCTGGTACTTTCCATGGTCTTAGTATTGTAGTGGTCTGATTTCGCTGCATGGAATATATTTGTGACATTCTTCTTAGCGGCTTCTTAGCGGCTTCACAAATTTGCTTATGAATAGTGAGTCTGGTGGAAAGCCAGAGCCTCTCAGCTTTACGGCGGTCTCTTTTAGCAGTGCAAAGCTGGTCCCTAACACTGCTATACGATGGAGAACACATTTGAATTGATACTCTGCACTTGGCAGCTGGGGCATGTTTGTCAAGCAATGAACGCAGGCAGTTATCAAATTGTTCTGCGGTAGGAGGTAAGCAAGTTGTTAGGTTAGCTTGGATGTCATGCATTAGTTTGGTTCTATTTATCATACGGATTTTTCTCATTGCAGCAGATAAAGGTGGAGGGTTAGGGACTGATACGTCAAGATGACATAATGCAGAGGTGATCTGATGCAAGGTTGTGGGATACCAGGGAGGACCGTAGAATGTTATCATCAGGTCTATGAAGAATCCAGTCTAAAATGTGACCATGTTTATGGGTGGGTTGGTTAACTGACTGTTTGATGTTGAAAACATTAATGGAATCTATGAGTTTTGATGTATTTGAGTTTCCGGGACAGTCAAAGTGAAAGTTGAGGAGGGCGGTATAGGCAGAAAAAATGGACTGACCTTTGTTCCAGTGTGAGTGTGGTTTGGACTAGTTCAAACGATGTGTTGTCAAAATTAAATGTTGTGGTGTGGTTAAGACGTTTTATCATGGAGTTCTTTGTGATGACAGCAATTCCACCTGCGCGAGAATTACGGGGGAACGACTTGATGAAGTAATTAGTGGGTGTTAGATCCGCACACTTGGGCTCATCGCCTGATGTTTTTAGCCATGTTTCTGTCAGGAAAAATACGTCAATATTCTGGTCGTTGATAAAATTAACTATTTCTGTGCGCTTTTCCGGTGGTCCTACTGACTGGGCATTGAATAATGCATTGCGCATAGGTATTTCTTGTATAGTTGACACAAAGGTTGACGAATTAATAGGGATTTGAATTAGGTTATCTAAATTAATGGTCGATTTTTTTAAAAAATTGTTCAGCCGAAATAAGGGAGATAACTGGAATTCTTCTTCCTGTTCTGCGCCGGCCAGCTTTGAAACAACGTTTCTTTTTTCGCTTCTGTTTACATTTAGGTAATGATGAATGTAGTCCCAGTTCGTTTAGTCTAGAGCACAATGTAGTGTGGAGAGCCAAGGAGTGATCATTTAAAGCAATTAATGAGGGTCCACCGTAGCATAGACGGGTTGACTGGCGATTATCACGTGATGGCGGTTTGTTAAAAAACAGTGGAGCAAGACAGCTGAGAAAAAGTCTAATTGTTCTCATTTCCAAAACAAGGAGATGAAGAAACACATACGAATTTAACAACCAATACATAATGAACACAATAATGAAGATGGAAACAGGCAGCAAGCACAAATATCATGAAAACGGCACTAAAAACGGAACAGCTGCTTCAAGCCGGTTAAGCGATAGCGGCCATCTTGTTAGGTTCTCAAGATGGCCGCTATAAATAAGTCTGTTCTGCCCAATATTACTGTCTAAAGTGCTTGTGTGTGTGCATTTGTTACTTATTAACAGCTGTACCGTTTATGTTATCTGACAAGTGGTTAACGGTTAGGCTCTATTTCATATATGGCTTCATTTTTCCTCCTTTCAAGATAAATTTTTTCAGCAATAACGTATACTTTAGGATCAAAACAGAATATGTAATTCTTCGATAAGGTCAACAAACAAAAAAAAAAAACTGATACAACGTCAATATCGTCAATTCATAATTATCCGCTGATTGGATGAGATATGTTTGAACAAAATTGTTTCTTTCAGACATAACTATGACACAAATGGTGGCAAAGTACAAGGAAAAGACAAACGTTATATTACATAACGCGTACGTATCGTTATGATATGTAAAAATAGATACCTACTTTATTAAGACGTTTCAACAGTAATACATAATATATAAACATTGATAAATTTACACTCCCTGTATTTTTAACTATGTATGGGTATCAATCTAACAACTATCAATTATTTACATTTTACGGGAGTTTAGTCAATTATTCGAATGCAACGTGTTGCCAAGACAAAATTAGAAAAAGGATTGAGGATCTGCATGGCATTACTTTAATTGCAGAATATATGCACAAAAGAAGAAAACAAGGTGTATTTGACTCAATAGCTTATGTTTATTTTAGTGTTTAAAGTAATGTCATAAAATGTATAGGAAATAATTAGGATACTTTATGTTTCATGAAACAATGCTAAAGGGTGATAAAATTATCTTGAGTAGAGATAATTCTTGGAATTTTAAAAGCGTTGTGGATTTTATATTTACTTTGTAAACGATAAAGGACTACTTCCCCTTATATGTTAGGTCCTGAATGTATGGGGTAACGGATTATAAAGCATAATAATTGACGAAAGTGCAATACAAAATGTTCAGAATGGGTTGTGTCAGTTATGATGATAACCCAAAGATCTTTTGGTAATAAGATATAATGTTTAAAAACACGGCTGGAAAATCTTGATGATTACTTTCAGGACATTACTTTTATCTACCACTACTAAATTGCGTAATTTACTTATCACAACCTCTAGTATAATCAAGGAAACTTTATTAATATTTTCGACTATATTTTGCAAGCTGAGAATGGCATATTTGATATAATACGTTACAAAAGATAAAGTAATAAATAATATTTGGAAGATAAGTAAAAACACTCATAAATATTTAGACTTGTCACATTAATACATCCATTTTACATATTAAGTGGATCCAAAATAAGATACAAGTATCATGTATAGCATGGACATATTTTAAAGGTATGAAATATAGTTTATCGGAATTGAAAGACGTAGAAAAGTAGAGCCTCAGACACATAAATCTCTAAATCTTGGAATATGAAGCCAAAGGGGAAAAATATTTCCCAAGAACTCCCAAGTAAATAACAAACCGGTCGATATGATACACCTGATCAGGATATAATACTGACAATATCTCAGAAGGATAAGAAACAAACTAGATGAAACAATGAGCAGATACATCATTAGAATTCTGAATTTTACTCAAACTATATCCAAAAAAAAGGATGTAATATAATTTCGACGTAAAATAATAGAATATTGTCTGTGAGATTTTTAACAAACGACAAGATGCCGATAATATGGCTATTGATTTAATCACGGAAACAGTGAAACTGCTCGCAGTTTGCATTCCAGGAATCGTGCAAACTGCATTATTGAATACAAATTGTCTTTTGATAATGTTTCTGTTTCAACGCATTATTATAAAAAATCAATTGGTATGGGAAGTGCTACTACTTCCATGAATGACATACAATTAAATACATATATAACCGTTGGTAAATATCAAGATTTTGAAGGAACACTTTTTAAAAACTCTCAAAATGTTCATTTCAGATCAAGTAATAATTGCAATTAAACGAAAAGAGTAAATGACACATTTGATACTGCATGTTGTTGACGAAGCGATAATGTAAAGCAAATGAGATAACAATATGTTTAGAGACGATAATAAAAATCTTGCTTCAGGACAAAATCTGTAAGTAATAAACAAACAGTGTTATAGATAATGATGTAAAATATATGTCTGAAGATCAGCTTTAGAAAGGAAATGAGGATCACCATCAATGAGGGTAGATAGATTTAAACACATACTTCACTATAAAACGTTGTGGTTTTTTTTGGGAATGTATTAAGTTTTATTAACAAATATGAAAAATAATAGATAATTAGTTACTGTATAGATTTTATAACATGTTAAATAGACTTAGATATACAAAATACTGAAAAATGGCAGATACACCCAGACATATATATATATATATATATATATATATATAGTCTATGTCTTCAACCAACAGATGTGCGGTAGTTAGCCCCTTTGATATTCACATTAGCGCCATAACATTTAGAGTTGTATCTCTTTGAACATTTGCATAACAGAGTTATCTATCTCTATTTGTTCAATTTGTTTAATAAACATTATGAATAGACATTGCAAATACTGATGCTGAAGATAGAGTTTTTACTGAAGTTGATTATTCATGAAACCAGACAAGGTCAGTGAAGAGTCTCTGTTTGTTTTCGTCGCGTGTTGGCGTCTTAACACCAATAGGTCAACAGCGTTAGCGACAACTTAGCGACAACCAGGTTAACTATTAAAAATCAATGAATGAAATCACAAAGTTCTATAATTTTTTTATACTCTTTTAAAATTGGTATGGTGGTACAGTGTATGCAAAAACGATAGGTTCCAGGCAGAAATAGTTGTTTAACAAACAAGTTTTGTTTATGTACGGCACTAAGGATGATTGAATCTCCATGTGTAAACAACTGTAAATGGTTTAGTACACTGTAACGGATGGAATGACATTAAAAAACGGCTAGTTGGGTTATTTCTGTCCTAGCCAAAGTAGTATTTAGCTGTTCCTGACATCAGTGTATTAGTTGCGCTTTTGATCACAGATGTATAGATATAACTACTATAATTCACACATATTAGTTCGAGTTATGTAACTCATACTTAAAAGTAAACTGAAGAAGCTTATGAAACCATTGATATCAGTATGAGTTTGTCTTTGTCTATTCCATGGTTACTATTGGTTATTTAGATTTCTTAATTGTGATGTGTTATCTGGACGATGCATTAACACGCATGATCAGTTGAGTTTAATTTCATTATCCTTCTGCTCCATATACAGTGTATACATTTTGTTTCCTCCGTTTTTTGTTTCAGTGTGCTTGACTGATTATCAATCTTTGAAAGACTGTCATGTGTTGTGGATTTCATTAAAATTTAAACAAGTGCTTATATTTGTGTTATTAATGCTTCATCCCACAATATATCACTTTGCCATTATACTTGCAACTCAGTAATATAACTACACCGTCACTACCAGACGCATGGTTCAAAATAATTTGTAATTTGATATGTATAGTTAGAAACATTTAATAACATTTCTGCTTAAGTTTTAACATGCTGTCCTATCTGTAATGGCACAAATTAATTGTCTCCGAAGTCAATTGAATTTTGAATGAAAGAAAAGATGATTAAATTGTATTAACTGGTACCTGATATATAATTGAAACACTGAAATTCAATATTGGGTGTCTTTAGCATCACCGAATACTAGTTTGATAGCTCGTACACATATTGATTTAAAAAGGTCACAATATATAAGAAATCAGAAGATGCTGGAAATACTTATTAAAATGTTTTTGTTACATGTATCTTTTCCAAAGTGGCTGCCTACAGTGCAAAAAGTAAAGAATCTAATGGAACATAGAAATGGCTGATTTCCAATTTCACCGTAAATAATTGCGTCCTTTTAGATGAAGGACTGTGATTGTCGAACTTTTGGAAGCGCTCTATTCATCTTTGTGGTAGGTTATTGTTTTTTGTTTTTTTTGTTGGTTTTTTTTTTGGCGCCGTCAGCACTTAAGTTTTCAGTTATTTCTCTTCAGTGTATCCCGTAGATTGTCTTCAAAGTAGTATAGACGTTCCATGTGTATTTCATGTCCGCGAAGAACTAAATCCTATCTGTTCGTCTGCTCAGCCGTGAGTATTGCAACTCTCTGAGTTTGCACTGGAAATCAAAAGATTACTTGCCGGTCCTTTAACACTAACTGCGACTGACCGACTATCAAATGGCCAACACCTAGAGCAATCCGCAATCCTGGATCTTGCACTTGCCACCTAAGCTGACTGAACTCTTCCAGTCAGTGTGAACTCAAGCAATAATACCCCAGATTTACAAAAATGCATTCCATCGTCCAAATTTACAAATGTAAAGGCGATAATCGTCAGGCCATCCGTTGCTGTCATTAATGTAATGCTTGCAAGAGTTCTGCTGATTCACGTTGTTCACGGTATCCTGCGTGAAAGCCTGAATGGCTTTTCTGAAAGGATGGGGGACCACAGTCATGGTGTTGCAACTCAGTAACGTGACGACAGCTCCCAAAAACAAACCTCGAACATGTTGACGACATTCGTTGACATTACAACAATATTTGACACTGAAAATTGTGGGGGCCCCTGGAAGATCATGGCATATTTTGGTCTCCCAAAATAATGTATAATAATAGTTTGGCAATTCCATAATTTCATACTACGTCATCGTAGCCTGCATGTGAAGAAATATGAAAAGGTGCAAGTTCCTAATCTGCAATATATGATAAAGTCTACATGTTTCAGTAATTTACCGAAATTAAATGAAAACTTAACAAAAAGGAAATATAGTCTTACACCATGAAGACTTAGGTTGCTATGGAAATGAATCACAATAGTTACCGCAAATAAATGTTCAAATGGTGCAATGCTTGTCTCATTAACTTGAATGAGATACCTTTTTCATGTTAGTGAGTTGGTGAACTTCTTCTGTCGATTGGCTTTTACAACGTAAATGTGTGGATTTAGTCAGTGACGTTTATCTACTATGCTAGTATTATATAAATAAGAATCATCCAGCTATTTAAAAGCTTGCAGCGCTGCAGATGTGTGTAGTGGACCTACGTCTAAATCTAAGTAGATCATTCCTTTAAATCGTTTATTTTTGTATTCATGCCAAAAGGTGATAAGGTGCTCACTGTATCTATCATTGATTCCTCTTCTTCTCTGAGCATCTTTTATATCCATTGTTTGTTCACCTTCTCAGTACCGTTTTGCTATGACAATTAATTGCTACAACACTTAGATCTTGCAGAGAACATCGTGTGGACAAAAGAGTGCTGCAATGGGCGATTCGTTGTTTCTATCTTGTTTCAAAGAATATAAATGGGCCTTTATATCCTTTTCAAGTCAATGTTTTGTATGCTCAACATACTGACGTTGGCACTTGTCCCATGTTATAACGTAGATTACATCCTGCGTTTTGTAGGTCATATTCTTAGTGATTGAGAAGGTTTCCAGTGTTGCACTACTTTGTATCCATTTGCTTCTGTCATGTATGTGCAACTAGAACAATATTTTTCTCCACAGTGTTTCGAGTAGAATCCTGACGCAACAGCTGGTACCTCTCCTAGTTTATTTATGCCTCCTGTCAAAATCTTGTTAATGGACTCAAAATGGAAAAATATCAGAGCCTCGTGATGTTGATGAGCACTATATTTAGCTTCTTTTTATTCTGCGCCTTCTCTGTAACATCACTATAGAATTGACAGTTAATGAATATTTAATTGTTATATGGTCAGACCTAATTATAATTGAATTAAAACGTATATATGATCAATTTAATTACTCTTCTAATAGGAGCAAGGTGGTGACTTTACATGCAATAAATTATTTCAAAAAGTTTCTGAAAATAAAAGAGCGGAATTATTGAACACACAGTATCATCTTTATAAAATATAATTTGTCTCTGTAAGGTCACACAAGTTACAGTTCACTCATCATACAATATAGGTCATAAGACCTAAAAAGGATATTAAATGCAATATATCACGGATATATACGTCAACTTTAAAAGAATGCATATAATAATTTCAACATCATGGGCGATTTAAAGACAAATGATTTATGACTTGCTGGACGAAAGCCTGTAAAATAAAATAGTATTTCAAGAAAGATAAACAGTTTGAGAGACGTTTGGTCTTAGTATAATGAATGCGCAAAATCATATGCAAAGCCAGAAATGATTGAAAATCCTGATGTGAATATAGATAAAGGCAACTGGGCTTATTATACGGTCCTGCTTCTGTCTGTATTCTCGCGTGCCGTCCCTCAGGAAATGCCATTTTAACTTTAAAACAAATTCGCTTCAAATCTATACAAATTATGTTAGTCTCAAAAATCGCTGTCGAAACGTCTATTAAATATTTGAAAGAAGGCATCCTCGGTTATTGTCATTTTAAACACGTAAAAATATTGTAATAAATGTCAGAGAGTATTATGAGATAAGTGCTTTTATGACTGGTGCCGATCGACATTAAATATGAACTTTGATCACATTCCTCAGCTAGCAATATGACACAAATGCGTTTCGAATGTATACAGTTATATTATTCTCAAAAACTGTTGTCAAGACTTTTATTAAATATTTGATAAAAAGCATCCTCGCATAAAAGCCTTTGAATATTTTACTAACGTTAACATTCTATACTTAAAAATCCCTAATTTGTATAAAATGATGCAAATAAGCTATACAATATGGCGCCCATGTGTTGCACATTCAAATTGCGTCAATATAAACACATCTAAATGGAACTAGACCAGGTGTATTACAACTTTTCTAAGTAGTAGGGTAGCATCTTGATTTTTGTTGAGTTTATAACTTATCTTTTCAGTGATAATCCTACAAATAATGTCCATACAATGCCCATAAGATTAAAAATAAGAATTGACAATCTCGTAATGCAAATGATGGTCAAATGTTTTACATCTGTACAAACATTTGGGTTTTTCTAGTAAGAGTTATCCCGTCTTATCAATCGCAGCGGGACAAGATCGTTTTATGAAATGATTGAAAATGCTATACCTTTATTCGATAGGACAGATAGGAACAGTGGAGAAGAAGACATCGCTTGTTTAAACATAATGGGGAGTGTTAGAGAACTGAATGGATGGTGCAATGAATGTTCTGAAAGAGTAATGTCTATCGATATAATTATCACATCATATACTGATATACAATTATCGCATCATATACTGACATAAATACCTCTTGGAATACTTTGTAGGACGGTATAGAAAAGTTCATCACTGTAATTAGGCTTATGCGAATATTTGAATTAAATGAATTAAAAGAAACAAGGACTTTACTTTTCACAATTTGCCTGAAATTTTCAAGTTGATCTGTAATAGACTTCCTGACAGCACTCGCTTCTCTTTTAAGATTATCCAGAGTTGTTGTTTCCGCTCCGTTTACCATATATAACCTTTTTTCTCTGACAACAGTACGTTTGATAGTTTTCAGTTGAAGATCACGTAAACGTCGGTTCCGTTTGTCCTCCAGAGTTGAAAAAATACTACGAAAAGTTAGCTTTTGTTCTTTATTTTCGGTTATTTCTCTTCTCGACCATATTGACTGTGAATTATGCTTTTTCCCGTTTATTTTACCATTTATGTATGATTCGATAGTATGTGGAATTGTCTCCAAACAGTTTCAAATTGGTAATTCTCATCTCCTATAAATAAAATAAAAATGATATATATACAATTTTCGTATCTTTGGCTTCTTACTGTTGTATTTATATTGTGATGGGGTCGAGTTAAAATATAATTGAACAGTTTCATGGGAATTGTTGACAAATATTGCTCCATTACCATGCCAAATGTATTTTAATATTTTGGCGAGATATTTGAGTCATAGAAAAATGTATTAGGGAGCCAGTTATTATGAAATGCTGTCACTGTCTGCCCAAATGTTTAAATTATTGACCTGCCGAAGAATAATGATTTTCGGAGGTCTTTATGCCGTCTTGAACTTCTTAAATAAGTTGACAATTTAGAATAATTTACAAAAGCACATAAGCTGTTGTAGAAAGGATGATGGCTGTAATATAGGCTATGCACGTATCTGATCTAAATTGAATTTAACAAAGATACAGAAACAATGCGATGTGGAAAAGAGACTTACTGTTTACAAGGTTATTAAGGGGGCTGCTTGTCACTCTAAACAATTATTCATCAATGCCTAATTTCGTTTGGAAACGTGATAATCAAAGCAATTTCAAGAACCTTTCTTTGTATGGCATATAACATTATCTGGATCAATTTTCATATAGTTTACATCTATGAGACATTGATGCTTAACCTTAAATATACCCTACTTTGATATTTGAACATAATATCTCTTTGAACAGTGATAGTTGCACTACATACACTGTTATCACTTTTTACACTACATATTAAGCCACGTTTCTCCTCTATTTCTATCTGTAAACAGTCATTATCATTATTTATCTTGAGCTGAACGATCATAAATGTAATGTTTTCAACAGACCTCATAACAAAACATGAATGTATTACCATTTGTTACACAAAATTTTACATTTATCATATTGAATGTTGCGCAGAGATATTTTAATGGGTTAGTTTCGTATTTACTCCTATCTGTCTTAAGGTATAAATCCGTTGATTTTAAAATTAGCTAACAAATCACGATGATTTATCTGAACGTAAACACTAAAATCATATTTTTATCGTATTATAATAAAGTTAGAAAATGTGAAAAATGCCTTTCTTCTTAAAATGTTTTATGTATTGGCACTTGCGTGATCTGTGCGAGATTTAATGCAATTATATATATTATTCCCATCTGTCTTATCACATGCCACAATTTCAACTATATGGCAAATCCACTGCAGACTTGTATACATTTTTATTCGTGATTCCTGACGAACTATATCTTCCAGGGCGATCGAAGTACATACAAATATTGGTGTCAAAGGATATATATATATATATATATATATATATATATATATATATATATATATATATATATATATATATATATATATATATATATATATATATACCAATTGTTTCTATTTTGAAAATAGCTATGAATTTATATATTGATGAGAACTTAAACATGAAAACATTTGGAACGATAAAGTTGCGTTAAAAAAATTGTATATCGTGATTTTGCAAATTTCGTAAGGCTGTAATTTCTTTGTTGTTTTGAATAAATAACTCGACCAGAGTACACAACGACATCTTTTAATAAGAGGACCTTTTTCACATATATTTGAAATGAAAGATGCAAAAGTAGAAATTAGTAGTCAGTGTGTCAAAATGAATCCCACTGTCATTTTCATCAACAACCATATTCTGTAACTCGAATATAAGCGATTGGAAAGCAGAGAAGATTGTTTTGTTATGCTGTTTTTGTCTCTTTTTATAATTTATGTGTTTTGTATGGGTTCTGTATGTATTCTTCTTTGTAATGCCGATTTAAAAATATTTCTTAACAATTTAATAATTTACTTCCCTACTTGACAGAAATTTATTTTCTTCTGACTTTGTTTAAAACTGTATTTTCTTTTTGTTTCCTATCCAAGTCTTAAACAGAGAGAGAGAGAGACAGACAGACAGACAGAGACAGAAAGAGAAAGAAAAAAGAAAGAAGGCAGGAAGGAAGGAAGGAAAGTGAGTTTGTGTTTGCATATTTTACGTTTCATCAACATATCCCGATTATATTGTGTCAAGACAACTATATTAAAGTACTATGTAAGGCAGGTCTAAGAAGGTATCGCACCCGCGAGACTATACTTAAAAATCAGACACTGTTAAATGAACTTTTGAGAAAAAGAGCGCGTGTGTGTATGCTTGTTTTTATTACTTTCACGGCACTTTTAGCATAATATTACTTGCATCATGCCGTGAAAGTGCGAGCTAGACATATATCAACTGAGTTACCGGGTTTCCAGCTAGAGAGAGAAAAAAAGAAGAAAAAAAAAGAGAATCGGAACCAGAGACAGAGTGAGTATTGAAATTGTCTAACTTTTCTTGCATATTTTAGGTATTCTCTCTCTATCTCTCTTTCTCTCTCTGTCTCTCTCTCTCTCTCTCTCTCCGATGTGCAAAGAGAAAATGAGAGACAGAAGGAGAATGGGAGTTATATATTTGTATTAGCTATTGTAAACACTGTCTTGTATATTTAAGGCACTTGTGTGTGTGTGTGTGTGTGTGTGTGTGTGTGTGTGTGTGTTACCATCATTACATTGACGGTTCATTGTCAATATTCGTTATGTCGTCCGGAGTATAAAAAAATGAGTCGTTCTAATAGTTCTTATCATTATGTGCATAACGGCGCAGACTGGTTCACATACATGGTCAATAAAATTAATTTAAAATATCCGCTAACAAGTGCTAAACGAAGTTAGTAAAAAAAATGTGAATGTGTCTATTATTTGTCCGAGCAAAACCAATGAATTTGCCATGCATGCAGCTGCCGAAATATATAACAAAGAACCATCACTAACCTCCTAAAAAAAATGAAATAATTCAATATGGACTGATCTGTGAAGAATACATACATACATACATACATACATACATACATACATACATACATACATACATACGTGGTTACATTCATGCATACATGCAGTCTTTCCTAAGTACGTTTTACTCACAATGTGACCTGGGGATCAAACAAAGTCACCTCTTTCCTTGTGCAATTGCAATCAATGACACAAAACACCTTTACAAAGTACTTTGAATTGTCAAATGTATAAGTGAGTAAGCAAGGGACGCATACAGTATGAGCAGGCAAATCATATACTGATGTATGTATTCGATGTACCTTTACACGTATATGTCTGCTTGCGTTAATGATTTTATGACTTTAACTTACAGATCATGCACTATTAGTAAAATGGTGAAGAAATTCTCATGAAAGCTATACAAGTAGTATATGGGGTGTACTCAGCGTCAAGGGGATTTGAACGTTACAATAGTGTCCCGGCACTTTGGCGTCTATGTAAATTTAACATGGGGAAAACTAGCCCGGCACTTTGGCGTCAAGGGGAATTTAAAATGGGAATATATTTTGGGTTTGTATAGCGTCAAGGGAAATTTAACATGGGAATATATTTTGGGTCTGTATAGCGTCAAGGGAAATTGAACATGGGAGATGGATGTAACACAGACAATAGACAACAGACATTTTAAAAAAAAAAGAAATTAGGCAAGAAAGTCAATTTCTTTTCGAGGCATATGAATGGCCCTGGAAAGGGCCTTTGGATTTATGTTAACCTTATTCCATGTTAACATAGAGGACATCGCTTAGGTCTTCTTCTTTTCCTCAAACTCTGTCTCACTTCTTGACCATAAATTAAAGCCCTCTTTAAACATCCTTGCCTCTCCACGTATATTCTTCTTTTCCAAAGGCTTGTATGTGTCATCCTGACAATAGTCTACTAGGATCGGACATACATCGGTAAGTCCGTATGAAACAACATCGAAGAGACTAGAGTAGAGGATTCCACGTTGGTCCACATCTTGCTGATGAGAACAGGTGAAGGAATGCAGTGAACTACGGTTATTTATAGGGGAAGGGAGGATCGAAACGGATTGAGTTCATTGACCAATCCAAACACGCGTTACAAAATTCAGTCACCCCACGTCCAATCCGAAAAGACAAGTCTGTGACGTCACTTTTCCTATATAGAGTCACTAGCGTCTGTGCGCAGCCAATAGATGCGACAGTTTTCAAACATGACGGAAACACAGAAGACGATGAATTGGGGTGCACCAGCCTTGGAGACTACCCAAGGGAACCCGGACTTACTTCCAGAAGAGGTAAATTTAAATTGGGATTTTGTGGATTTTCTTACCTCGCAAGAATTTGTTCCGGAACCAGTACCTTCGCCACTTTCTCCTACTTTACCACACGTGGAGAATTTGAAACAGAGACAAAAAGAAGAATTGGAGAAATTTATACAACAGCAAAAGGAAGCAGAACAAGCTTTTCTCCATCAGCAACAGCAGCAAGAAGAAGAGGTAAGAAAAAAACAACAAGAAGAAGCATCAAAGAAACAAGGGTGTGGAAGTCAAACCGTTACGGTACTGTTAGACATTTTAGCGGAGTTAAGAAGTCTGAAACAAATGTATCAGACTTATTTATTACGATCGAAGAGAAAAAGACCTTCTCCAGCTAAACAACCCAACCCTGTGACGACACCTACCATACCACCCTTAGTGATTTCTACCAAATCATCATCGATAATACGCAGTCCAGAAGTAGGCCTTGGCCGTGGCAAAGGGTTAAGACAGTTAAAGTTGATTGTTTGAATCAACAAATACCCCAAAGCCCTTTTCAGGGCCACCCATTTCTCTCGAAAAGAGATAGTATTTCAATTACCAACTTCAATTAAAACTCAAAAAGTTCTTTTTTACCCCTATTATATGTGTGTGTGTTTGTGTGTGTGTGTGTGTGTGTGTGTGTGTGTGTGTGTGTGAGTGTAGGTTCTTATTCTAAAAATCAAAGCCAAGAGACACTTACGTTTTATGCTTGGTTTATTCTGGTACAAATTTTACAATCCAATTCACATCACAACATAGCACTTTAAAAAGTTCATAGGCTTCTCCTGTGTCTGTGTTCACTCTCTCTGTTTTATAAATTTCTTCACTTTCACAGTTTTTTCCTCCATTTCTTTCTCACTTTCTCCCCTTCTTCTTTTCTTCTCCTGTTTCTCTTTCTGCACGTGTCTGGGTTCTTCCTTGGGGGAGGTTACCTCTTCTTCCTCTTCATAATTCCTCTCTTCTTCTTCTTGCTCCTGTTGTTTCTTTGGGCAATCTGGAGACCAATGTCCTTTTTCTTGACAATGATAGCAGGTATCTTCACTTTTGTCTCTTCTAGCCCCTGTTTTGCTTTTTGACGGTCTGGACACTCTGAAGACCAATGCCCTTTATTCTTACAGATATATCAAGTATCTTGACTTTTATCTCGAAAGGAGGGTGAGTAATCCGTCGGCTTGTCTGAAGAAAATTTTCTGATGACCCCTCGCAAAGCTCTGATGAAAAGTTCGATCTGTGTAAGTTCTTCCATCGTTCTGCTCAGTTTGAGAGTGAAATAAATAGTGGAAGGCAAGTCACACACCCTTTATATACGCTGGTCTGCCATGGATATAACGTGACCCATGGTGTTTCACATGTAGGCATTTGACTTTTCGCAGTCAAGATGAAACGATCGAATCCAGTTGAGGAGAAAGAAGAAGAAGAAAGTAAGAGTCAGAAACGTGACCTATCGCCTCGTACCATCGCTGAAGTCTTGGCACAAATTCATGCCAGTGATTTTGAAGATGACATGAGTGAACCAGAATCCAGACCCAGAGAGTCTGTACCTAACCAAAGTTCACCACCCTTAGTCAACCCTGAAAAGTACTACCATATTCGAGAGACGGAAAAGCGCTCCTCTAGAAAATTTAGAACCACGGCTTACACTTACAGGGTGAAGTTTAAAGATTTCAAGTCCGACGTACCGTTGGAGAAAGTAGGGGGTTTCATCACCGAGGTGTGGGATTCTTTGCTCACCACACTGAAACGTCAATGTCAAGCCAAAGAAGACGATCACTTGAGACTTTACATACAACACGACGGTTTGAAATCCCCTGTTTGGATCGAGTTTAGCAGTCCCGTAGAATTGACCCCTTCCAAAGTCATGGACAAGATTCAACACGTGCAACAATCCAATGACCAGTTTGACATCACCGATGGAAAATCTACACTGTTCATGACCCACGTCTCTCCTCCTCAAGGGACCGGACAACGCAGAAAAGTGTTATTTGTGAACGACCTTCGCAGCACCAAGAAGGGTCTCGTCCAAATTAACAACCCTCAAGACCAAATTTGTTTAGCCCGAGCTATCGTGGTGAGACGAACTTATGCCAACAAGAACGACACGGCAGAATGGAAAAGAGCCTGGAAAACTATTCAACAATCGGACCGAGCCAAACAACGAAATGAAACAGAACTCCTGTTACAACAAGCAGGCCTGTCCAAAGACACACCCTGTGGCATTCCTAAGATGCAAAAATTGCAAGATACCCCAGCTCCACGCTACACCTTGAAAGTGCACCCTCAAGAAGTTCGCGGGTCTCTGTTGTTTCGAGGGAAAGATTTTAAGGATGGAAAATACATTCACGTCTATCATCATCATGAACATTTCGATACCATTACCAGTATCACGGCATTCTTGGCATACAGTTATTATTGTGAGAAATGTGACTATGGCTATAACAATCGAGAGCAACACAAACATTGTGGAACGAAATGCTCAGGATGTTTGGCATCTCAACCCTGTCTGGACAAAGGACAAGAAAGAGTGTATTGTCCTGTTTGTCTGCGCACGTTTGTCAACCCTGACTGTTACCAACAACATCTAAAGACACAAGGTTCACAGCAGAAATGTGCTTGTCAACTGCTGCGATTGTGTCCTACGTGTGGACAAGGCATACGTACCAACAGTGCCAAGGCACACGTATGTCCAGGAAAGAAAAAATGTCACATTTGTCACCAAATCGTGGACTTAGAACATCAATGCTACATGCAAAAATATCAACCCCAACAAGAGGAAAATGATAACCACAAGAAGAAAGGGAATTTCATCTTTTTCAATTTCGAATATATGCAAGAGACCGGTATTCACATTCCTAATTTCTGCGTGGCTCACCAAGCATGCGAAAAGTAAATTCAAGAGCATATCTTTAGTTATTGCCCTCATTGCAGCAAGATTCCTGGAGGACGTGAAAGAATCTTTCGTGGACCGAACACGCTAGCCGAATTCGTAGAGCCCATCGACAAGACGTGGAGCCAAGAGGACATCGAACGTTACGGAGATTGTCATCGTCATGCAACGGTAATGGCTCACAATTTCTCAGGATACGATGGACAGTTTCTTTTGAGATACTATACGGAACAAGGCACCGAGCGTCCTAAAGTCACTTTGAACGGAGCCAAAATCAATTTCATGCAAGTGGGACAAGTACAGTTTAACGATCCGATGAGTTACTTGGCCATGCCTTTGAGTCCAATGCCTAAAACGTTTGGAATGACAGAAATAGCTAAAGGTTATTTTCCTCACTTTTTCAATACCGAAGCCAATCAACATGCTGTTCTACCCCATTTGCCTGAGGCTAAAGACTACGACCCCGACAACATGCATACCGAACAACGAGAAGCTTTCTACGCTTGGTACCAGACCCATGCCTCGGACCCTTTTGACTTTCAGGAAGAAATGTTAAAGTATTGTCGTCCGACGTGGACATTTTGCGGCGTTGCTGTGGAAAATTTCGAGAACTGTTCATGGAACACGGACGGGTCGATCCTTTGAAAGAAGCTTGCACCATTGCCAAAGCATGTTCCTTAGTGTACATACAACGATTCATGCTTGAAAACACATTGGCTGTCATCAGCCCTCAAACGACCAACTTTGTCAAATGTCAATATTCGGTCAAAGCCCTACGCTGGTTACATTACTTGTGCGACATGGAAGACAAATGGATTCAGCATGTCCGCAACGGAGGGAGCGAAAAGACCATCGGAACGTATTCGGTAGATGGTTGGGACTTAGAAAACCCCAAGATCGTGTACGAGTTTAACGGTTGCATATTTCACGGATGTCCCGTCTGTTACCCTGAACATGGCACTAAAAATCAGTTTTTACAACGAAACATGGAAGACTTGTACCAGGACACTTGTCAGCGACGCTTGAAGGTAGAACAGCAAGGATACCAAGTAGTGGAAATGTGGGAACAGGAGTACGATCACCGTTTGAAAACCGATTCCGAGTTTAAAGGCATCGTAGAAAGTTACCAGTGGGTGGACCCCCTGAACCCAAGGGACAGTTTGTACGGAGGTAGGACCAATGCTACATGTTTGCTGTACCAAGCCGACGAAGAGAAAGGAGAAGAAATCAAATACTTGGACGTGTGCCCGCTGTATCCCTACGTGTGCAAATATTGTCGCTTTCCTGCAGGGCACCCGCAATTGTTGACGGAACACATCGACCTGGTCAACATTCGACAATACGAAGGCTTGATCAAGTGTAAAGTTTTGCCTCCCACGAACCTATACCATCCCGTCTTACCTCACCATTGTCAAGGCAAACTGATGTTTCCCTTGTGCCGTACTTGTGCCGAAACGTGCAACCAAGATCAGCCATGTCAGCACACCCAGGAAGAACGCGCCTTGACGAGGACGTGGGTTAGCGTGGAATTGTTCAAAGCTCTGGTCATGGGATACCAACTGTTAGAAGTGTACGAAATTTGCTACTTTCCCAAGACACAACAATACCACAAGGGTGACCCCACTCAGAAAGGCATTTTCGCAGACTACGTGGATGCCTTTTTGAAACTAAAACAAGAGGACAGTGGCTATCCTTCCTGGTGTCACACTCCCGAAGACGAAAAGAAATTCAAAGACAAATACTGGAAGCAGGAAATTATCACTTTAGATCACATCGAGAAAAACGAAGGTAGGCGATCGTTTGCCAAAGTGATGTTAAATTGCTTGTGGGGCAAAATGGCACAACGACTGTGTTTACCCAATACGGAGTATTTGACAGAACCTTCCCGCTACTTTCAGATGATTCACGACAAAACCAAATACATGAAACACGTGGACGTCATTCGCGAGAATTTGATCTTGGTCAATTACAAAGAAGATCTGGACTTTGTAGAAGCCGACGAATTTGGAAATGTCATCATTGCGGCTTACGTGACAGCTCATGCTCGCTTAAAATTGTACGAAGCTTTAGAACTGTTATTGGAACGCGTCCTGTACTTTGACACGGACAGTTGCATTTACATCGAGTGCCCGGGGTCAACATGACCCTGATATCCAAGGAGACCGTCTAGGAGCCTGGACAGACGAGCACCCCGACGACAAGATTCTAATTTTCTCGAGTGGCGGTCCTAAAAATTACGGCTACGAATACCGTGACAAACAAGGAGAAGTGCACACGAAGTGCAGAGTGAAAGGATTGACTCTGAATTATCGTGCCAGTCGAGTGGTGAACTTTGGCATATTGAAAGAAGCCTTGCAGTCTGGAGAAGATGAAAACTCGTGAACCGCATAATATTGTACGCTTACGCACTAACCAAATCGTCAGTCGACCCTTGGAAAAAGTCTATCAAATCTTGTACCAGAAGCGAGTGCGACTTCCCAATCACTTCACTTTGCCGCATGGACATGTCTGTATAAAAGATTTGTTGTTAGAGGATAGCCGCCCACCAGAAGGATGACTTCGCCACAGCAAGATACGAGTGAGAAACCCACTGAGAACTCCAAGTTCAAACCCTACCATTTTCTTGTCTTCTTACCTGACTATTGTGATTGTGCTCGTCGATTGGAAACGTTTCAAAAATGGCCTACGGATAGGGAACGATTACCTACTTCGAATGTTTTAGCTAGAACAGGATTTGTCTACTTGGGACCTGAGACTGGATTGGGATACGAAGTACAGTGTTTCAGTTGTGGCCTGAAGTTACGAATGGATCTATGTATCTATAAAGATTCAGCTATTCTGGAACACACTCGATGGTCTCCGCACTGTCCTTACCTTTCTATGGCCTTTCCACCCATTACACTTAGAGACGGCACCTTCCAAAACTAGACATAAAAAAGGAACGATGTACAAGCTTGAGACTTCATTGCGGCTAGTATAAAAAGGGACAATATGCAAGATCGATAGTTCATTGTGACAACCAAGACCAAGTGAACAAGATGAATACTTTCAGAGAAACACAAAACAAGTTCAGACAGGCACAATTCAAGTTTGGGGCCTCTGAAATG
The DNA here is from genome assembly GCA_028554795.2 of Sinohyriopsis cumingii. Lineage (NCBI taxonomy): Eukaryota > Metazoa > Mollusca > Bivalvia > Unionida > Unionidae > Sinohyriopsis > Sinohyriopsis cumingii. The sequence goes on along the minus strand of CM068831.1, from coordinate 33,640,683 downwards.
GAATGCGATGCTGAGCCTTGCGATGTGAGTGATGCTGTACGTTGTGACGTCAGTGATACAGTAAAGCATCATGGGAACTTTAGTGTCACTACCCCTATCATGGAAAGTGATGCTGTGCGTGTCAAACCTGATTGATGCCACTCGTCATCGTGTGCACTTTACTGGGTTTCATGGTAAATGTGGATGTCAGCCTTCACGGCTACCACCCTACGGATGTCATACAGCCCTGAGCAAACTCCTATCGATGCCACACTACCCTCATCGAAACGAACCTGTGAAAGACGAATATTCGTTCCCTGTGCGTTTATCTGAATCCTGCAGCTTTGAAAATCGTTTTCAATCGTTCAAAGGAAAATGGCCGAAGTATATGGGAGGACCAACACCTGAAGAATTAGCCAGTGCCGGATTTTTCTACTTGGGCGAAGGGGATACAGTCAAGTGTTTCAGTTGCGGCGTGTCACTTCACCACTGGGAACCACAAGATTCGGCCTACCTGGAACATGCTCCATGGTCTCTCAGTTTCACTATTTACCTTTAGTGGGACGATATCTGTAATCCCTAAATAGATACTTTACAAGAGAACATTCGTGGCTTGCCTGTGGAATTAAGAGAACGCATTTACCGAGAAATGATCAAAATACAAGTGAAACGTAAAGAACAATTGCATTCGTTACGTCACCGGTGTTTGAACCATTGGTACCTGAATGCTATAAGAGAACTGATTCGTAAGAAACTATTCCAGTGTTCAGACATTGTTCCACACTTTGAGGTTGCAAATGATCGACATGTTCATAATTTTGGTTACTTCGAGATTCACCTAGTGCAACGAATTGAGGAAGAAGAGTTAAAGGATTGCTAACATCTTTTACGTGGAATCTGCTTAGTGGAAGAGGAAACTTCTAAACGAACTCTGGACTGTAGGTTACAGTATGCAAGATTTAGATTTCCTACTGGAGAACGAAGATATCTGGCTAGAAAGTACATTTATTGCATCCGAAAAAAAAGAGAGTATCAAAACAGGCTGCCATGCTACGGTTTATATCACAAGTGATTGAACAGATTCCATGGAAGGAACTCAATGACAGTATTCAAACCGTGAATGATTACCATCAATTATTACGACAACTGTATCCATTGAATTTGGCTCGACGCATAGTGTGTGTCTTAGTGACTTGTTTTCTGGGATTTTGTTTACCATCCGATTCCTCTTTACAGTACTTACCACTCAGTCGAACATGAAAGTGGTGCCTTTAAATTGTTACGAGAGACTCATTTTACTCAAAGCCTTGCGTTTTCAACTGGATGCTTCTCGACCTCTACGGGAAAAAAAGATTCGTCAACTTTTAGCTACCGAAGACGTGTATGACGATGTGTGTGTAGCTTGTGACTTACACCTCCATTGGACAGATGTACGTGACTGGAAAAAAATGGGGTTTTGAGGCTTGTACTCAAGAAGTGGCCCAGTACGCTCGAGAGTTGTGATACTTCCTTCCAACGTCCAAAGAAAAAAGTCACTTTACCACCTGTGGTGGTGACAGTACCAGAAGTACCCGTCACCCAGGACAGAACTGTCATGGACATTCCTGAAAGACCCTTTCGGGAGGACACTTGTGTGACATTACCCCCTGTAGAACTTGTCAGAACATTACCCAAAACATATTGTACAGAGACTTGTTTCTATTCCACTTTGATCGTTTTCATGTGCATTTTATCGTTGTACTTAAGCCTTTGACTTTTATGTGTTTTTGTCTTTCGTGTTCATTTTTAAAACATCAATAAACGTGTCCTGAAAAAAGCATAAAAACTCTTGTCTTTTCTGTTTTAGTGTCACAAGTGACATTCCTAACACTATGGCTACCTCTGCTGTCTTCTCTCTCTCTTCCTCCACATACAAAAAGTCATCGAAGAACACTTAGATCGTGCCAGTTGGGAGGCTTTGTATCTTCGCCATCCCTTTAATATGCTCATTGCTGGACCTAGCGGTTCAGGCAAAACCGAATTTGTCAAACGTTTGATCGAACATAAACATCATTTGATCGATCGGCCACCTCAACGGATCGTGTGGTGTTACAAAGAGTGGCAATCGGCGTACAGCCTCTTGCGAGAAAGTCAAGGCGATTCCATCGTGTTTGTGGAAGGCATTCCTAACGAAGACGACGGAATCGTGTCTGACTCCCGTCAAACCCATTTGGTCATTTTCGACGACATGTTAGGAGTTAACGAAGAGGAAATTAAACTTTGGTTTACGCGCAAAGGGCATCATCGTAATGCCAGTGTCATTTACATCACTCAAAATTTGTTTCAACAAAGTAAAGCCCAGCGTACCATCAGTCTCAATGCTCATTACGTGGTCTTGTTTAAAAGCCCTCGAAATAAATCGCAAGTGCAAGTTTTAGCCAAACAGTTAGGAACGCCTTGGGTAACTCAGGCGTACGACGATGCCACTCAAACTCCACACGTCTATTTACTCGTCAATTTGAAACCCACTACCCCTGATTATTTGCGATTTCGTACTCTTTTGTTTCACCAATGGTGTTAAGACGGAGGGCTTGTCCTATACCCGTCTCCGTCCTCGACTTAATCCCCCCAAAAATCTATAAAAATCTCAGACACTTTTCGTCTGTCTCATACAGTGTCAACATGATGTCCCTTCAGTCTCATCTTCCCGTCAAATTGATTCGTGCCTTGTATGGCATCAGTCGCGAAAAAAATCCACAAATACGTGCCCGTGTCTTAGGAACCAGTCTCAGAGAAGTCTTAGGATGGTTTACGGTGACAGCACGTTAATTACTGCAAGGTATCATTCAGATTCCTCATCAAATCAAACGCTTTTTTGATAGAAACAAAGTAACTTTGATCCAACTGGCCGATCCCCACATCGACACTCAAACCAAAAAGTAAATCATTTTGAAACCTGGAGGGAGCGGTACTCTAGGAAGTGTCATCATTCGCTCCCTCTTAAGATGGAATCCTAATGCTCCCAAAGTTATTCCCAAGAAAAAAGCCAAACGAAGCCCTAAGAAGGAAAAGAGTAATGGTGTCAAGACCAGGTCACAACCCCAGGAAAAGACAAAACCCCAGAAAAAGAAACAGAGGAGAAGTCCTCAGAAAAAGAAAAGCCCTCAGAAAATTGTTTCTACTCGCAAGAGAGGCACTTCAGCCAGGACGCAACCTTACATTCGCAAACCACGACCTGCAACGATGATGACCGCGTCTCCGGTAGCCTCAGGTTCTTCCACTTCTCCGTTGCTGGTGATACCTGCCAAACCCAATTTGACACCCATTTTTCCTCAGATAGTGAAACCATGGAAGCCCGTGTCTCCAAGAACTTCTCCTCCAGTGGTGACACCCTCCTCCTCTTTAACTGCCGTGACAGCTGCTCACAAAGTACCTGCTCCCAAAATCAAAGTCCAAGAGAGATCGTGCATGTTACAGAGTTTACTGGATTTGTCCAAGCAAGAACTGTCCCGATTTAGTCCTTTGCGAACCCCTGCACGACGTGTGATGCCTGTCCTCAAGTTGATACGACGTAAAGACAAAAAGTGGCGACGCGTTCCAGTATAGAAAAGGGCTGCGACAAAGCAGAGGTATCACTGTTTTTGTGCTCCTGAATTCCCAAAAGATGTCACCTCAAAGAAGTGCACACCGTCACTCTCCTGTCCAAAAAGGAAAGAGACAAGGACAGTCTCGTCATCCGACAAAACGCTTAGCCAAGCATCGACGTTACCCTAAGAAAAGACACATTCGTTCAAAGAAAAAGAGGAGTCGCCAAAGGGGAGGATTCCTTGGTGATTGTGGAAAACATATTGTCACCTTTATGACAAAGCGATAGTCCAAAAAAAGATAAAAGGGCGTATGCTTAGTCATCGAAGTTAGTGTATCTTTGATGAATGTCCCGGAACCAACGAGCAAAAATGTCACCCTCCAGAAAACATCCCTCTTCTAAACCCAAAGAAAAGAAAAGGAAAGGACTGCCTCCTCGTTTAGTCAAACATGGGGACATGTTGTCTGTCCTGTACAAACCTTCTCCATCCATGCGAAAAAAAAACTCATTCAAACGGCCTCCAAAGATGTCATCGATATCGTGCGCGAATGTTGTTTGAACGTTTTGAAAGGTACGATTCCTTTGTCAAAACCCCAGAAGCAATGCTTAGGCAAACATCGTCACGTTCTTCGTCAAATGGTTCAAAAGAAATTCCCCAATCGTCAAAAGAAGAAGATGTTGATCCAACGTGGAGGCATTTTACCACTCTTGTTAGGACCTTTGCTTAAAGGAGTCTTCGGAACCATGTTTGGAGGTCTCGTGGGAGCAAGATAAAAAGGCCCTCTGAAGTCCCAAGATCTCAGACGTGACCCTTGACATAGAATGGAAGGATGAAATCTAGCTTTAGTGCCTTACAAACGATGGATGGAATACCATTGTTGGCAAGAAAAACGAACCCCGCATTTGCCTCCCAATCCCAATTTGAATGAGATGTCCCAGTTACAGCACGAACTGCAGTCATTGATGGATCGCCATGATTAGTCCGAAACAGAAGAATCAAAAAAGTACGGTCAACTCTTACAACGACTGCAACCCTTTCACCAGAAAGCTTTAGACGAAGCAGCTCTACCCACTCTGAAAGATTTTAAGACCTTGATGAAAAGTCCAGCACCACCACCACTACTAATGCCAGTGACCAAGACAGAAAAAGGAGAAGAAGAAGAAGGGTTTCAAACTCCACCAGAAAAAGTACGCAAGTTAACAACACCCCCTACTTCAAGAAAAAGATGATGACCACCCCTTCTTCATCAGAAGAGAAATCGAAGGTGAAGACAGAAATGAAACAAGAACCGAAGACCCCTGTTCAGACATCCTCCTCTTCGATACCTATCGCTGGTTGGACACGCAAAGCATTACAAACCTTATTAACAAACAAAAATGGAGAAGGTGTTAGCCAGCATTTACTATGATCCATCCCATCCTGCAGGTTACCGAGGAGTTCAGAAATTGTATCGTGCTGCCAAAACCCGACTGAAAAGTCTCCGTTTACCTCAAAAGCAACGATGGTTACAAGAACAGGCTACCTACACTTTACACAAACCCATTCGACGTAAGTTTTCCAGAAGTCGCACCCGAGTGGAAGGCATCGATTATCAATGGTAAGCCGATTTAGCCGATGTCTCCCATTTAGCCAGCTACAATCGCGGCTACAAATATTTTTTTGTCATCGACGTCTTTTCCAAATTTGCCTGGGTCGTACCATTGACTTCCAAATTGAGCAACGAGTTAGTGCGATCCCTGCAACGGGTGTTGAAACAAAGTGGTCGTCACCCTCTTCGGTGGCAAACGGACAAAGGTACCGAATTTTTGAACCAAGCTTTCCAAAAAGAATTAAAGAAACGTGACATTCATTTTTTTGCCACCGAGAATCCTGAAACCAAAGCCAGCATCGTGGAACGTTTTCAACGTACCTTGAAAGAACGCATGTGAAAATATTTTACTCATCACCACAGTCTCAAGTACATCGACATCTTACCGCACCTCGTGCAAGCGTACAAACAATCTTACCATCGAAGTACTGGACGTGTCCCGCATGAGGTGGCTCCCGACAACGAAGTACTGGTTTCTGATCGACTGTTTGGTACGTCCCCGACAGGGGCTGTCCCCAAGAAAAGTCAAGTGTTGACCGTAGGAGATTGGGTGCGCATTGGTAAAACCAAACGCACTTTCGACAAAGGTTACTTACCTAACTGGACCACCGAATTGTTTCGTGTCACTGGACGAGTGCATAGCCGTCATCATGCCGTCTATAAATTGGAAGACATGAACGGAGAAGTGTTAAAACGAACCTTTTATTTGCCTGAGTTACAACGTGTCACCAAAAAAGACGACGACGTGTACGACATCGAAAGCTTTCTCGAACGCAGAACCCGTAAAGTAGGCAAACGACGAGTCAAAGAAGTTAAAGTACGTTGGAAAGGATATCCACCCAGTTTTGATTTTTGGATCGACGCTTCGCAAGTCATCGACTATAAAAAGAAGTGACCATCATGCCCTTTCACACAGACTTAGCTACTGCTACCACTCCTTCACCCAATTCTTCTCTGCAAGATTTACAAAAGTAACCCTTGTGGGTGTGGTGTGGAGAACGTGTGCCTAAAACGCAAATCGTCTTTTTCTGCCAAATCTTTGTGGTGTATTGTGTCATCGGTACAGCCATCGCCAATCTGAGTTTGCAACAAGGAGACAAACAATTGTGGACCATTTTATTGAGCAGTTGCATCGTGACCTTCTTCCCAATCCCTCCCTGAAATTCACCTCGAACGGGAACAATGGGAATCATGTGTCCAGTGCCAGTCACCACTCCAACAACAACAACCCCATTTTGGGCGGAGACACTCCTCTGACTTCCAGTAACCCCTCGGACAGTCCCAGAACTCTGGAATTATGAGTCACCAGAACCAATTTTTTACTGAACCTTATCCAGTGACAGTACCATGGAGGTGTTTCCCAATAACACTTTGTGCTGTTACACGGCCAATCTACCTCAGGCCATCCAATTAGATCACGAAGCCCATTGGGAAGTGGCTTTAGTGGAAATCATTGACCCGACCCAAGTCATCAGTGTCCTTCTCAATCAAAACAAATTTGAGGTGGACATTCATGACGAGCAAATGCAACAGTACTTGGATGCTAATGTAAAATATGATAGGAAAATACCTAGCACAAAAAATCTAAAGTCGACCATCTATCAAATGTTCATTCATCCAGGCTATTATTTTAGTGGACAACATTTGGTGAGCACCATTGCTGCCAGGTTTAATGCCGTGTTTCTTAAAGCTTTGGAGAGTGTCAAATTAGTGTCACCCTTGAGTACCACAAAGTAGCTCGTCGCTTCCATATGAAATTTCCTGAGGGGAGCAAGGTGATGTCCATTTCATTTTGTCCCGAATTCTTTGACATGTTGGATGGGGACATGGAGATGAGGATGGCAATGATCAGGAAAAAAGAAATACCAAGCATTTCCGACAACGATTCGTTTGCCAAGTTTTTTCGTTTCCCAGTAGAAATGAACCAAGGACTGAATTTGTTCTTTGTGTACTCCGATGTGGTGGAGTATAACGTTGTGGGAGGACACACCTCCGCACCGTTACTGCGTGTCATTCCTTTCAAAGTGGATTCTACAACGAACGCTGACGAGGAAGGTGGAAACACGTATCTCGTTCATCGCGAATTTGTACATCCACACTATTTACCCGTCAGCAAGTCTTATTTGGACACTGTCAACATTGCTATAAAAGGAGATCTGGGACAAAATATTTCATTCACCAATAGGAAAGTCACGGTGAAATTCCATTTTCGAAAACGGTTCTCTAACGACTCATAAGTCATGTATCCAGTGTACCGAGGCATTGCTCGACAGCGAGGACACGGCTTAGGAGATATGTTGAAATGAGCCTTTCGTTCGGTGGCCCCCGTGTTGAAACCGATGGTGACACGAGGATTGCACGCCTCAAAAGATGCGGCATTGACATATGGCAAACAATTTTTCTCCAAAATGTCATTATTGACAAACAAAACCCAAAAGAAGCCTTCTTGAGGGCAGGCAAAAATGTCTTGTTGCAAACGGGCAAAGACATTTTAGGCCGACGAGAAACGCCTATAAATGCCCTGCAGCTACCGAGTCAGGCATTCCTGCTTCCCTGACGCCACAACAAGGACAAGGCAGAAAAAGACGACAAAAGAAAACACACTTTCACCAGACTTCACACTTCTAAAGCTAGAAAGACAAAGAAAAGAAGAACTTCTCGAGACTTAGACGTTTTTGATTATTAAATTATTGATAAACAGGAAAATGATGCACCGAGAGTCTTGCGCCTGTTCCAAGTCGGAACTGGATATGTTTGCCATGCCGCCTACCATGATGACAATGCAAGAATTCCAATGGGTGGAATTTCATCCCGTCTCCTCTTTGACGGATTCCGCTCCCATCGAGTATGATATCAAAGGACAGCCCGAAGATTACATTGATCTTAATAGCAGTTACTTGTACCTGAGTGTCAAAGTGAACAACACGGACAACACTAATCCAGAAGCCAATGATAGAGTAGCTCCCGTCAACAATTTCATGCATTCTTTGTTCAGTGAAGTGGACTTGTACCTGAATAACAAACTGGTTAGCAGCAGCATGGATACTTACCCTTATCGTGCCTACCTAGAAAATCTCTTGACGTACGGAAAAGAAACCAAAAAACACTCATCTGGATGCTTGCGTGATATGGAAACCTGACACAGCAGGTGAGAAGACGTTTAACGACACAGCCCTGACAGCAGATGACGATCCTCACAATGTAGGTTTTAACGACCGTAGAAAGAAAATCCTGCAAGGACGTAGTTTAGAATTGATGGATAGTTTGCATTTGGACATGTGGTTACAAGAAAAGTATTTGCTGAACGGTTTGGATCTTCGCCTGAGACTGAATCGTAGCAGTTCCGCTTTCCATTTGATGGTCAATGCCAACGAATACAAAACTAAAATCGAGGAAGCCAGACTCTAGGTGCGTCGTGTGGAAGTGTTACCTAAAGTGGGAAATGACATCAGTCACACTTTGAGCAGATCGACCGCCAAGTATCCGATATGACTCGTGGAAGTGAAAACTTTCCCTATTCTTGCTGGTCAGCGATCCATGATCGAAGATCATCTGTTCCAAGGACAGCTACCCAAGCGTTTAATTACTGGTATCGTCAAGAATTCAGCCTTCAATGGAACCCACGATGAAAATCCATTCCAGTTTCAACATTACGCCGTAACCAAAATCGAAGTCAGTCGCGATGGCAAGACACTGTGTACCAGATCCTTTGAGCCTACCTTTACCCAGAAGAATTACTTGAGATCGTGCTTGTCCATGTACGAAGCCACAGGCCAGTTAGGAACCAACACCAGTAACGGTATTTTGCACGAGGATTATGCAGGAGGCTATGATTTTTGGGGTATTTATTACACCCCCGACCACGGCAGCGACGAGGGACATTTCCACCCAATAAAATCGGGTCAGATTCGAGTGGAACTTCAGTTTGCAAACCCACCTCCAGACCACACGGTAAACGTCATCCTGTATGCTGAATTTAATAATACGATAGAAATCAACAGTTTGAGAGAAGTCATTCTAGACTATTAGAAGCCATGGAAGACTGTTATCCCTCTTTTCCTAGTGGAGAAACTTTGGACATGGAATGTGAGGAGACCATGAAAGGAGAACCCCAAGACAAAGACGAAGAAGTCATAATGATGAAGTCCCGATGGCCAGAACAAGAATCACATTTAGTCGGCTGTTTTGCTACAGTCCTGGGAGATAAAATTAAGGAATTGATCAAGAAAGATTGCTATGGATTTCACAACGATCATCCCAGTCAAATTCAGCACGATAAATGTCTGATGTTGAGTCAAGAAGAAAAATTGGACGAGTATATGGACGAAGCTTGGGGTCTTATCTCAAAAGAATTCGTTTTGGATGAGTGGTATAAAGGCTTGGGTAAATATTATTGTCCTCCATTAACGCCTCTGGAGATCCGTCGCATCGAAACTCTCTTGGACCAGGGTAAGAAGTCGGAGCTAAACGCCTTTTACTTGTCAGATATTTTCCAAGAGAGAGTCAGGATCGAATTGATCACTTATTATCACCTGTGAAGAAAAAAAACAACACAAAAATGGATACCTGGGAACTTTATTACCTTTTGAACCACAGTTCGTACACTGCTTCTTGGAATCCTGTCGTATGTGCTAAAGATGAACTCCCTCATCGCAAACCTCAAGACCATCAAACTTAAATGATCAACACGGACGACAGTTATCTCCCAGGAACCCACTGGGTAGCCGTCTACTTTCCTCAAGAAGGATGTGTGGAATATTTTGATTCGTATGGATTGCCTCCTTTGGAAGAAAATATCATTGACTTTATGAGAAGAAATGCTGAGACCACACGATTCAATAATGTGAAATTACAAGGCATAGATTCTTTGGTGTGTGGACAATATTGTGTGTATTTTCTGCATCATCGCAGTCTGGGATATTCTTTAGAGCATTTAGTGACTTATTTTGATCGTCATTCTTCTAGAAACGATGAGAAGGTTGATAGATGATTTTGTGACCATTATGCTTATATTTTGTCTTTAGCTAGGAAACGTAGTGTACATCAATGGTCCACTGACTTCCAATAGTGGAAATCGCAGTTTCATTCACCACTTTGTCAGCCATGTCCAACATAGATAGTTATTTGAAAAAAAAATATTTACTGTTATATTGAATGGTCATTATTGAGAAAAAATTTGTGAATTGTTAGTTATGAGTTATTGGAATAAAAAATGTTGTGTTTTGAAAAAAAATGTGTTTGTAATTTTTTTGCTATGGGTATCATAATTCATGCTCTTTAACTTCTCTCTATCCCTCACATGACACTAATTTAGTGTTCCGACTCGAAAACCGTGTAGGGATGTTTTCCTTCGCGTCCGCGCTGTTACAATAAAAACGGGGCAGTCTCCAGTCTGACCATCCATTGTCGACTCATCCTCCTACGAAGATGTGCTCAAGATTAGCTAAGCTGAACGAAGCCTACGTCAATTTGCATCGTATCAGGCAAAGCTTGATACCAAAGCCTGAAGAGATAGCCAATGTCAGAATGTTACAAGTCACTGAAGACCTGATAGTAGAGCTCTTCAGAGAGGAAATTAACAGGGAAAAAGAAGAATGGACGGAGAAGTACAGACTTCAGAAGCAGCAGAGAGAACAGAGAGAGCAGAAACAGCAGCAGCAAGAGGAACCTGACAGAGGTTTTGTTGACTGTCGTGTCGACACAAAAGAGTTCTCCTTCTCTTTCCGAAGAAGCAGACCTTATCCTGTGAGAAAGCCTGTCGTTAGAGGAGGTCGCAATCTTAGGCACTAAAAGATTGCCATAGCTCCTCGTTCACACAAAATAACAGCCCTTTTCAGGGCTACCCCATACTGTAGAAAAGAAATAACATTCCATTGCCTATGATATGTTAGAAAAAAATTAGAAGTGCGTCTATAAGCACATGATTTCTTTATCTTGGCTAGAAAATGCGTGTATAAGCATTTTCTTTAAGTGACTTGTCAAAAATTTTAAAATAGTGATGGTTAGTAAAAAAGTGAATGAGTGTTTCTTTTAGGTCCGCGCGTTTTGGATGATTATATGGGTAATGTAAGATTTGGGTCTTAGGGGATGTTTTCCTTCACGTCCGTGCTTCATGGCGCGAACGATTGTTGTTGTTGTTGAGTTGAATTAAAGTGGTGTGCGCTCGCATTGAGCCTGTACCACTGGTTTATGATGCCACAGGCACCTTTTTGATTACTCCTTTTTGGTGCCACTTCCTCCAGGCTTTAATGTGTTCACAGAACACTTATTGATTGGGCTGTCAGGTCGAGGTACTATTTTTTGTACATATCGATATGATTGTAAGGACTAAGCTGAGTGGGATTGGACCCAGCACACACTCAGTTTTCAGTTACATTTTGCTGCGACTAGTGGGATTGGACCCGATCTAAGTTCGCTTTTTCTGCTAAATTATGATTCGTGCACTGCACGTATGGGTTTTGGTGTCTGTCCGTGGAAAAGGGTGAAAGTGGTTAGGCTCGGGTGGTGGTGTCTTGCCACAGGCCAGTAGTGCTCTTCCAATCCAGGATAGTTTTGGTCCTTAATTCCGTCATTGAAATTGGTGTAATAAACTCTGTGCTGTTTTGTTTTGAGAGAGTGCCTATCGAGGTTATGAGGTCAAGGTTAGTTTCTAGGTGACATCAGTGAAATCAACCTTGGTTTTTGTTTTGCAGCCTTGTGCTGCTGGCCCTGGATGGAGATGGTGTTTGTCCATCTTTTTGTATTATTTGGGGTCCTACTTTCCTAGGTTTGATTTTTGGTTTCAGCCTTGTGCTGCTGGACCTGATAGTCATTGGGTTTTTTGACTAACTTATATATGTAATTTTTAGGGTATTATTCTATATGGTTGTTACTTTGCAGCGTTGTGCCGCCGGGCCTGATAGTCGATGGGTTTTTTCGACTACCTTATATGTATTAATTTGGGGTCCTATTGCGGGTGTCCGTGATGGTCTCATCTTGCGACCACCTTATACGTTCTATTTTGGGGTTGTATGGTTAAGTCTAGGTTTGTTGTAGCTGTCACCTAGGTATAGACGGTCAAGTTTTAGCTGTTAAAATAGGATGTTATAGAAGAGTGGTATGATAGGAGAAGTAGAGTACACGTTGTTAATTTATCTCCCCACCACCGCCTCTTCCTTCCTGGTTATTGGTCTAGTTAACTATTTATAGAATAGGTTTTAGTTTACGTTTGGTATTTGTATAATTTTATCAGTCTGTAAAAATATTTTCCTTAATATTTGTCCTAGAAATTGTTTTTAAATCTATTTGGGTTAATATAGCTAGGTCCAGATAGTATTCCTTGACGACTGTTTTCGGGTCTCTTGGGGCTAGAGATGTTCAAGGAAGCCTAATCTGGGTTTTTTCGCTATTTAATTATCCTAAATTTGATATGCTCTTATTTTGTGATTATCTATGTTATTTATATTTTTGCATATAAGTTGTTTAGAATCTATTTGTATTTAGCTAGGTCCAGATTAGTTGTTCTTGTCGATTGTACTCGGATCTCGTAGGGCTAGAGATGTGCAAGGGGACATAATCTGGGTTTTCGCTATTGGTCTAAATTTGGTATATATTTTAATTGTATAATTACAAATGTTGTTTAAATTTTTGTATATAATTCAGTTTTTTTAAGGTAAGTTATGATGTTGTAAGTGATATTTAGATTGGGGTTAGAGCTGTTTAGAAATTCTGGGTATGTATTCGGCGATCCTATTTTTTGTTTTTTTGTTGTTTTTTTTTTTTTTTTTTTTTGTTTTTTTGTTCGATTTTGAATTGTTCCCGTTCTTTCTTTATTCTATTGCATGTGTTGAAGATATGGTGCAGATCCTCTGGCACCCGACAGCTGAAGCAATTTGGGTTATGAGGTTTTGGTCCTACGTGTTTTCCATAGCTGTTGGCCAACTTGGTTTTTCCAGTATAGATTCTATTTATTACTTTTTGATCTTTTCCTTCAAGTAATGGTGGTTTTCTATTTCTGATGATTTCATTTAGTGTGTTATATAGTCTTTTACCTTTCTTGTTATTGTTCCAGTTTTCCTGCCATTTTTTGTTGATCATGGCTGTTGTTATACTGTATATCTCACTAACACTGTATTCCAGTGGTACGTGGTTTAGATCGCTTAGCTTTTGTTTGGCTAATGCATCTGCTAGATTGTTTCCTAGTATGTTTATGTGGGATGGTACACCCCATATACTACTTATACACAAAAAGTAAACGCACCAAATGCCAACCCGTCTATAAGTATGTTGGTGTCAATCAGCTGTTGTTACACTTTCTCTCCTTATAAATTTGAATAGGATTTAATGATCGCCAAAACACACAGAATGTTCACAGCACCAGCCTATATATTGTTTCTGTATTAGACATTCCTTCTCATACAGTTTTTACAGTGAATATTACCTGTGGATGAAACAGTGTTTAAACATTTTACCGCGTTCCCTATACAATTGGAATCAATGATAAAAAAACAACTTAACATGATACTTTGAATTGTCAAATGTATAATTGAAATGACTTAGAAAGTGAGCACTTCGAGTAGTGTCTTTCTCGTTATTAGCATCAAAGAAATATCAAATATTAAACCGTTTTAAGTACAGGTTAGACAACGAACCCTATCCACTAGCAGTATGCATGCAAGTCCGGATTAAGGTTGATGGAGGGCCGGAACAATTAAAAAATCAGTCCCATACCATTTCATTGCATTGCGGAGTCTCTTGCAAGGGCGGGGGATGGGTGGGTGGGTCTCAGGGCAACTCTTAATTTGCATTTCATTTTTTTTTTATTTTGAACAAGACGTTATTTCACCAAAACATGAGAACTGGGTACCATGAAATATTTATATCAAAGTATACCGTCAAACCTGAAAGTACCAAGTAGTGCATGATATTGATATGTGTATGTTTTTAGTTGTATAAGATGCAATCTAAATCTGTAAATAAAGTGGGATGATTAAGCTTATACTGCAGCCACACCCCGTGAAAGGCATTATACTGACATTCGAGAGCTTGTTGATTAAAATAGGAAGCATTGATATTGAAGCTTACAATTTGACAGATGCACTATTGACATAATAGACAGATAAGCGTTGAGTGAGATGCCAACACCCGCAAATGTATTTCTCATAAAGAACCAGCAATGATCAGTTATACATTAAACCCACTGAACAAACGGCGACATATTTAGTGGACTTCAGAAACTGCATATAATTCAAATAGAAAACAAGTGATCTTATTAAAATCCAAGGATGATTCACAGTCATACATAGGAATGCATGAACATAACACATTAACATATCGATATAAAAGAACTGCAAAATGACTTCTCGTTTACCAAAACCGAGTATTCTAAAAGTTGACTTGCCCTTCATATCTTCTAAATCTCCCATTTGGCCACCACGTTGCCTAACCTGACACTTGTCAATAGTGAAAAAAAGAAAGAGCACATTTTCTCAATATCATCATATGCATAAGAAGATTGCTCCGGAATTTCCGTACATTCCCTGCTGACTGATGATATTGACATACCGGTATAGTAAAGGACCATCGTGGTGTGAACCGAAAATAGTGCGCACCTCTACAAAACATTATATGGGTGAGAGTTATATATGCAGTAAGAAATAGCTTTTTATATAAGAATTTTAAAAAGATGTGGTGCTTCTAAATCATGATATTTACACCTACGTGCATTCGATAAGTTGTTTAAGGCACCTAAAACTTAAATCATCAACATTATTATTTCAAACTAAAACTAACTATACGGGTACTTGTTTCTGCTTTAATGCCTCCCTGGCTTCGACAGTGCAACGAACTTATTTATTCACCAACTTGTGGTTGAACAGCCAAGCCTAGAAAATTAAATATATCGTACACTGCAAAGGAACAAATTAGGTGTTATTCAATTTTATATTTTATGTATACGTGTATGTTTGTTTTGACTTTGAAAAGAAAAGTAATTTACAAAGGTGATTTAAAAATGAACATACGTTATTTATGCTTTGTCAATCTTTTTATATTTTTTGAACAAATGTTTATATTGACATGAAAATTACGTATAAAATCATATTCCCAACTTCAAGCTGCAGATATTTAGAAACAGCATCATAGGAAGCTCCTGATTCCATTTCTAATCCAGTAACTCAATGCAGGCGCAAAGGGCGTTGAAAATAAAGGTTCCATATTTACGTACAATTTTTAAAAAAAAATGAGCTACTTCATTTTAATTTGTTTAATACATGCAATAATGATCTGCAAACTTGGATTCGCAATAGATAAACTAGAGCCCATGTATGTATGTATGTATGTATGTATGTATGTATGTATGTATGTATGCATGTATATATGTATGTATTTATATATGAATGTATGTATGTGTGTGTGTGCGTATGTATGTATGTATGTATGTATGTATGTATGTATGTATGTATGTATATATATGTATGTATTTATATATGAATGTATGTATGTGTGTATGTGCGTATGTATGTATGTATGTATGAATGTATGTATGTATGTATGTATGAATGTATGTATGTGTGTGTGTACATGTATGTATGTGTGTGTGTGTGTGTGTGTGTGTGTGTGTGTGTGTGTGTAAGGCTCATGATGGAAGATTTGCTGAAGTGTTATGCCCATCTTTGAAGTACCTTTTTTTTTGACAATGCGCAGCCTGGCGCTGTGAGTACTAAGTATTGGAGAAGTACGTGTCAGCTGTGACCATTAGGTTGTCTTGAAAGCATCATGCAAGATCTTCGTGTCATTTCTGTTTGAAAACAACTTGATTTAATCTGACTTATTGCCAGGTTTGCAAGAGGCTGAATTTAACACGGACTGTCCTCTAGATATTGATGAAAGTTGCTTTCTTAGATCATGACGTCATGAAGTGTTTTCATGTAAGCAACCTCCGGTAGACACTTTACCTCATACAGAAGTCTATGTAATGGCAGCATCGTGCTCATTAAATCAATCTTTATGTTTACGTATGGTGGGACCGACGATTTAAGATGCAGTTGAGTACACAATGTATTAGAATTATGTCCAATTTATATTGATTTTATCAAGTTTGGCTACACATTTATGCAGTGAAAATATACATTCACATACAACAATATATTCAGGCAGAGAGAAATATTTATCGTTTAGTATGAATTATCATGTAGATGAGAACATTCATTCTGCGACTTGTTGGCTAACTATTTATGTATTTGGGTTTTGGTCATAGCAAAGTTGGTTAGATGCTTTGGTTAACGTGTTTTTTTTTCTTCCTTTTGCTCCATTTGAATATGTTTCCTAAACCTGGGTTTGAGTTTTCTTCATTTTTATGGTTAATAACTATGAAATTAAGTCAACACATTTTGCAAAATGGTCGTTCGACATTTTGACATTTAGGGTCAAGGCCATGACTTACACAGAACTCTTTGATTGGGGACTCGACATTTACGCCCTCCTCGCCTAGTTCAAAAAGTCTTATAAGCATACAATCATGCCAGCGGTACAAAACACATGACGGACGCACTGGCTCTGTCCTCTTGGTTTTGAAGTGTTATCAATATGGTCGGTATCTAAATGTATATAGACCGATTGAAATACGTGCATCTCATTTCGACATTTTAATCACGCATGTGAGTATGCTGAATTTATGTTTGTAACCAATGAAACTAACTATTTAGATTTTACTTTCAAATCAGTCTTATACATTTGTTGTTGTTATACTTTATGACGCGATGTCTCGTATTTACCTCACAATCCTGACATCGACGTCATTCAATCACCGTATAACAAAAAAGAGGTGACTACTGACATGAGCTAACAGGCAAGAAAATAGTACGCGCCTACTCTACCTGAAGCATCTTAATGCAGCCAAATGATCAATTTTAGTTTAAATACACTCAAAGATCATAACATAAAAAACGAGCAACTCATACTATAACCAGGGGATGCAAATTCAGAGCCTACCCCGTCTTCCACTATTTAACATTGCTCTATCGGTAAGAATAAACTCAAGTGACCACGTTATTGAGATGAAGGTGGAAACTGGCGTACAAATGACTCTGTATGAATTTAAGTAATTAATTTCTTAGGCTCGTTCGAATCAAATAATTTAAAAGACAATTAAATATTTTATAACTTACCTTGAGAGTAGCCCCGAATTCATCAGTTAAACGAAACGATATCAATTTTCCCCTTAGAAGTTTTCTTCTTTATAGAAAGTTATCACTTGTGATCTACACCAGTTTCATAAACATAGAATAATATTCCGCCATTTGAAATACGTAGTAATGTACTGAATACACAGGGTCACCACGGTAGGAATACATAATATCACCATGGTAAAAATATTACGTAAATAGTGCCTCTAAAAATAGACCTTTAAAATCATGATTAATCTTTTACAATTGCAAAGAACGCCATCGATTATTTTAGTGGCATAATCTCAGTTTACCGCACTACAGACAAAAGCATATATTAAATTTATGTGAAGTAAATGAAATATGTCTGAAACTGAATGTGTGATTATTTTATAAAAAGTTACTTTAAACAAATTCGGAAACTTAATTTCTTTGTTAGATCAGCAGTACAATAAATCCCCCAACCTAGCCAAATCATTGCCATTAAATGTGTATTGTTTTTCATTCTCAAATGCTTCATATGAATAAAACACAAAGTTAAATGTGTTGTTTGCAGCAAAGATATTGTTTAACCGTATGTAACTTTTCTGAATTTGAATCGACCTTAGAATTAAATTTATAAATTTCATAACCACGGTTTAAGTATTTTTTGAATATAACTAAATTAACTTTAGACTTAAAAAATATATGTGCATGTGAAATTATTTGTTGTACCTTTCCATGGATATTTAATATGGTTTCAATTTTGTTTTATATAGAACATAACAAAATGCGTAAAACTGAGCGATTTGTGTAAATTTCATCGTTGCGAGAGAAAGGTTGTTCAAGTTATTTGATGATAGAATTGTACGTTCTTATTTTAGATCCTTGGTACGGTCATTAGAACGAACTCACCTTTTCTAAAAACCTGTACGGACTGAGGAACCTTTTGTTGTCTTTAACTTGATAATAAATTTGGCTTGTTATATCATAATATTAATAAATGCATACTATATAGCAATTGGCAAATAGTTGATAGTTGCGATAGAAAAATGACTCATATGATTTTAAACTTAATTGGCAAATAGTTGATAGTTGCGATAGAAAAATGACTCATATGATTTTAAACTTATTTAACCTATATACACTGCTCTTACCTTTAATTAAAATCTTTCGAAATGGTGACTCTCAGTACTGCACATGCATATAGGGTCTCAATATTTGCTAGTAAAAATGTTAACACCCTTACTTCGTGGACGTGGTATAAACATGGGTCTATGTGTTCTTGCAACTGATGAATAATATTTCCACCTGACTTGAGGATTTATTGATATGAATAATATTTCCACCTGACTTGAGGATTTATTGATATGAATAATATTTCCACCTGACTTGAGGATTTATTGATATGAATAATATTTCCACCTGACTTGAGGATTTATTGATATGAATAATATTTCCACCTGACTTGAGGATTTATTGATATGAATAATATTTCCACCTGACATGAGGATTTATTGATATGAATAATATTTCCACCTGACTTGAGGATTTATTGATATGAATAATATTTCCACCTGACTTGAGGATTTATTGATATGAATAATATTTCCACCTGACTTGAGGATTTATTGATATGAATAATATTTCCACCTGACTTGAGGATTTATTGATATGAATAATATTTCCACCTGACTTGAGGATTTATTGATATGAATAATATTTCCACCTGACTTGAGGATTTATTGATATGAATGTTTAAAAGAATTTGCTTTCTGAATAATAAAATGATGGCAACCTTTCTCTTGAAGTCAATTTTTCTGTGACGAAATAATGTACTGACTGTACACATCATTCATCTCAATCAACACTGACAGCACCTGACTTGTTCTACAATAAATCTGACTGTGTCTCTATCTGTATGTGCCTAGTTACTCGATCTACTAATAATTAAATCATGTTATTGAAACCTCTTTCAAATGGACAGGACTATATATATATATATATATATATATATATATATATATATATATATATATATATATATATATATATGTCACATACAGAAATCCCCTCATCATGGTTTTAGACACTGTTACACAGATCAAGCGATGAAAGTAAACACAATCAAAACATTGATGAGAATCAGCAGTGTTTGCAACATATAATAATAGCTTTAACCAATCTTCCTAATTTTTCCTATTCGTCTACCAACATATGAAATGCTTTTAAATAATAATAGACTGATAAAATCATTGCCAGGATAATGCACTGGACATCTTATAGTCATTTTGTCTTTATTTGAATTCACGTTCTATTTGATTTGTTGCTCACCCGTCACCCTGCCACATACAAGCAGAATCTAAACTTGATAAACAATGTGAATCAACACGATAATGGTCACTTAATGACCGATAAAATCTTGATGTCATTAACATTCTTCTCAGCAATAATGTACGATAAAGTTTCGAGTATAGTTTCACAAGAAAATCTCATAACATTTCGATGTTGGATGGAACACTTGATCCCAGAATGTGGGCAAAAGATCTTTATCCATGAAATAGAAGCTAAACATATCTGACGAGTCACAATCTGCTCGCCGAGAATGGAATTGGTAAACTGATAAACTGATACCACAGACTTTGTTACCATTATTATGATAAGTGTTACTATTATTATAATTATTATTATTATTATTATCATAGTCGTATGCC
Source organism: Sinohyriopsis cumingii (assembly GCA_028554795.2). Classification (NCBI taxonomy): domain Eukaryota; kingdom Metazoa; phylum Mollusca; class Bivalvia; order Unionida; family Unionidae; genus Sinohyriopsis; species Sinohyriopsis cumingii. The sequence goes on along the minus strand of CM068831.1, from coordinate 33,620,714 downwards.
TATAAAGGTAGACTTTTTATGTCGTATGAAGACATTTATTTTAAGTGTATTGCTTTAGGCCTTCTTTTTCCAGCTATATAAACGATACAGCATATTTGCGAAATTTACAACTATTGTCCGATAGTTTGTGTTGTGTTATCGCATTGTTTTTTCATCCTCTCAATGTTGTCTGTGCTAAGGAATCATTAGTGGCTTGCACATTTGTAGCAGCAGAGAGAGTATCGTCTGCGTTTGTTGACGCATATATCGTATAACTAGTTATTCTAATGATCCGTAATCCATTTTAGATCAGTGTGTGACGCGTAATTAAATACATGCCTAGCCTTATTATGTTGCTGCCAATTTAAGCACACCCATTTTAATAATGAAAAATCTTTTGAGACAGCGTCTGCGAATACATACATACATACATACATACATGCATGCATACATACATACATACATACATACATACATACATACATACATACATACATACAAAGATACACGTATACATGCATGCATACATACAAACCTACGTACTAACGTACGTAAATACCTACGTACGTACGTAGGTACGTACGTACTTACCTAGCAACCTACCTACCTACCTACATACATACATGCATACATACATACATGCAGTCATACTTACACACATACTAGGTACTTTAAATAAAGTGGATGACCTGTTAGAACAAATATACCTGTAATATAAAAGGGAGACAAAAATGATCGAAATATTTCGATGAACGTCGTGATATTTTTATTGGATAATTATTTTCAAATTTGTACTGTGAAGTAAACAGTGACAAAATTAATAACGCAATGAGACTGTAATCAATATAGAAATAACAGGAACAAGCTTAACGAAGATAAAGACAACAAGAGGTGACAATATGTAGAAATAATTATTACATGTTAACCAGATGGCATTTATTTCCGTTCGTTATTACACAACAAGATTTGCTGACTTTTATGTCAGTACCGTGCAGACATTTGGTTTAATTAAACGATAATATAGAACTTGTTTCGATGTTATGTTAGGACATATTAGAGCATGAATTGTCTTGTTAAACGAAGCAATACAACTCCATTTCAGCAACAATCGTCTATTGGTATTTCTAATATAACTTAAATAACTTTAGCTTTCAAAAATGATGTGCATGTGACATCATTTTGTTACATTTCCACGGATGCCTAATTTTTGTTTATGTTTTAAATAGAACATGAAGAAATGCGTAAAATGGAGCAATTGGTTCATAGTTGCGATAGAAAGGTTATTAAAGTTATTTTAATGACAGAATTGTAAGTTCTTAGTTTCGATCCTTAGTACGGTCCTTAGAATGAAACTCACTTTTTTTCAAAACCTGTGCAGACTGAGAAACCATTTTAAATATTTAACATGAAAATAAATTTTGATTGTTATAACAGAATGTTAATAAAGGCATGCTATATATTAAATGGCAAATAGTCGACAGTTGCTACATAAAAATACCTCTTATGTTTCTAAACATGGGATCGTATACTCATATTCAAATATATACACTGCAACTAAATTTAATTAAAATCTTCGAAATGTTGACTGTCAGTACAACACATGCATACATGTTCTCAGTATTTGCTAGTAATACTATTAACACTTTACAAACATGAGCCTATGTGTATCACCGGAGCTTAATAACTTTGTAATTAGCCAACCTCCCTGAAAAACATAATTCTGCTTAGGTTGTAGTTTCAACTATAGTCGTTCTTTTATTGTCTTTGACAAAAGTTTTACATGCTCCATTGTAAGTTGCAGGACTCAACAGATTTGATGTTCATGTAATCGTGCTGTCGACTCAGAATATGTCTGCTCTACTACCGCGTAATCATGCATAAATATATGTCATGGAAGGCCTTGTGTCTGACGATCCGTTGTCAATCTCTGTACTATATGTCTATCCTGATACATAGTGTCCGTATAGGAAATCAGTAAATTCTTGCCACTGTTCCAAAGAGAAAATCAAGAAAATAAAACAATATTGCGATATTATTTATAATTTTCTTGATAATTACATCCAAATGAATATTACAAATCTGATGTGAATGTTAGAAAGAGACCGAAGCTTCGATTTCTTAAAAATATATGCTTATCAACCTCAACCACATGCTGATTTCTGCATGAATCTTACAGAAGGACAACTTCATAGTTTTGCTGTATTGTCCAACGAGTTCACATAAGTAACTTAAATATAGAAATGTTAAGGCTTAAATTGGCTGAGAAGGCACCACTTAGAGATCTAGACTGTAAATGTATGGCTTGCCATACGATTAAATGTATCATGTTATGATGTTCGTCTGTTCCCGTTTCATTTTCATTTCATTTCTTGTATATATTATTTCATCGTTTTGTAAAGAAGGAACAGATCTATTTCGATCTCAATATGGTGATGGTCATGGTAACAGTAACTGAGTAGAAGCATAATAGCGGTATGAAACCGTGCTGACCAATCGGGATGTTTCACACACACATGCATTATAACCCACGTGGGGCCTCAAGCGAATTTTCCACGAGGCGCTCCTGTATTATATTGCTTTATATCAATACACTACTGCAGCTGACAAAGAAGAACTTATATCAGTGTTATTACTGATCACATCTGTCTGGTTTATAACGCATTGGTTTATAACGCATGTAGCCTGCACACGTTTCGTCGCATAGTACAGCTTCAATCAATAAATGTAGTGTTCTGCGTCGCATTTAATTCTCATAAAGGATACCCAAATTTCTTAATCTAATCTGCCTTGACCACTGTCGATGTAAAAACAAATCAATTTTTGCACTTCATGACACAATTATAAAAATTACCGCATGCGATATGTATACTATCGAAAATAATTGGCATTGGCTTAGTAATTCTAAAATGGCAAAGTTCACGTGTGTTGTTGATGATAAACAAAAGCGTCGCCGTATCGCATATACTATTGTCGCTTAGGCTGCCGCGTATGCTTATCAACCAGTTCAAGTCCCAGAGTTCAAGTTGCACAAGCCTATTGGTTATTTAGATGATTACCGGACATATATCACACGCTCATACAAACCAACCAGCGTCGCCGTGAAGCTTCTCTCAAATATGCGTCCAGAAATTATGTCAACGGTGACTTCGCCACTCGGGGCCCCCTTTTGGCCGAGTGGTCTAAAGCGCTCAACGTTACGGATCATTACCATCTCACCTCTGTCTGCGTGGGTTCGAGTCTCGGGTTCGGCCAATGTGGGTATGTCAGAAAGCTTGCCATTAGCTTCTCGTGGGTCGGTAGTTCTTTGCGGGTCTATCCCGGGTTCTTCCTCCACCATTTATACTGGCCGCCATGTATAGCCTATCTTGTGCTGACAAATGGCGTTAAACTCTACAACAACAACAACAACAACAACAACTTCGCCATTCGCGTGAAGCTCACGCGTCCAAAAGGAAATTTACTCTTGACTTTACTATACCGCTAGGCTCTAAAAATGGGTTTAAAATCATGAGCAGACACTTTCTTGGTGGTGCCCATGTGATCTTGATCCAGACGACACCGAGGCCATCAATGATAAAGCCGACAAATGTTTGCATCGATTCTCAGAAAGTTTGAAAGTTCGGGATGGGCTCTTTCTGCATGCTTGAAACGTCATGTTGCTTCTTCGCCATAGAACGAAAAACAGGTGTTTCGAATGGGAGATCTTGTCTGTGTTTCCTCCCACGAGCAATTATACAGATTAGCCTCGCAAATGCCGACAACACTTGGACGACCTTGAATTGGGCAAAATAGATTTCTGTACTCAAGTTACTGTCATAAGGTAAATTTGAAAGGTTCACCCCTTGTATTGCTATTAATGCAGGAGGGGTAGGAAGGCAGAAGGAAGAAGCACCGTACAATCATGCAAGACACTGGAAAGAATGCTTAGCAATTTAATGCAGTGCAACAAAAGAGAAGATCCCATGTGTCTTTTACCCTGACTTCGAATTCTTCAAAGTTTCCAATGAAGTTCCGATTCTAAATAACAAAGAAGACCCCGAGTTCTAAGCTTTCAACAAAATATCTCGCTAAAAATTGAAATTCAGTAGGACAATTAATCCAGTTCCCCTGTGAGTAAACTCACGAATGTAATGATAACAAGTTTGTCCAAAAGGAGACGTAGCTGCAAATCTACTTTGTATTGGTTTTGTTTATTCTACCTGGCGTCATGTTCTTTCGAAAAGCTAGCTACACAAAGATCTCTAGTGGAATCAATTTTGTCTTATTCTTCTTATTATTATTATTACTAGCAGTAGTAGTAGTATTGGTTCTGTCGATGTTATCGCTAGTATAGTTGATATCTATTGCTGGCGTTTGCTCTTTTAACATAAATACATTAAAACTATATTCGCGATGTAAAGAGGAAGCAATAAAGTCAATCGCTACGAATGGTGCCCATAAATGACATGGTGTATAGATTACACTTGGGTAGAAGAGGATTGTTTCATAACTGGCTCCAGTCTAATCTTAATTTAAGGCCATCACGTGTCTTTCTAAGCCAGTATTGCTCAATAATTAAAGACGAATATAATTGTGAATTAGTTTTTCGGGCTTATGTTTATGAATTTGGTGTGTAGCGTGTACACATTCCACTCAATGCAAATGAAGCACCATAAAAATGGCCCTTAATGTCAGCTATAAAACTAAGAATATTTAGAAAGCATACAAAAAGGGGAAAATGTATTAATAATTGCAAAACTGTATTTTCTATTTGTTTTTTAAATTCTGGCTAAGGCAAATAATTACTCTTTTGAAATTGCTAAAGGATACATCATGGTCAGACATTATCAATGTTTCCATATGTCAGATCAAATTTGACTTTTCCGTTCACTCAGAATAAAGATACGCATATAGTTTTGCGTATACGTCTACCGCCACTCCGGATATTTCATCGGATAGCTATTGGCATCTGTACAGTTGTGTACAGTTTAGTTCACTAAGAACTGGACCGTAGGTTTTTAATTCAGCTAAGGATGCATGGGACAGTCATTTTTACACAAATTTAATGTTGCATACGCCTACCTAAGGATGCATGGGACAGTCATTTTTACACAAATTTAATGTTGCATACGCCTACCTAAGGATGCATGGGACAGTCATTTTTACACAAATTTAATGTTGCATACACCTGCCTAAGGATGCATGGGACAGTCATTTTTACACAAATTTAATTTTGCATACACCTGCCTAATATAAAAATTCATAAAAAAATAAAATACATGAGAGAGGTCAAAATCGTCCATATTCATTGAAATTCATAGAATAAAAAGTTGATTCGCCCTACGCCCAATTCTACATGTCTGAAGGCCACTATTGAGAACACGTGATGTTCACAGCTCTTTCTTTGAGTGATAATTTGTGCATGATGCAATTCAAAATCGTTTGTATACAGGCAGTTGTTGAGATATTCTACTTGTCTTGAACCAATGTGTCGACTGCTATAAGTGGCTATCTCTGCCTCCTATCCGACTTTTGGCATTTCACTGGCAACATACAGTGCAGTGACTATATGAGGTGTACATGTCTCACATCAGTTTCAAGAACAACACAAGCCGGAGCGATCAAATTTACAATTATCTCAATATATTTAATCATTACATAATAATAGTTTTAAAAAAAAGTCACACGCAGGGCCAATTTACGAAACTGTCCCCTGCCACCTAAATATACATTCGATTAAATGACCTTATACTTCCGGAAGAGGTACAAAATATCATGAGTCGGTGTAGATAAAATACAGCGATATAGATTCTGCGTCTGCTATTTACTTCTTTCCTCAGTTTTAAACTTTTAATTATTTTAGACAGTGTTGCTTCTTTATGACATATATTAGGTCTATGTATATATATATACACGAGTGACCATATGTGTGCATGCGTGCGCCCTTTCATTGTCCCCTGAAGAAGACATGTTTGGATTAAAGTTGTATTAATGAACCCAAGATATATATTATTTGTACGGGTGTGTGTATTAACCTAAGTTTCTTTGATGCTTTTTTTATTCTAGAGACATATTTAGCCCTATGATACTTTGTCTGAAGTTAATGATGCTGGAAGGTTGGTTCGCATCGTCCGTTGTCGTTCTCTTGTCTTATTTATTTCTTCCACGATGCTCTAACCTTCATTACTGAGGGTGAAATGCAATTTACAGAGCTCTCACTGATCGACCAAAGGAAGTACACAAAGGAAGTTGAAATGATTCATCACTCAAGCATCTGATTTAGACTATTTTCGGCTGGGGGCATGAATGGACACGGATGAGTGATAGATATTACTACTGACCGCATAAAATGTATGACAGTGTAATAACATTCGTTGAATATCAAAACAAATTCAATACAAGGGACGTTGTGAGAATGTTTGTTTTGTATTTTATGTGATATTTGTGTCTCAGTATCATCTAATGAAAATGAAGAATTTTTTGTAAACTTTAATGGAACCTGCCTCACGTTGGCCTTAACATGGATACATGTATACCAATACCACTTAAAATAGTCTGTTGTTAATATATAGTGAAACTCGTCAAAATCGAACCCTCATTATATCGGAAGACTAATTTTTGTCAGTCCAGATGTTTGCCATTATTCAACAACATTTCTGCACCAGAAAACCGAACACCGAAATAAATTTTGAGCACACATTTCAATTTTACGCTTAAAGAAAACCATACAACCGGAACTCAGTTCAAACTTGAAAATATATTTTACCTGCCAAAATATTAACACACGCTAGAACAAATTAATTGCAGTTAGTAAGTACGGTAGTGGGCTGATCTGTGTGGCCAAGACCCGGAAAATGTCCCAATGGCACACGAGGTTAAAACAATACTTGACACACGCACCGACACAGATTAGGGCTGATAATTGTCTAATCTGAAACTCTTTGCACCAAACAAAAGAGCCAGATTTAAATCAATTAATAACTAAATGTTTGTTGGTAAGCCATTTTAGAAAGACTATGCTTATTTGCCTATTATCTAATTGTATTTGATGCTGTTCATTTGGATGTTGATTGTTTTTTAATAAAACTGTCATGGCTTTATTAACCTCGCATGTGGCTCAATTTTGATGCTTTGCCGACAAATATCGACAGAACAATATTCTAAAAGTTTAGATCATTAATATATCTTCAAGTTTTCGATCTTATGCAGAGATTTTTTTAAAAAATTACGATTGCCAAGCATGAGCGTTATTTGGCTACGGTGCAAGAAATGGAGCCGTTAACACAAGCCACATAACACAAGCCACATAACTTAAAGAAAGATGATAAAATAAACATAATGCTCCACACTGTCACGTCGCCCCTCATGGACGGGCGATGGATTCAGAAAGGGTCCGTCTTGTCATCAGCTTTTGGTTCTCTTGAGGATATACTGTCCTGTTCTATGGGAACGATTTTATTCTAAGGGTGCAATTAATGAACAGAGGCGTCAAATGAAGGTAACATTATTTAATGACAGAAAAGATGAGCCAAGCAGCTCAAGTGACTGATGGGAAATGTTTGTGAAATTATAGCGTGACTAACATTATGAAATGCAATATATTACGATATAAAGTACTGTTAGTGTAAGCTGCATCTGTTAGTAGAACACAAATTTGTTCATAAAGCTTGTTAACGTAAGTTATGACTAACAGGAAGCAGCAAGTAAGTGCATATGCTTTTCTAACTGAAAGTACTTTTAAATACAGATGGACAGAGCTGAAGCATACAGGTGAATAAGAATGCAGTGTGTCAAGCAACTAATTAGCAATAAAGACTAAAATACTGATGTGTATCGTGTTATTTCTTATATGCAGGGTTAAAATGGTTAGTATTGAGTCATGCAAGCTATTGGTGTTCAATATTTTCTAATGTATTCTCTATTCATTCATGGGGGGGGGGATAATAAAAATAAAAGAACCTAATCTGGGTTCAAGGTTTACTATTGTTGGTGCACCATAGTCTTTGGTGCTCAGTGTGTCTCAGGTTTGGTTGCAGATGCACCCAAAACACGTGGTTCTGGTTCAGTTTCAGGTTTGGGCGCACCAAGCATGTCTGGTTCACTGCCTCTAAGATTTATACCCATCTTGGTACAATGGTTTGCTCACAAGCAGACGACAAAGTTCTATTTATTGAATTTCACACCAAAAGTGTAAATTCTATAAAAGGAATAAATTATCAATGTAATGCTTGTGAATTTAGAATAATAAATTATAGGCGCACTGAATATAAATAGTTGCTATATGCAGATGTAGGTTATTCACCTTCTACATAAATGACAAAATAAATAAGTTCAAAACAAGTAATTTTACTAAGTCACAAAATAACACTCTGCTAGTGTTATTTTATGTAATGGAATTAGTTAGACAACTTTAACATTTTCTTTACCATAGCCACATCTGATTTTAAGGCTGGTTGAGCCATTTCGTATTTAGCGCCTTGGACAAAGACTGGAAAGTGACAAAGTTCGTTGTTGTTGTTGAGTTCAATTATAGTGGCGTGCGCACAATTGTACATGTGCCACTTTTTTCTGACTGCACCGCAGCCTGCTAGTTGTTCCTGGGGGAGGGAATGGTGCCACCTCCCGACAAAGTTCGTGAACGCTGACCCCCTTTTATATTATTATTATTGACCAATCAGAATTTAGCACTTGCGATCATCGGGCAAGAAAGAATTACTGACCAATCAAATTCAGGCATCAAATAGTCTATGCTGAAAGTGACGTAATTGTATAAACATGAAGACCCAAGAACACGAGACACGCTAAAGAATTAATTCTACAGATTTCCATACGAATGATTAGAAATAAAATCCAGCTACACAAGGCGTCATACATTTGAGATGTAAGTAGACAAGCCGTGTGATCAAAATGTCAAATCAGTTCAAACTAAGTTTCTTTTAACATCCGTCGACAACAGATCGTAGTATATTACACAACATGTGCTCCGCATGAATGAACGTTCAAATCACATCTGCCGAAGTAAGTCTACATATCTTTGAATTAAAAATGGGACATTTTAAGCATAAAAAGTGCATATAACTAATAAGGTCATTCCTAGCTGCATGAAATAGATCGCTTCATGAACAAGATATATATTACGATGGTGCAGTGAACGAGAAATGCCATGCTGTAAACATGCTAAAGTTGACGCTGTTGACTTAAACCAGCTATACCGGCATAACAACACCTCCGCGCTTTCTTCAAGCCAGGCACCTGAAGTGTGAACATTACGAATTATACGGATGAATTTGGAAACGATTTTACGGACATGGAAAACATTTTAGAACAATAACAATTGTTATAAGAATCTTTGCTTTGATGGTAAGTGACTTTGATGGACAGAGAAATTAAAAAATGAATTAGGTCCTAACTCATACATGTTACAAAGTTTGGATAGTTACAATTACTTATTAGGAATTAGCAAAAGGTAATTAAAGATATGCATGATGATAGAAGTCCGGTTTTGGATGGATTTACCGAAGAGTTATTTTTATTCTTTAATTTGTAACTTTTGTTTTTGTTGGGGATGATATAATTGCTGATGATTCATTTCTGTAAGAATTTTGGGGGGAAGGTATGAGAATAATCCATGACTTCAAACATGAAAAACTCGATAATACTGAACTAATTTTGTTAATAGATTTTGAAAAGCACCTGATTCAATATGCTGCAGAATTTATGCCCAAAACGTTATTATATACTTTTGTCTTTAGGGATTTAGACCGTTCCAGTGGTTAGAGCGTCAGTCTCGGATGCGGGTGGTCGCGGGTTCGAAACACGGCCGATTCATACCAAAGACTTATAAAATAGTACTAACACCTGCATCGCTATGCGATCAGCATTTAGAGGTTAGTGTTAGAACTGGTCAGCCTGATGTCAGGATAACGTGACTGTGTGGACACGTGTCTGCGGCATGATGCCCCAGTGCAGGGCCGAATAAAGCGATCACGGGCCTTGGGGTAAGAAAGACTAGGCCCTCTCCTAGGTCTTGTTCAAACAATTTTTTTCTTTAATAAAATTAAAAAGTGTTCTTCGGCCAGGGCCCTGGGGGTATATCTGCTAGAGATCACTATAAACTGCCACATTGCAAACACCGTAGCGATATGACTGAAAAATTGTTAAGCTACGTTACAAATCCAAATCACACACTTTCGGGCTTCAGTCATTAAAAGCAAAGTTACATGGGAGATAATTCATGTATAGCCAAAAACGGATATAGGTAAGAGTAATTTAGTGTATAAAGATCTGTTGCCAGGACATACAAATTCTCCAGAATATTTACTTTATGTGTTGATATACATCGGAAAATGATGTAAAATTATACAACAATTAAATTACTATTATTAATGTCATTATGTTAAAATTCAAATATATTTAGATGGAAGGGGAACACATCTCTAACGCTACAATGTGTGTTAAAAGCAGTTTATAAAATGTCAATACTAAAATAAAGGTAGATAAGCGTCTGACAATTTGAACTGGTACATTATTTATACAAGATGTTAGATTTTCCAGGACTTTAATTCAGATTGGGATCAATGACCATTTGAAATGCTAGGGTTAGTTTCTTCAAGTCTGTACTGGGATCGGGATTTTAAAAAATCACAAACGCCGATAGTTCTGTGCAACTAGTTTCGCATTTAATGTATGCTTCTTCAGGCACAAAATGTTTTAAAAGAAACTGGTGATGTCTTTATATTTTTAAATAACAATTACGTAATTACGTACGTCATAAATGATATGCATTATCATAACAATATATATATATATATATATATATATATATATATATATATATATATATATATATATATATATATATATATATATACACACACACACACACACACAAAAGCTCTAAAAGATACACGAGCATATTGTTATAAAGGATATACGATTTATCAATAAATCAAAAATATACAATTTTATATAGTGCATTGGTATTAAGATTATTATTGTTATTAATATCAATGCACTATATAAAATTGTATAATTTTTTTCTCTATCTTTTCTTTTATTTTCTTTATATTTCTTTAATTTCGTTTTGTTTTCTATTGCCTGTTTCTGGTTTTGTTTGGTTTGTATTTTTTTAAATTCTAAATTTGTTTTTTGGGCGCCGAGTGGTCTAAAGCGCTCACTGTTACGGATCATTGTCATCTCACATCTGTCTGCGTGGGTTCGAGACTCGGATTCGGCCAAAGCGGGTATGTGAGAACGCTTGCCAATAGCTTTTCGTGGGTCGGTAGTTCTTTCCGTGGTTTTCCCAGGTTCTTCATCCACCATTTATACTGGCGGCTATGTTTCGCCTATCTTGTGCTGAAAAATAGCGTTAAACCCTACAACAACAACTTTATTTGTTTTTGGATTTGCTTTTTGCCAGTGACCGGTCTGTGGGAGTGTCAAGACTGATAAGGGAGATAATCTCGCGTCAACTTAATTATTTTTTCCGCATATTTGATGAGCGTCGGAAGAAATTCCGTGCGTAGCCACAGGCATTTACCTGATGCTGTCAGGACAGCGATGCGTATAGGCCTACGTGATTAATCAGACACAGCCTGTAGTAAAACGGGATGGACATGAGTAGTAAAGGGGGCCACTATAGCCTCAATGGAAATTAGCATTACAAGACCCCCCTGGGCCACTATAGCCTCAATGGAAATTTAACATGGAGAAAAACCCTGGGCCACTATAGCCTCAAGGGAAATTTAACATGGAGAAAAGTCTTGGGCCACTCTAGCCTCAAGGGGATTGAACATGGGGAAAAAAGCATGGGCAACTCTAGCGACAAGGGAAATTGAACATGGGGAATTGTAACAGGGTCCAGACCTGATGGGTCTATGGAAAGGGAACAGGGGGAGAGGGACATAACACACACACACACACACACACACACAACGTACGCGCGAAGACATACACACACACACATATAAAATAATAATTCGGGGTTAGGCAATTGAAAGTCAATCTCGAGAAATAGGAGTGGCCCTGAAAAGGGCCTTTGGATTTATGTTAATATGCCCTTAACATAAAGGGCATGTGTGGCATCTTCTTGTCCTCAAGCTGCGTCTTACAGCAGGCCATACATCAGAGTCCTCTTGAGGCAACCTTGTCTCTCTATGTAGACTCTTCGTATCCACAGACTGCTGGTGGTCCTGTGGGCAACGGTCCACTTGGATCGGACATACATGAGCATGTCCGTCCTGAACATCATTGAAGACACGAGGGTGGAAGATTCAACGTCAGTCCACATCTTGCGGCTACGAGAATAGGTGAGTGAGTGATTGCACTGAACTGCGCTTATTTATAGGGAGAGGAAGGATTGAAACGGATTGAGTTCGTTGACCAATCCAAACACGCGTGACGAAATTCAGTCAGTCCGCATTCAATCGGAAGAGAGCAGTCTGTGACGTCACGTGGCCTATATACATTCGCTAGCGCCTGTGCGCTGTCAATCTATGCGACAGTGATTCAACATGACGGAAACTCAGAAAACGATCCATGGGGGTGCACCGACGGTGGATACTACCCAAGGGAACCCGGACTTACTTTCAGAAGCGGTAAACTGGGATTTTGTGGATTTTCTGACCTCGCAAGAATTTGTTCCAGAACCTTCGTTACCATCTTTACCGCACGTGGAGAATTTTCGACAGAGACAGAAAGAAAAATTGGAGAAATTTATACAGAGACAAAAGGAAGCAGAACAAGCTTTTCTGCTACAGCAACAACAGCAAGAAGAAGAGGTAAGAAGAAAAAAACAGCAAGAAAAAGAAGAAGCAGCAAAGAAACAAGAGGGTTAAAGTCAAACGGTCACGGTACTGTTGGACATTTTAGCGGAGTTAAGAAGTCTGAAACAAATGTATCAGACTTCTTTATCACGACCGAAGAGAATACGACCTTCCCGAGCTAAACACGCCAACCCTGAGACTAAGCTTACCTTACCATCCTTAGTGATTTCAACCCAATCATCATCATCAAACGTAGGCCTCGGACGTGGCAAAGGCTTAAGACAGTTAAAGTTGGTTGCTTAAACTCACCCCTACACCAAGAAAATAACGGCCCTTTTCAGGGCCACCCACTTCTCTCGAAAAGAGATACCATTTCAGTTGCCAATAATTCAAAATAACAACCCATTTTACCCCTATAGTACGTGTCTGTGTATGAGTGCGTGAGTGTAGGTTCTTATTTTAAAATCATAACCCAAAGTTACTTACCTTTTATCATTAATGTATTCTGTTATCCATAGTTACAATTCAATTCACAACATAAACACTCTTAAAAAAGTTCATTCACTTCTTTTGTGTCATTATTTACTCTCTCTGTTTTTTAGATTTCTTCACAGGCTTTTCCTCTTCTTCCTCCTCACTTTCTTCCCTTCTTCTTTTCTTCTCCTGTTTCTTTTTCTTCACCTGTCTGCTTTCTTCCTCTTCTTCTTCCTCTTCTTTCTCTGAAGAATCCCTTTCTTCTTCTGACTCCTCTTGTTTCTTTTTGGGGCAATCTGGAGACCAATGTCCTTTTTCTTTACAATAATAACAGGTATCTTGACTTTTGTCTCTTTTAACCCCTGTTTTTCTTTTTTGACGGTCTGGACACTCTGAAGACCAATGCCATTTCTTTTGACAAATATAGCAAGTATCTTCACTTTTATCTCGAAAGGAAGGAGAGTAGTCCGAAGGCTGGTCTGAAGAGAATTTTCTAATGACCCCTCGCAACGCTCTGATGAAACGTTCCATCTGGCTAGTCTCTTCCATCGTTGTGATCAGGTAGAGAGTGAAATGAATAGTGAAAGGACAAGACACGTACACTTTTATATACGCTGGTCTGCCAGGACTATAAAGTAGCTCATGGTGTTTAAACTTGAGTCATTTGACTTTTTGCTTTCAAGATGAAACGATCTAATTCATTTGAGAAGAAAGAAGAAGAAGAAAGTAAGAGGCAGAAACGTGAGCTATCGCCTCGTACCAGAGCTGAAGTCTTGGCACAAATTCATGCCAGTGATTTTGAAGACGACATGAGTGAACCAGAATCCAAGCCCTCTCAACCAAGTTCACCGCCCATAGTTAACCCTGACAAATACTATTCCATTCGAGAGACAGAAAAGCGCTCCTCTAGAAAATTTAGAACCACGGCCTACACCTACACGGTGAAGTTTAAAGATTTCAAGTCCGAAGTACCCTTAGAGAAAGCAGAAGGGTTCATCACCGAGATGTGGGATTCTTTACTCACCGCACTCAAGCGACAATGTCAACCCAAAGAAGACGATCGCTTGACACTATCCATACAACACGATGGTTTGAAGTCCCCTGTTTGGATTGAGTTTAGCAGACCCATAGAACTGACCCCTTCCAAAGTCATGGACAAGACACAACAGGTGCAACAATCCAATGACCAGTTTGACATCACCGATGGAAAAGCCACACTGAAAATGGCTCACGTCTCTCTTCCTCAAGGGACTGGACGCAAAAAGATGTTATTGGTGAACGATCTTCGCAGCATTAAGCGTAGCCTCGTTCAAATTTACAACCCTCATGACCAGATGTGTTTAGCCCGGGCTATCGTGGTGGGGCGAACCTATGCCAACAAGAACGACACGGCAGAATGGAAAAGAGCTTGGAAAACTATTCGACAATATGACCGAGCCAAACAACGAAACGAAGCAGAACTCCTGTTACAACAAGCGGGCCTGTCCAAAGACACACCCTGTGGCATTCCTGAAATGCAAATATTGCAAGATGTCCTAGCTCCACGCTACACCTTGAAAGTGCACCCTCAAGAAGTGCGCGGACCTCTGTTGTTTCGAGGCCAAGATTTTAAGGATGGAAAATACATTCACCTTTATCATCACGATGACCATTTCGATACCATTACCAATATCACTGGATTCCTGGGATACAGATATTACTGTGAGAAATGTGACCGTGGTTATAATAATCGAGAGCAACACAAACATTGCGGATGGAAATGCTCAGTATGTTTGGCCTCTCCACCCTGTCTGAGCGAAGGACCAGTGCCTTGTTCAACTTGTCTGCGCACGTTTGTCAGCCCTACCTGTTACAAACACCATTTGAAGACGCAAGGTTCACAGCAGAAATGTGCTTGTCAACTGCTGAGATTGTGCCCTACGTGTGGACAAGGCATACGGACCAATAATGCCAAGGCACACTTATGTTCAGGAAAGAAAAAATGTCACATTTGTCACCACATCGTGGACTTGGAACATCAATGCTACGTGCAAAAATACCAACCAGAGAAAGAGGATGGTCACAAAAATGAAAAAGGCAATTTCATCTTTTTCGATTTCGAATGCATGCAAGAGACCGGCATTCACATTCCTAATTTCTGTGTGGCTCATCGAGCGTGCGACAAGTGCATTCAAGAACCTATTTTCAGTCATTGCCCTCACTGCAGCAAGATTCCTGGAGGGCGTGAAAAAATCTTTCGAGGACCGAACACGCTAGCCGATTTTGCCCAATGGGTCTTAGACCCCATCGACAAGACGTGGAGCCAAGAGGACATCGAACGTTACGGAGATTGTCATCGTCATGCCACGGTGATGGCTCACAATTTCTCCGGATACGATGGACAGTTTCTTTTGAGGTATTATACGGAACAAGGCACCGAACGACCTAAAGTGACTTTGAACGGAGCCAAAATCATTTCCATGCAAGTGGGACAAGTACAGTTTAAAGATTCCATGAGTTACTTGGCCATGCTTTTGAGTCGAATGCCCAAAACGTTTGGAATGACAGAAATGGCTAAAGGGTATTTTCCACACTTTTTCAATACCGAAGCCAATCAACACGCCGTTCTACCCCATTTGCCTGAGGCTAAAGATTACGACCCCGACAACATGGGTACCGAACAACGAGAAGCTTTCTACGCTTGGTACCAGGCTCACGCCTCGGACCCTTTCGACTTTCAGGAAGAAATGCTAAAGTATTGTCGTTCCGACGTGGACATTTTACGGCGTTGCTGTGGAAAATTTCGAGAACTGGTCATGGAACACGGAGGGGTCGATCCTTTGAAAGAAGCTTGCACCATTGCCAAAGCGTGTTCCTTAGTGTACTTACAAAGATTCATGCCTGAAAACACCGTGGCGGTCATCAGTCCTCAAACGACCAACTATGTCAAACGTCAATACTCGGTCAAAGCCCTACGTTGGTTACATTACTTGTGCGACAAGGAAGACAAATGGATTCAGCATGCCCGCAACGGAGGGGGCGAAAAGACCATTGGAACCCATTCGGTAGATGGCTGGGACTTAGAAAACCCCAAGATCGTGTACGAGTTTAACGGCTGCTTATTTCACGGATGTCCCTTCTGTTACCCTGACCGTAAAACTAAAAATCAGTTTCTACAACGAACCATGGAAGACTTGTACAAGGCCACTTGTCAGCGACGCCTAAAGTTAGAACAGGAAGGATACCAAGTGGTGGAAATGTGGGAACACGAGTACGATCACCGTTTGAAAACCGATCCCGAGTTTAAATGTCTCGTGGAAAGTTACAAGCTGGTGGACCCCCTGAACCCGAGAGATAGTTTGTACGGAGGAAGGACCAATGCCACCTGTTTGATGTACCAAGCCGACGAAGAGAAAGGAGAAGAAATGAAATACTTGGACGTGTGTTCGCTGTATCCCTACGTGTGCAAATATTGTCGCTTTCCTGCAGGGCACCCACAATTGTTCACGGAACACATCGACCTGAAAAACATTCGACAATACGAAGACTTGATCAAGTGCAAAGTTTTGCCTCCCACGGACTTGTACCATCCCGTCTTACCTCACCATTGTCAAGGCAAACTGATGTTTCCTTTGTGCCGAACTTGTGCCGAAACGTGCAACCAAGACCAGCCTTGTCAGCACACCCAGGAAGAACGGGCCTTAACGGGAACCTGGGTCAGCGTAGAATTGTTCAAAGCTCTGGACATGGGATACCAACTGTTAGAAGTGTACGAAATTTGTCACTTTCCCAAGACACAACAATACCACAAGGGTGACCCCACGCAGAAAGGGATTTTCGCAGACTACGTGGATGCTTTTTTGAAACTGAAACAAGAAGCCAGTGGCTATCCGTCCTGGTGTCACACTCCCGAAGACCAAAAGACATTCAAAGAGAAATACTATGCACAAGAAGGCATCTCTTTAGACCACATCGAGAAAAACGAAGGCAGGCGATCGTTTGCCAAAGTGATGTTAAATTGTTTGTGAGTCAAAATGGCACAACGTCCGTGTTTACCCAAGACGGAGTATTTGACTGAACCTTCCCGCTACTCTCAGATGATTCACGACAAAACCAAATACATGAAACACGTGGACGTCGTTCGCTTAGGATTTGATCTTGGTCAATTACGAAGAAGATCTGGACTTTGTACAAGACGACCCTTTTGGAAATGTCATCATTGCGGCTTACGTGACAGCTCATGCTCGCTTAAAACTGTACGAAGCTTTAGAACTGTTAGGGGAACGCGTCCTGTACTTTGACACGGACAGTTGCATTTACATCCATCACCCGAGTCAACAGCACCCTGACATCGAAGGAGACCGTTTAGGAGCCTGGACAGACGAGCATCCCGACGACAAGATTCTAAGTTTCGCCAGTGGTGGTCCTAAAAATTACGGTTACGAATATCGGGACAAACAAGGAGAAGTGCACACGCAGTGCAAAGTGAAAGGATTGACTCTGAATTATCGTACCAGTCGAGTGGTGAACTTTGGGGTATTGAAAGAAGCCTTGCAGTCTGGAGAGGACGAACACTTTAAAGTGACCAACTATCAACCCAACAAGATTGTACGTTTACCCACTCACCACATCGTCAGTCGACCCTTGCAAAAAGTCTATCAAATCGTGTACCAGAAGCGAGTGCGACTTCCAAATCATTTCACCTTACCGTATGGACACGTCGGTATTGGTCTGTATATAAAACGGAACCCTAGGCAAGATCGATAGTTCATTGTGACTACCAGGACCAAGTGAACAAGATGAATACTTTCAGAGAAACACAAAACAAGTTTAGAAAGGCACAATTCAAGTGTGGGGTTTCTGAAGTGGAATGCGCTTGTGAGCCTTGCAACTTTTCAACCTGTGTTAGTGACAGTACCAGAAGAACCCGTCACCCAGGATAGGACTGTCGTGGACATTCCTGAAAGGTCATTCCGGGAGGACACTTGTGTGACCGTACCTCATGTAGAGACTGTAAGAACATTACACACTGTCCCTAGGACATCTTGCTTACCCAGAACATGTTGCACAGAGACTTGTTTATATTCCACTTTGATCGTTTTGATGTGTTTTTTATTCCTGTACATCACTATTTGGCTTTTATGTATTTTTGTCTTTCTTGTTGTTCATATTTGAAACATTCAATAAACGTGTCCTGAAAAAAGTATATAAACTCTCGTCTTGTTTTTTTTTTCGTGTCACAAGTGACATTCCTAACACTATGGCTACTTCTACTGTCTCTGCTCCCTCTTCCTCCACTGTCAAAGTCATCGACGAACACTTAGATCGTACCAGTTGGGAGGCTTTGTATCTTCGTCATCCCTTTAACATGCTCATTGCTGGACCTAGCGGTTCAGGCAAAACCGAATTTGTCAAACGTTTGATCGAACATAAACATCATTTGATCGATCGACCACCTCAACGCATCGTGTGGTGTTACAAAGAGTGGCAATCGGCGTACAGCCTCTTGCGAGAAAGTCAAGGCGATTCCATCGTGTTTGTGGAAGGCATTCCTAAAGAAGACGATGACATCGTCTCTGACTCCCGTCAAACCCATTTGGTCATTTTTGACGACATGTTAGGAGAAGACGAAGAAGAAATTAAACTGTGGTTCACGCGCAAAGGGCATCACCGTAATGACAGTGTCGTTTACATCACTCAAAATTTGTTTCAACAAAGTAAAGCCCATCGCACCATCAGTCTCAATGCGCATTACGTGGTCTTGTTTAAAAGCCCTCGAGATAAATCGCAAGTGCAAGTCTTAGCCAAACAGTTAGGAACTCCTTGGCTGACTCAGGCGTACGACGATGCCACTCACACTCCACACGCCTATTTACTCGTCGATTTGAAACCTACGACCCCCGAGGATTTGCGATTTCGTACCCACTTGTTTCACCACTGGTGCCAAGATGGAGGGCCTGTCCTGTACACGTCTCCGTCCTCGACTTAACTTCATTCCACAAAAAATCTATAAAAACCTCAGACCCTTTTCGTCTGTCTCACACACAGTGTGAACATGACGTCCCTTCAGTCGCATCTTCCCGTCAAATTGATTCGTGCCTTGTACGGCATCAGTCGAGAAAAAAATCCACAAATACGAGCTCTTGTCTTAGAAGCTAGTCTCAAAGAAGTCTTATGATGGTTCACGGTGACGGCACGTCAATTACTCCAAGGGATCATTCAGATTCCTCATCAAACCAAACGCTTTTTCGATCGAAACAAAGTCGCTTTAACCCAACTGGCCGATCCTCGCATTGACACTCAAACCAAAAAGCAAATCATTTTGAAACCTGGAGGGAGCGGTACTCTAGGAGGGGTCATCATTCGCTCTCTCTTAAGATGGGATCCTAATGCTCCCAAAGTTTTCCCCAAGACAAAAAAGCAGTCAAACGAAGCTCCAAGAAGAAAAAGAAAAAGACCAGGTCCCCAAAAAGACCCGTGTCTGCAAGAACTTTCTCCAGTGGCGGGACCCTCCTCTTACCAGACACCACCCCGGAAAAAGAAAAGAAGCCCTCAGAAAAAGAAACAGAGAAAAAGTCCCCAGAAAAAGAAAACCCCACAGAAGAAAACTAGTCGCAAGAGAGGCACTTCGGCCAGGACGCAACCTTACACTCGCAAACCACGACCTGCCACGGCAGTGACTGCGTCTCCGGTAGCCTCAGGTTCCATCACTTCTCCGTTGATGTCACCAAGAACCGAACAGTACTTGGAGACGTTGATCACACCAAGAACTTCTCCGTTGATGACCCCAAGAACTTCCCCAGTGGCAGGACCCTCCAGTTTCGCAACAGTGGCTGCGGCTCACAAAGTACCTGCTCCCAAAGTCAAAGTCCAAGGAAGATCGGGCATGTTACAAAGTTTACTGGATTTGTCCAAGCAAGAACTGGCTCGATTTAGTCCGTTGCGTACCCCTCCACGACGTGTCATGCCTGTCCTCAAGTTGATACGACGTCAAGACAATCAGTGGCGACGCGTTCCAGTATAAAAAAGGTCTGTGACTAAGTAGGGGTATCAGTGTTTTTGGTACTGAAGACTCAAAGATGTCACCCTCCAGAAAGCATCCCTCTTCTAAACCCCAAGGAAAGAAAAGGAAAGGACTGCCTCCTCGTTTAGTCAAACATGGGGACATGTTATCTGTCCTGTCCAAAGCTTCTCCACCCCTACGAAAAAAACTCATTCAAATAGCCTCCAAAGAGGTCATCGATACCGTGTGCGAATGTTGTTTGAACGTCTTGAAAGGCACGATCCCTTTGTCCAAACACCAGAAACAATGCTTAGGCAAACATCGTCACGTTCTTCGCCAAATGGTTCAAAAGAAAATTCCCATTCGTCAAAAGAAGAAGATGTTGGTCCAACGTGGAGGCATTTTACCCCTCTTGTTAGGTCCCTTACTGAAAGGAGTCTTGGGAACCATGTTGGGAGGACTGGTGGGAGCAAGATAAAAAGGCCCTCGGAAGTACCAAGATCTCAGAATTGACCCCTGACAACCCCATGGAAGGACGAAAACTAGCTTTAGTGCCTTACAAACGATGGATGGAATACCATCGTTGGCAAGAACAACGCACTCCGCATTTACCTCCCAATCCCCATTTGAGCGAGATGTCCCAGTTGCAACACGAATTGCAGTCCTTGATGGCTCGCCAAGATTTGTCCGAAACAGAAAAATCGCAAAAGTACGGTCAACTCTTGCAACGACTGCATCTCTTTCACCAGAAAGCTTTAGACGAAACAGCTCTACCCACTCTGAAAGATTTTAAGACCTTGATGAAAAGTCCAGCACCATCACCAGTACCAGTACCAGTACCAGTACCACCACTACCAGTGACCAAGACATAAAAAGGAGAAGAAGAAGAAGAAGGGTTTCAAACTCCACCAGAAAAAGTACGCAAGTTAACAACACCACCTACCTCCAGAATTGGATGGATTAAAAAGATGATGGCCACCCCTTCTTCATCACAAGAGAAAAAGAAAGTGAAGACAGAAGTGAAACAAGAACCGATATCCCCCGCTCAGACATCCTCCTCTTCAACACCTATTGCCGGTCGAACACGCAAAGCATTGCAATCCAAGAAAGTACCCCAAGAGAAAAAGAGTAGCATCCTCCAAGAGTGGGTGTCTTATTAACACACAAACACAAAAAAATGGAAAAAGTCTTAGCCAGCATTTACTACGATCCCTCTCATCCTGCAGGTTACGCAGGAGTTCAAAAATTGTATCGTGTTGCCAAAACTCGATTGAAAAGTCTCCGTTTACCTCAAGTGCAACGATGGTTACAAGAACAAGCTACCTACACTTTACACAAACCCATTCGACGCAAGTTTACCAGAAGTCGCACCCGAGTGGAAGGCATCGATCATCAATGGCAAGCCGATTTAGCCGATGTCTCTCATTTGGCCAGCTACAATCGTGGCTACAAATATTTGTTTTGTGTCATCGACGTCTTTTCCAAATTTGCCTGGGTCGTGCCCTTGACTTCCAAATCGAGCAGCGAGTTAGTGCGAGCCCTGCAACGAGTGTTGAAACAAAGTGGTAGTCACCCTCTTCGATGGCAAACGGACAAAGGTACCGAATTTCTGAACCAAGCTTTCTAAAAAGAATTAAAGAAACGTGACATTCATTTTTTTTACCACCGAGAATCCCGAAACCAAAGCCAGCATCGTGGAACGTTTTCAACGCACTTTGAAAGAACGCATGTGGAAATATTTTACGCATCCCCACACTCTGAAGTACATCGACATCTTACCGCACCTGGTGCAAGCGTACAACCAATCTTACCATCGAAGCATCGGACGTGCCCCGCAAGAAGTGACTCCCGACAACGAAGTGTTGGTGTTTGAGCGCCTGTTTGGTACGTCCCCGACGAGGGCTGTCCCCAAGAAAAGTGGAGAGTTGACCGTAGGAGATTGGGTGCGCATTGGCAAAACCAAACGCACTTTCGACAAAGGTTACTTACCTAACTGGACGACCGAATTGTTTCGTGTCACTGGACGAGTGCATGGCCGTCATCCTGCCGTCTATAAATTGGAAGACATGAACGGAGAAGTGCTCAAAGGAACGTTTTATTTGCCCGAGTTACAACGTGTCACCAAAAAAGAAGACGACGTGTACGACATCGAACGCATTCTCGAACGCAGAACCCGTAAAGTAGGCAAACGACGTGTCAAAGAAGTCAAAGTACGTTGGAAAGGATAGCCACCCAGTTTCGATTCTTGGATCGACGCTTCGCAAGTCATCGACTATAAAAAGAAGTGACCATCATGCCCTTTCACACAGACGCAGCTACGTCGACCACTCCTTCACCCAGTTCTTCTCTGCAAGATTTACAAAAACAACCCTTGTGGGTGTGGTGCGGAGAACGAGAGCCTAAAACGCAAATCGTCTTTTTCTGCCAAATCTTCGTGGTGTATTGTGTCATCGAGGCAGCCATTGCCAATTTGAGTTTGCAACAAGGAGACAAACAATTGTGGACCATTTTATTGAGCAGTTGCATCGGTTACCTGCTTCCTAATCCCTCCCTGAAATTCACCTCGAACGGGAACCACGGAAACCTTGTGTCCAGTGCCAGTGCCAGCCACTACTCCAACAACAACCCCATTTTGAGCGGAGACACGCCTCTGACGTCCAGCAACCCCTCGGACAGCCACAGAACTCTGGAATTATGAGTCACCAAAACCAATTTTAATTAACCTTACCCAGTGACAGTTCCATGGAGGTGTTTCCCAAGAACACGTTGTGCTGTTACACGGCCAAATTACCTCAGACCATCCCCTTAGATCACGAAGCCCATTGGGAAGTGGCTTTAGTAGAAATCATTCACCCGACCCAAGTACTCAATGTCCTTCCCAATCAAACTTTTTTTGATGTAGAAGTTCATGACGAATAATTGCAACAGTACTTGGATACCTATGGCAAATATGACAAGAAAACCCCTGGCACAAAAAATCAAAAGTACACCACATATCACTTGTTCATTCCTCCAGGCTATTATTTTAGTGGTCAACATTTGGTGAGCACCATAACCTCCAGATTTAATGTCGTGTTTCTGAAAGCTTTGGAGAGTGTCAAAAAAAGTGTCACCATGGAATACCACAAAGCAGCTCGTCGCTTCTTGATGAAATTTGACGGGAGTAAAATCCTGTCCATTTTATTTTGTCCTGAATTGTTTGACATGTTGGGCATAGACATGGACATGAGAATGGCCATGCTCAAGAAAAACGAATTACCAATCGTTTACGACAACGAGTCTTTTAGCAAGTTTTTTCGTGCCCCCGTAGAACTGAACCAAGGACTGAATTTGATGTTTGTGTACTCCGATGTGGTGGAGTACAACGTGGTGGGACACACCTCCGCACCGTTACTACGTGTCATTCCTTTCAAAGTGGATTCTGCCACGGCCACTGACGAAGAAGGGGGAAACACTTACCACGTCCACCGCGAATTTGTACATCCTCACTATTTGCCTGTCAGCAAGTCTTATTTGGACACGGTCAACATTTCTATAAAAGGCAGAAAGAGACGAAGAAGAAAACACCCTTTCACCGGACTTCAAGCTAGAAAGGCAAAGAAAAGAAGAACCGTTCGAGACTTAGACGTTTTCGATTATTGAGAAACAGACAAAAAAATGATGCACCGAGAGTCTTGCGCTTGTTCCAAGTCGGAACTGGATCTCTTTGCCATGCCCCCTACCATGATGACGATGCAAGAATCCCAATGGGTGGAATTTCATCCCGTCTCCTCTTTGACGGATTCCGCTCCCATCGAGTTTGAAATCAAAGGACAACCCGAAGATTACATCGATCTGAATAGCAGTTACCTGTATTTGAAAGTGAAAGTGATCAAAACGGACAACACCAATCCAGGAGGCGATGCTAGAGTAGCTCCTGTCAACAATTGCATGCATTCCTTGTTCAGCGAAGTGGACTTGTACTTGAATAACAAACTGGTCAGCAGCAGCATGGATACTTACCCATATCGTGCCTACTTGGAAAATCTCTTGACGTACGGAAAAGAAGCCAAGAATACTCATCTGGATGCTTGCGTGGTATGGAAACCTGACACGGCAGGTGTAGGCACGTTTAGCGACACAGTCCTGACAGAAGATGACAATCCTCACAATGTGGGGTTTAACGACCGTCGTAAGAAAATTCTGCAAGGGCGAAGTTTAGAACTGATGGATCGTTTGCATTTGGACATGTGGTTACAAGAAAAGTATTTGCTGAACGGGGTGGATATCCGTCTGAGACTGAATCGTAGCAGTGCCGCTTTCCATTTGATGGCCCATGCCAACGAATACAAAACTATCATTCAAGAAGCCCGACTTTACGTGCGTCGTGTGGAAGTGTTACCTAAAGTGGGAAACGACGTCAGTCAGACGTTGAGCAGAACGACCGCCAAGTATCCGATACGACGCGTAGAAGTGAAAACGTTCACCATTCCCGCTGGACAGCGATCTATGATCGAAGATCATCTGTTCCAAGGACAGTTACCCAAGCGTTTGATTGTTGGTATCGTCAGGAAATCAGCCTTCAACGGAACCCACGATCAAAATCCTTTTGAGTTTCAACATTACAATGTGTCCAAGATCGAAGTCAGTCGCGACGGCAAGACCTTGTGTACCCGACCCTTTGAGCCCAACTTTGGTGTCGCAAAGAATTATTTGAGATCGTACTTGTCCCTGTACGAAGCCACGGGACAGTTAGGAACCAACACCAGTCACGGTATTTCGTACGACGATTATGCAGGAGGCTATGCTTTGTGGGGTTTTGATTTCACTCCAGACCAAGGCAGCGACGAGGGACATTTCCACCCTATAAAATCGGGCCAGATTCGTGTGGAACTTCAGTTTGCAAATCCACCTCCAGATCACACAGTGAACGTCCTCCTGTATGCAGAATTCGACAATACCATAGAAATCAACAGTTTGAGAGAAGTCATTCTAGACTATTAGAAGCCATGGAAGACTGTTATCCCTCTTTGCCTAGTGGAGAAACTTTAGACATGAAATGTGAGGAGACCGTGGAAGGAGAATCCCAAGACAAAGACGAAAAGGACATCATGATCAAGTCGAGATGTCCAGAACAAGAACAGCAATTGGTCTCCTACTGTGCTACATACCTGGCAGACACAGTTACGATATGGATGAAGCATGATTACTATGAATGTCAAAACATCAGTCAAGAAGAAAAATTCAAAGAATATCTGGACGAAGCTTGGAGTCTGTTTAAAAAAGACGTGTTACGTTGGTGGTATAAAGACTTGCGTGAACATTTCTGTCCTCCATTAACGACTCAAGAAATCCATTACATCAAAGCCATCTTTGACAAATTCTAAGAGAAAGTCGAGATCGAAATTGATCACTTATTATCAGCAAAAGAACATTTAGTGACTTATTTTGATCATGGTTTTTCTAGAAACGATGAGAAAGTAAATCGTTGATTTTGTGACTAGTATGCTTATTTTGTTGTCTTCAGCTAGGAAACGTAGTGTCCATCCATGACTCAATGACTTGCAACAGTGGAAATCACAATTTCATTCACAACGTTGCCAACCCTGTTTAAAGTAGAGTGTAAATTGAAAAAAATGTTTGTCATTTGAAAAAAATGTTTGATGTTATATTGTTGGATTATTGTTAAAAAATGTTAGAGTTGTTGGTTAGTGTTAAGTCATTTTGAATAAAAAATGTTGTGTTTTGAAAAAAAAATGCCTTTGTCTTTTGTTTGACTATAAGAATGTTGATTCATGCACTTTGACTTCTCTCTATCTTTCCCATGACACTCATTAAACGTTGCGGATCGAAAACCGTGGAGGGATGTTTTCCTTCACGTCCGCGCTTTGACTTTAACAACCTGGGTAGCCTCCAGTCTAACCATCCATTGTTGACTCATCCTCCTACGAAGATGTGCTCCAAACTAGCTAAGCTAAACGAAGCCTACGTGAATTTGCATAGGGTCAGACAAAGTCTGATACCGAAGCCAGAAGAAATAGAGAACGTGAGAATGCTAAAAGTCACTGAAGACCTGATCGAAGAGCTTTTCAGAGAAGAAGTGAACAGGGAGAAAGAAGAATGGACAGAGAAGTACAGACTTCAGAGACAGCAGCAACAGCAGCAGCAGCAGCAGCAACCTGAACCTGACAAAGGCTTTGTCGATTGTCGTATCGACACCAAAGAGTTCTTCTTCTCTTTCCGAAGAAGCAGACCTATCGCCAGAAAGTCCATCCTGAGAGGACGTAGCATTCTTAGAAACTAAAAGATTGCCATAGCAAACAAAAAAAAACAGCCCTTTTCAGGGCTACCCAATACTCTAGAAAAGAAATAACAATCCAATTGCCAATATGTGTAGGTAGAGTAGTGTGTATATAAACACTGACTCTTTTATAGTGTGAGTGTTTGTGTTTGTGTATATGATTGTGTACTTGTAAGTGCTCAAGTACGTTGGTGTGGATGGTATATTAAGATCAAGTTTTTTTTTTTGTTTTTTTTGTTGTTTTTTTGGGTTTTTTTTGTTTTTTTTTTTTGCTGCTTGACGTGTGGGGAGAGTAGATTTAGGGTTAGATTGCTTTGAGTATGTGGATAGTATATTGAAGTGATTAATGAACATTTTTAGAATAGTGGTGGGTAGTATAAAAAAGTGAGTGAGTGTTTCTTTTAGGTCCGCGCGTTGTTGGGTTATTATCTAGGTAATATCAATTTTGTGTCTTAGGGGATGTTTTCCTTCATGTCCGCGCTTTTAGTATAACTTAAAAACTAATCGTCAGTTGGGCTACCCATCGTCGACCTGTTAACAGCAAGACAATGAATACAAGGATTGTGAAACTGCTAGAACTCCAGATGCACCTGGAATACGCCAGGCGCATAGTAAATGAACTGTCCGCGGAGGCTATCGTAGAAGAAGCAAGAATAAAGAAGGAAGAGGAGGAGAGAAGAGAGAGGGAAGAGGAGGAAAAGAAAATAGGAGAGAGGATGACTTACAAGATACCAGAGACAGAGGATTGGGGTGCTGAGGCGAATCATCCCGCCTCTGCACTCTCAAGACAAAAAGTAAAAAGAGACTGGAGTCGAAGATGTGTGTGTGGTGCCAGACCAGGAAGGTGCCAGCATTAGATAGGTGCATCTGAAGTTCTAAAACAAACAGCCCTTTTCAGGGCTACACAATACTCTAGAAAAGAAATAACCATCGATTTGCCAATGTGTGTAGGTAGAGTAGTGTGTATATAAACACTGACTCTTTGTGTGTGTGTGTGTGTGTGTGTGTGTGTGTGTGTTTGTTTGTAAGCGCTCAAGTACGTTTGTGGGGATAGTAAATTTGAGTTTAATTTTATTGCTTTGCGTGTGTGTGTGTGTGTGTGTGTGTGTGTGTGTGTGTGTGTGGATAGTAGATTTGGGGTTAGTTTATTGCTGATTTAACTTATGTGGATAGTATATTATATGAAATGAGAAAAGTAGGGGGATGTTTTCCTTCACGGCCGCGCGTTTTAAGTGATGATCTAGGTAACATCAATTTTAAGTCTTAGGGGGATGTTTTCCATCACGTCCGCGCTTTCAGTATAAGAAACCACAGAGTTTGATGTTCGAACCATTCTACGGAATAATAAAAACGAAGATGGTGGTTGCAAGTCAGTTGTTTAACAACTTGGTACATATATACTATTGGATAATGGATGGTATCTATGTAGTGGAGAGACTAGAAAAAGAATGGAAGATAGCAGAGTACCTGTACTACGCTAAATGCCTAAACGTAGCAAAAGAAGTGATAGCAGGAATGATAGAAGAGGAGGAAAAGAGATTGAGAGGTTTGATAAATCCCACCTATGTCAGAGTGGGAAGCCTAAAGGAAGCACTTGACAATGCAAGCAAAGTCAGGTGCTTTCTTGAAAATATGTCACATGGGACAGAGTGTTCTTTTATGGAGAGAGGTCTGGACAGACTGAAGAAAGGAGAGGAGTTGATGAGAAAAGTGATGGACGTAGAGGTCAAGAAGATTAAAGAGAGATGGAATAAAGAAAGAAAAGATCAGGAAAACAAAAAGAAAGAGGCAGAGTTTGAGCGGCTAAACAACAATTGGATCAAAGTCCAGGAAAAGTTCAGAGCCATGGGTCATCCTGACTGGATAACAGAGAAGAAGAAGAAGAAGAAGAAGAAGAAGAAGAAGAAGAAGAAGAAGAAGTAGAAGAAAGGAATAATGGAAAAAGTGAGATCTTGGTGGAAGAAGTGGAGGAAATAGAAGAAGAAGAAACACAAAGGCCCTTTTCAGGGCCACTCCTATTTCTCGAAAAGAGAATGACTTTCAATTGCCTACCCCCGAATTAGTATTTTATATATGTGTGTGTGTGTGTGTGTGTGTGTGTGTGTGTTATGTCCCTCTCCCCCTGTTCCCTTTCCATATACCCATCAGGTCTGGACCCTGTTACAATTCCCCATGTTCAATTTCCCTTGTCGCTAGAGTTGCCCATGCTTTTTTCCCCATGTTCAATCCCCTTGAGGCTAGAGTGGCCCAAGACTTTTCTCCATGTTAAATTTCCCTTGAGGCTATAGTGGCCCAGGGTTTTTCTCTATGTTAAATTGCCATTGAGGCTATAGTGGCCCGGGGGGGGGGGGTCTTGTAATGCTAATTTCCATTGAGGATATAGTGGCCCCCTTTACTACTGACATGTAGAGCACTTATAAAAATCATTAGCGCTGATACGTCGAGGAGAGCATACGTACTTTGGGTGCGCTCTAAACCAAAGTCAGCGGAACGTAGTGAATACTGTTTTTAGCCAGACATTTGTATGCATTATACACGTTTCCTTTCTCTTTTTTTCCATTTTCATTCCTTTTTCTTTCATTGTGGAATTTCTGTGTTATTTTGATTTTTGATACTCTTATTGCATTTATTTTTTATTCGTGACTCTATCTCGTGATGGGATATAGCCAAATTTGTATTGTTTTATAATACCTACCTATACATGTTTGTATCTAGAGGGGTTAACCGCCTTTCTCATTAGATAAACTGAATCAAATTTGTTAGAGGATAAATAGTGGTGTGAAACCATAGCGAGTGAATTTCAGGATAAAGGATTAAGATGGAACAAGACCATGTGATAGCTATAGTTACAGCTCTACCAAAAGGTACTAAATTAAGTACCTACTTTAAAAACAGAGTAGAGAACAATGCTCTATTGGCATACTACCCCCCCCCCTTCAAGATGCCAGGTAATATATTTTGGCAACGCGACCAAGGTACCAAGGCAGGGGGAAATATTGATCACCCTCAATGTAATGGGGATAGATATTGGTAAAACAGAGGGTCTTCAGAATGCGGGATACAACAAGTACATGTTGTATCCTAGACAACACGAAACACCCCTACTGACAGTAGATTCGATAGAGGTCAAAAGGGAGGTGGCCCAAATAAGAGAGAGCGCCCCCCCCCCCCTTTACTAGAGAAATCGAGTCAAAACTAACGGAAGTGTATGTCTCTGGCCTCCCTCTTGAAATCGAAACGCAAGAGCTTATAAGGAAAGTAGAAATAAAGCTTCATGCAAAAGTGACTACACATAAAATGGTCACTGTTTGGGGTTTTGCCCCCATAAAATCAGAAGTAGGATTTTGATAACGCCTAGAGAGGAAGCGAGGAAATTACCCACGTTTTTTTACGTGATGGGTTTCAAGCTGAAAAGTTGGTATGGGCGTGCGATAATGACAGAAAATGTCCCAGGTGCAGTCAGACAGGGCATGCCCTCAAAGATTGTAACTACCAACCAGCAGTATCATGAAGAACAACAATAACAACAACATACGCAAGCAAAGTTGCGTCAAACAACATAATCATAAAAGAGACTTACATAAATACGCAGATAGGGAATATCATTGCGCAGATAAGAAATGACGGGGAAAATGCAAACACTGTGCAAGAAAACTCTGAACAAATGGCAGTACAGCAAGTAATGGATGTTGGAAATATGGGGAAAAATGCAAATGCTGTGCAAGTAAGCTCTGAACAAATGACTGCACAGCAATGCAAACATGGACAACTCCCAGATAAACCCTGAGTGGGCTAATTTTCTCAGTCTTAACAAAACGGGGAGAATGAAGACCCCCTACAAAGAACCGGTAAAAGTTGGTAGCAGGTTTGTCCTCCTACAGGGGGATGCAGCCCACCTCCAGAAGGAAGAAGAGAAGGAAGAGGGAGAGAAGACAGTCCTATCAGGCTTGTCTCCCTTAACCTTTTCCACACCACTGCCAAATAAAAAAATCAAAAAGAGGAAAGCCGTATCGGGATCCGTTTCGTCACAAGAAGGCACTTTTGATGACACTGAGAATGACACCCTGAAAACGGCGCACAACAAAAATGAGATAAAATTTTCAACTCAAAAAGAAACGGTTGGAACACTTAAATGAATCAGAAAAACAAGCTGAAGACGGAAACACAACGGACGAGAGCGATAACAGTGGAGAAGGCAGTGAAGACTTTGAGACAGGCACTGAATATGACAGTGCATTGGAGGGCACATAACGAACTGACAATATGGAAACGGAAACGGAAATGTACACTGAATATACGACTGACAAAACAAACAGAACCGAATAATCGATAGACACACCAACAGACAGTACAATAGGGGGAGACACACTGCCTCCCCCACCCCATAAACTCAAATTAATAAAATAAAATAAATATATCACAAGCAACGTAAATACAACCAAAAAAGCGGCAACCTGGAGAGAAGATAAAAATGGAGGAAAAAAACTTCCGTGATTTGTCCATAAATGTAAATGGGATATAGGATAAAACTTTAATGTTAAGTAATATAACAAACTATGACAATATTCTTACAAGAATCGCATAATGGTTTTACAAAAGAGCTTATCTCCTTATGTAAAGAGAAGATGAATGGAATTTTACTATTAAATGCTTTTAAAGGGAAAGACACAAGGGGGAGGGGACGTAGCCACATTAATAAAAAACAAAATGGGGTTAAATGGAAAAGAAAAGAGGAGGGTTTTTTTTTTTTTAAGGGAGGTTATACAAGTAGTAATGGAAGGTACGCATCTCGTTAATGCTTATATACCAGCTAATAAATACCAAAAGCAGCAATGTTTAGAAAAATTATCCAAATATCTAGAGAAATACACAATGGAGGATTTCATTTTGGGGGAGATCTAAATTGGGTAGGGGACAATATTGATAGAATAAGACCTTTAACTACAAATGATATAAGATTCAAACCTGAAATGGAAAATTTCATGAAAATCCACAAATATATAGACATTTATAGACGACTAAATATGCCTAGAAGAGAGGTCATCCTCTAGATAACACAGCCAAACCCAATTAACCACTTCTCTTTATCCGTGTGCGACGTTACACAAACTTATACAAATCCCAAGAGATAGATAATACTACAATAGATGAATACCTACAAGAAACAGAATGTGAGATGATATCACCAGAACATAACAACTTATGTGAGGATTTCATCTCGATAAACGAAATTACTAATACAATTAAAAACCTATATAAAGGGAAATCACCAGGTAGAGATGTACTCACCGCGGAATTCTACATGAAGTTCTTTTGCGAGTTGTCGCCCATATTAGAATGGTTATATAACAAAATTTTATCAAGGAATAATACAATGACAAATATCATTAGGGAAGGAATAATTACACTGATATACAAAGGGAAGCGAGATAGGGAGGATTTAAAGAACTGGAGGCCCATCTCCCTCCTCAATACAGATTACAAGATTTTAAGTAAGATATTAGCAGAACGTATTAGAAAGGGAATGGACAAAATAATTAATATAAACCAAACATGCGGGGCAAAAGGGAGGGATATCCAAAATAACATATTAAGTATTAGGACAATAATAGATTATATCAACGATTCTGGCCAAAAAGGTGCTATGGTACTTTTTGACCAGGAAAAAGCATTCGATAGATTGGAACATAGCTACATACAGAAAGTTCTAGAGAAATTTGGTTTTGGAAATAATTTCTAAAAATGGACTAAAATCCTGTACAGTAAAATAACCTCAGGAGTACAGGTAAATTGAGCGAGCACAGGAAAATTTGACTTTAAAAGATCAATGAGGCAAGGATGTCCGTTATCAATGCTACTATATGTAATAGCAATATAAATTCTTAGTATAAAAATAAGACTCGATAAGAAAATTGAAGGTATTAAAGTTCCAAATTCAGAGATGAGGTTAAAATGATACAACATGCAGATGATTGCAGAAACTTTATCAAGGATCCTAATTCCTTTAAACATCTTGAGAAGGAAGTCTAAAAATTTGGGAAAGCCTCAGGATCAAAATTAACCATGACAAAACGGAAATTTTGAAGATAGGGAACTAATGGGGGAACCATTCCGGTTTACCACCACATCAAATAAAGGAAAGAGTTAAAGACCTATGTGTTTATTTTGGGAAATAAGAAGAGAAAGAAAACTGCTATCAAATGAAAATAAAAATAAACGAAAATGTGAAAATCTGGGTGCTCATGGCCATTATGCCTTATGGAACGGGCCAAAGTGGCCAAAACATATATGTATGCAAACGTTATATTTTAAAATCAATTGACATAAAAAAGAAGTATTACAAAAAATTGACAGTCAAATTATAAATTATTAATGGGATTTTAAAACCCAATACGTAAATAAGGAAACCATATATATAGCAAGAGAACGAAGGGGGGAGGGCTAAAAATAACTAGCCCCGTACTAATAAAATGTGCGAACATCCTTAACAGGTTCAAAAGATCAGTATTCTAATCCAATGTTACATATTAGTGCTTGGCACGTAACGGCACCTGTGAAAATTCGTATATGCTTTGTATCTGGTAGGTACAGGGGATCGAAACGGGAGAAAACGTCTTTACATTCACAAGGTATATTAAGTGAATAATATGATCTCCTATCGATTTAAACATGTATACAGAACTGGGGTAGATTTATGTTTCAATAGCAGCAAAAGAGTGAGAGAAATAAAATCGCCCTAGGCATATTTTGCTTGAAGGAAGCAAACGACAGAAGGTGCATATTATTTTCTCTGTGTGTGTATGTCTGTGCGCACGCATGTGTGAGTGTGCTTGTGTGTCCGATTCATCAATTATTTGTGTTCAGTTTTATCACACTCGTATTACAGTCCACATCTGTAATCCAATATGGCCGCTGATTGCATTTAACAGATAACCATTTCCTATACTGATGTAACTTCTAGTGAATACTGTGATCTGGATATATGTCGAAGATTGATTGATAGTTAAACGGAAATGACAATTTGTCAGTTGGATCAGTAAATAATGATGCAGGATCCTACTGTTTGATTAAACTCTGTTTTAAAACAAATAACGGCTGTCGCTTTATAAACATGTTTAAGCTCTTGACCAGTATTAGTGGCCAAATTATTCTCATAAATAAAAATTTGTATTACATATGGGTGGGAAAGGGGGGTTTCAACCGGTCATCACCCAAACTAATTAATTAATTTATTATTGAATGCATCAATTAATGAATTATTTAATTAATTAATTAATCAATCAATCAGTTAATTATTAGTCGTCATAATAATAAGGATAACACATTTGTTGATACCTCAGTCGTGTCTGTTTGTTTTTATTTATTTGCATGGATTCTTGACATAATCAGTACATGTAAGAGACGTCTGATAAGACAAGGAAGTTATACATAATTAAATGCATATAAAAACAGGCCTATGCTGTATTCACCTTTATTTTGCAGCACATGGCAAATTTCATGAATATACTTACACGAATATTTGTTTACCTTTAGAAGTAGGTTCCACTTCTCGTTTGTTTTGTTTTATGGCTCCAATAAAATAAGAAAAGGTGAGTCACAGTTTTATGTGCTCCAGAACTTTTTCATTGCTGAGAAAGTCAACATTCAGATATGTTTTTCACCAACATAGGTTGGCAGATAATGTTTGATTACTTTAATAAAACCAGGTGGCATCTGAATATATATATATATATATATATATATATATATATATATATATATATATATATATATATATATATATATATAATGGTATCTGCTGCCACGTCCCAGTTCATTGTTAAGTTCAAATAGTTTTGATGCAATCCTCATAGAGATTCATATCAGAAGCAAGTTTCCACTCTGATTAAATTCAATTTGTACTTATCTATAGATCGTGATTTTAATCAGATTAATGTATACTCTCACATTCAGCCATTCCACGTCATTCATATATTCATTTTCACACCAATCCATATCATTCATATATTCAGATTCAACCAATCCACATCATTTATATATTCAGATTCAACCAATCCACATCATTCATATATTCAGATTTGAACTAGTCCATATCATTCATATATTCAGCTTCAACCAATCCACACCATTCATATATTCAGATTCGAACCAGTCCATATCATTCATGTATTCATTTTCACGTCAATCCATGTAATTCATATATTCAGATTAAAACCATCTATATCATTCGTATCTTTAGATTCAACCAATCCATATCATTCATATATTCAGATTCAACCAATCTACATCATTTATATATTCAGATTCGAACCAGTCCATATCATTTATATATTCAGATTGAACCAATCCATATCATTCATATAATAAGATTCAAACCAGTCCATACCATTCATATATTCAGATTAATACCAATGCAATGATTCAGATTAAGACCAGTCCATATAATTCCTGTATTCACATTCATCCAATCAGGCGCAACCTGGGCAAAGCATAAACTTGACTTGTATTCGGATGGCCCGTCTAATATTATCTAATGTAGAGAATAAATGCATCTCTTGAAGGAGATATTTCGAATGTGGTACACATGCAAAATAATAATTACTAATTATGATACTTCTTTAAATCTCGTAAGAATGGTTTTAATCTCTCTCTCTCTCTCTCTCTCTCTCTCTCTCTCTCTCTCTCTCTCTCTCCTAAATTGCAAAATTTCGATCTTGAATTGCTTCACTATTCATACTTCATGTATATACCAATCGTTAGATGAAACGAGATGCGTGAAAAACAAATTGACTACTCCTAAAGGAATGACTATGATGTCATTAACATCATGACTTGGATATGTCGAATCATGTGGGTGTGAGAAAATAGGTTAAAACTGAGTCATACAGGTTTTGGTTTCTTGTGAGGGAGATAACTGTTACATCCATAAAAATAAAAATCCAATCGATTCAGCAATCTATATGGTCACAAATTATTTCCATAGCTACGATCATAGCATATCTCAACAGCTAATACATTTAAAAGGCTATTATAATTTACTCTCCCTCTCTCTCTCTCTCTCTCTCTCTCTCTCTCTCGATAGTATATTTCAATATAGTTAAGTCAGACTTGCTGTCGTCGGGGGGGGGGGGGGGGGAGGAGGCACCAGACAGATGCCACCCCTACACACTTATCCAAAACAAGAAAATGTGTTTAATGTGTTGTTGTTTCCAGCAGATATGGGTTTTTTTTGTTTGTATTTTTTAAAGAATTTTGATCAAAAAAATTGTTAAAAGAAATTTTTGATGGAGTATTTATGTCCTAGTGTTATATATAGGGTTGTTCATCCGAGTTCGGTTTCTATCACCATACTCGAAATCCCTCCCCTGAGTTCTTAGTTGACCTTGGTTAGAGGTCTCCTACGTCCCGTGTGTGCTATGTGTATATATGCTATATTGTGTGTGCGCTATATAATTCTGGTGTAGGGACAGCACGACTTTTTTAATTCATCCCAGTTGTCTTAATATATATATTTTTATTTTCATATCACAGCTCCACTTGATAATTTTGATAAAATTTAGATATTTAAAATTTTAATTAATATTTTTTAATTCCGGCTAGTGAAAGGTATACTACAGGTTTTTCATTAAAAATTAAACCTATTGTTTTAAATGCGAGTTTGCATGTGTTGTTCCTCGAATTAGTTAAATTCTAGAATGAGGACGGCTGTGCTCGAGTCGGAGTCCACAATTTCTTTATTTAATTGTATTTCTCCCGACCCAAGTTTGGCCGCCTCTTTATTATTTCACCTATTAACCAAAGGGTCCAAAAGGGTTTAAAGAAATTTGTATAGGAGGGAAAAGAACTATATAGTAAGGAAGCTGTATAGTTAGATAGGAAAGGTATAGAAGATTATTAGTTGCCAACTAGCCTATTCCCCTGTTTTTCCGTATGGTCTGCTAATTTTCTACGTGGGGTGTTTTTCGCAGACCATTTCATTGGCCTGTTCACTTCGCGTAGCCCCATGACGTCTTTGCCCCGTACTTTCCCCCACATAGATTCCATTGGTTTCTTTATCTTAGCCTTAATACAACTTAAGTACATTTTAATTTAGGTCCGGGTTAAGGGATGGGGTGAGGGCTCCAACCCGCACACTGGCTGTGGCACACCCCAAATGGGTAGCAAACCGAAGCTCCCCTCCCATCCCCCCTCCCATTCCTTTTCATTATTTCAGTAATTTTAAAATTTGAGATATTACCGACGTGATTTAAACTGGCTCTTAATTTGATCATTTGGATGCTTAAAGAGAGTGAGAACACATGTCTGAGTTGAGGGATGAGGTGGGGGCTCTAGCCCGCACACTGGCAGTAGCACACCACTAATGGATAGCAAACCAAAACACCCCCTCCCACCCACCCCTCATGGTGTCTCACACACCTCTATACAAGTTATGCATATATTTATTAAGCCTACTTGTTAATTTTTATTATTTGCCCGCATGCCATCATGATCTCAATTATGTATTCAATGACCTTAAAAATTGTGCTTTTGTCAAAATCTCCATCTACGAAGAGTATGTTATTCTTCCGGTACCGGTCTCTCTTGCAGATCTCTATAATTTATTGTACTGTTTGGTCTTTCCTTTTTTCGCATTGTGTGATTACATGGTTTTTAGTAAAATAAGCTCTTTTGCACAAAGGGCAATTTAGTATTGATTTTATCATATGTCTCCTTAATGCAACATCCCCATTTAGCCATGAATTGTGAAGGTATTTAAAAATTAGGCTTTGTAATTTTAGTGATTTGATTTGGGACCAATGCCGCCACACTCTTAGCCAGTTAACCCCACAGTTTTCTTGTTCTATTTTTGTGATTTCCTCCCTTATCCAGTTATGTTTCCTCTTTCTTTTTATTCCACAAATCCTTTTTTCCTAAAAATTTAATTATGAGATCTTTAATATTGTTAAATTTTCTGGGTACCTCCAGTTTTTTCATTAATTGATTCTTTTTGTACATATCTGGTCTGTTTTTTTACGCTAAAACCAAACCAATATATATATATATAAATATATATATATATATATATATAGAGAGAGAGAGAGAGAGAGAGAGAGAGAGAGATAGCTAGATAGATATATACATAGATAGATAGATAGATATATAGATAGATAAATAGATAGATTGCTTCCCATGGAGTCTTTGCTTCTACATTTATCGTTTTGAATCTGTTCAGTATATTTACGCATTTTAGTAGTAGTGGATTTGGTAGTGCTACCCCCCCCCCCCCTTCTGTTTGATCTATACAGATTTTCCTTTATTATATAGTGTGTTTTAAAGCCCCATATAAAGTTTATTATTTCATTATCTATTTTATTCAGTACTTTATTTTCTAGATGTACTGATTTCAAGATGTAGTTTATATTCGAGTAGAAGTATGATTTGGCCACTTGGGCCCGCTCTATTATGCATAATGGCGTTTGTGCCCAGATGTTTATATTTTCCTTTATTTTCCTCAGCATACTCTTATAGTTTTCTTCACCATCATTTTTCCCAAAGTAACCTTCTAATGTTTTTACCCTCTTTTTCGCTGTGTGGTGGTAATCCCGGGTGGTTATCCCACCAGTTGGCTATTTTCAATATTTCTGTTTTATCATGGTTTGTCTTAGATCCAGATGCTTAGCCAAATTTTTCAAATTCTTCTAATAGGTATTTGTAGGATCTGGTGTCTCTGATAAAGTTGGTGCAATCATCTGCATGCTGGAG
The DNA here is from genome assembly GCA_028554795.2 of Sinohyriopsis cumingii. Classification (NCBI taxonomy): domain Eukaryota; kingdom Metazoa; phylum Mollusca; class Bivalvia; order Unionida; family Unionidae; genus Sinohyriopsis; species Sinohyriopsis cumingii. The sequence continues at coordinate 33,582,514 of CM068831.1, read as the reverse complement.
CATTTTGAACTCTTACCGTAAGTTGGAGATTTTTATCCCTTCAAGTTTTTTCTTGTTTCTTATCATATGGCTTAAGATTTCAATCGCCATTACATATAATATCATAGACAGTGGGCAGCCTTTCGTCACCGATCTGTGTGTCAAATTTTTTCGTGATAGCGCCATTTACCTGTACTATTGAGGTTATTTTTTGGTACAGGATTTCGGTCCACCTTTGATTTTTTTTTCCAAAACCAAATGTTTCTAAAACTTTTTGTGTATAGTTGTGTTCTACTCTGTCGAAAACTTTTTCTTGGTCGAAACGTACCATAGCACCTTTCTAACCTGTTTCATTTATGTAATGAATTACGCTGTTATATTTAGAATGTTATTTTGAATAACTCTACCCTTTCCATCACAAGTTTGATTTATGTTTAAGATTTTCCCCATTCCCTTTTTTACTCGATTCGCTAAGATCCTATTTAAAATTTTGCAATCCAGATTTAGTAGGGAGATGGGCCTCCAATGTTTAAGATCTTCTTTGTCTCACTTCCCTTGTACATAATAGTTATAACACCCTTCCTCATAGTTTTTGTCATTGTATAATTTTTTAAGAAATATTGTTGTATATTATTTCTAGGATCGGCGATAACTCACCGTGGAATCTTTGATAGTCCATATCCACCTGGCGCTTTTCCTGTAGCTAATTGTTTAATTGTTGTATTTATTTCTTCTGTCGAGATGAGACGTATGTCACTATGTTCTGTTGATATCATCTCGCACTGTACTTCCTCTAGGTAACTATCTATGGTATTGTTATCAATTTGTTGCGTAGTGTATAGGTCTTTGTAATACTGTTGGACACACTCCATAATGTCATTCTTTTCTCTAGTTCTTTATTGTTATATTTAATCTTTTCCAGTTTCTCCAACCCTCTTTCCTTATTTCCACACTTTTGTATAATCCTTCAGCTTTTTTATATACTTGTGTGAATTTTCCTGCTCTAATGCTCCTTCCTTTATTTTCCTCTTCTCCTATTTCTTTTAACCTTTTTTTTCCCTTCATTATTTCTGTTCTTGCCTCTCTATTAGTTTGTTCTAATTGTGATTTAAGTATCTGTTTTTCCATATTGATTATTTCTTTCTTTCTTCTTGATTAGGCAATTGCATTTTCTTTAATGTCATATTTGAATTTATCCCATTCTTCAATTATGTTTATATGTTTGAATCTGAAATTTGTTATATCCCTCTTTGTCATTTCTATATATTCTCTTTCTTCAAGTATTTTATTGTTAATCTTCCATATCCCTTTTCCCCACTGACTCATATTTATAATTAATACATCTAATATTATTAGATTGTGGTCCGATATATTAAATTTTAATATTTCCGCTTTTTTTCTTCTCTTTTTTTTCTTCGTAATTTGTGATGAAAAATTTATCTAATCTGCTTGCCTTGTCTCTATATTCATATGTGTATTCCGTTCCTAAAAGATTTACTCTTCTTTACAAATCTACTTATTTATTCTTAGATATTAATTTTTCCATCTCCTTTTTAATTTTTTATGTCGTTTGGAGTAACCTCCCCCGTTCTATCTATAATTTCCCCCACCCAGTTAAAGTCACCTCCTATAATTAAATTATCTATAGAAAAGTTGTTTAAATATTTATCTAAGTTTTCTATAAAATCTCTTCTTTTGTTCCTTTTCACGGGAACATAAATATTTATTAGATGAGTTTTCTCAACCGGTATATGTATCATCCTTCCTCTAAAATCTATACCTTCGTCCTTTCTTTCCCACGTCCAGTTCCTTTTATTTTTAATCATTACTGCTACCCCCTCCCCAATATCATCTTGTACAATGTCATTAGTAATAACTTTCGCATTTAGTTCTCTTTCTATCGTACCTTGCATTTCTTTGGTTAGTTTAGTATGAGTTTCTTGTAACAATATTATATCGTATTCAGTTAGTATGATCAAGTTTTTAACTTTATCATCATTTATCCCACTTGCATTTACGGAAGCTATAGGAAAGTTCGTACCGTCCATTTTTTTCTTCCTTCCAAACAGGTTGCCTAATCTCTTTATACTTATTTTTTTAAATATATTTCCCGTTTTGTTTATAGTTATATTCAAATGTTATCTGTTAAGTCTGGGGGTACTCCCCCTCTGATTGATTTAACTTATCTGGTAGTTCATTTGTGGTTTCTGGTTCAGATCCCGACTCAAATTCATAATTCTCAATTTCATTATCTGATGCCTGTTCCTGTTCCATTTCACTGTCCATTCACGTTTCCATGTCCGTTCCAGTTTGTTCGATTTTCTTTATTTTCTTTTTAACAATCAGTGTTTCTTTTTTCTCTGATGTAATTTCAGTAGTGGAGGTTTGGTCCTCTCCAAAAACTGAGTCTTCCTCCCCAAGAGTAGGACTAGAGGTGGATTCTACCTTTTTTCTCTTTTTGATCCTCAATTTTGGGATTGGTGTTCTGGTGAGGGGTTTCAGATTAATTGGTGTCGAAGTAAGGGGCTTCATACTCATTAGGTCTATTTGTCCCTCATCCACTGGAGTTATTTCTATATATCTTGAATTGCTTCCTTCTTCTCCTGTCTGGCGTTGAAAGAGGTAGTAAGGATTTCTTCCAGTAGATTTCCTTGAATTTCATTTTGATAATGTTCCGCCCTCCATGTCTAGTTTGGAGTGAGGAAATTCTCCCATCCCATATTTTGTAATGAAGCATCTTCCGTCATTTCATTTTCTTGTACTTGTACATTCACTTGGGATAATGGAGAAATCCTACCAGTCATTAAATATTCATTTATGCAGATATGCAAATGACTTTGTTGAAACGATGGTTTTCATTGGACATTGTGGTTTTTAGAAAATAACATTGACGTTGAGACTTGTGCTGCTAGAAATTTAGTATTATGTTATCAGACCGGTAGTGTATATACTTTAACCGTTACTAATAATTCATTGTACGTTTCATTTTAGAGCTGGTAATTGCATTTTATTTTGTTTACTATTACAATTTTTTAAGTACTATTTGAAATTAAAGCGCCACAGGTGGCGTTATCAATTTTCGTGGATTGGTTGAATTGCAAGGTTATTTCGCTTGTAGTTTTAGTTTTATTATTATTATTATTATTATTATTATTATTTATGATTATTATTATTATTATTATTATAACCGTATCTATGAATTCTTTGTACGTTTATATTTTTCAATAGACACGTTTTTAAATTAGAACTGAAATTAAACGAAACAGTACGCCTCATACCCATTTATGACCGTTATCAGTTTTCGTGGTTTAGTAATAAGATCGCATTATTTTATCTGCACGGCAGGACTCGTAGTAGTATGTATACTGACAGCGTTACTAAGAAATAAGTTACATTTTATGTGGGTACTGGCAATTACATTTCTTTCCGAATAAAACACTTCTAAGTTTATTACCGTTATTAATTTTCGAGGACTGGTAAAAAAAAAATCATTGAAAACCCACAGGGGCTCGTATCGTTGTTTACAATGGACCTGTCATTCATGTGCTGTATTGTAGTTATTATATAGTACATTAGTCCGAGTTTCCTCTGACCCTTGCCTCCCCATTTTTGATATTTGGACAACATAAATAGAACATGTATTGTCATACATGTTCTATTTCAGTTGCAAGTAACGATACGAGCCCCTGTGGAAAAACCAATTTGATGTGGCCTAGCTTCCGACGATGCTGGTTCTGTGGTATCTCGATATTTGAATTTTATCTATTGCACCACATATTGTGTACTTATATATACCACATGACCATAGGTTACTAGTTCTAAATCACCAGTTTATTTTGGGAAAATGTCAGGATTGCTGACGCGTACACTATTTGATAAGTAAACCCATGAATACTACTGTTTCAAAATAATATCCTTAACCTATGTTCTCAGATAGAATCAATATCTTCTTAAAATTTCTATCACTTTAACAAAATGTTTAGCCTGTTTGTTGTCTGATAATGTTATACAAGAGTTAGATCATATGATTACTGTGATGGTCAAGGACTAGTAAATCGAATCTTTGTTAGCAAATAAGAATCAAAATGTGAAGCATGTTAATGTCGTTTTTTTGGTGGCTTTCGCATTTAACAGGCGTTGACTTGAAAGCTGCATTGTACACGATTTATTACTTTTCATTGGATCACCGGTTGTTGTTCAAACAGTCTTAGGTTGATATGTACTTTCATCCTCATATTGATTGTTCATTCTCAGCAACAATCACAGAGCAACTCCAGTCATTGAGGGTGGTTATTTACAAATGCATTTTTTTAATTCTTTCTTATAAGTTTCTGTTGCTGTAGGGCACAGGTGGCATAATGAGTGCCATAGAAGTAGCATCCATTTTTCAAGTTGATTACACTTTGTGCAACACAATGATACATTAAATTTCCAACATTAATACAAGTATATGCCAATATCAGATTATTGTTTTGTTGCTGGTCTTACTGCAATATCAGAATAACTCCCCTTTCACAACTAGGACTGTACATAACGTCTGTTTATTGTTTGTTTCCCACAGCCATCTGATTTATAGTGGAAAATAAATTCATTTTAATACAAACAACAACAGACTTAAATTATATCTTGAGGGTCATTGTTTTTAATAACTTATTTGCTGATTGCAGACTTTATGACCTGAAATATCAAAGCACTCATGTATAGTAGATAACAGAAAATCAAAACAAAAGGAAAGAAATAATTCGAATTTTGAATAAGTTTAAATCAAAATCTGAATTGACTGAGTCTCATAAATTTTGTGACATAACTACACAAGTTTTAAGACCATTTTTGGTCTGCTTAAATGATAAATATACATTATACAGCTTCATCACTCAAATGTATGTTACCTTAGTAGTTGTAGAGACTTTGCTGGGTCTATATACTGGTCCATATTTTCTCATATCCTGTATGTACCAAAATCCATCCAAAAATCTCCTAAAACAAACATTTTACAACCTTGATGGTAATCATATTGATATTTTACAGTCATCTGATCATTAACATCAGAAGTCTGTTCAACAGATGCATTAAGTTGAATGATAACTTTGTCAGTGCATATCCATATCTGGTGACAATAACAATCAGTACTGTTTGAGTTTTACGAATAACTTGTCCATATAAATGTACATTTGCCTGTATATTATAGTATGTGATTTAGATTTTTAACATAGCTTTAAAACAATTTAAGTCATATCACTATAATGTCTGCAGTGGCAGCTTACAGTGATGTCTAGCACTGGTTTATCATTCCCCAGACATGCAGCATCATCTTCGACCCAGTCACATTATCCTGACACCAGGCCAACCAGTCCTAACAATAACCTCTTGATACTGAGCACCAAGCACGGCAGCTGTTATTACCATTTTTTGAAGTCTTTGGTATGACTCAGTTGTGGTTTGAATCCACGACCTTCCACATCCGAGGCGGACGCTCTAACCACTAGGCCACCAGGGCGGTCACCTGTAATATATAATGTATGTACTGGTAAATTTTGTGATAGTGACATGATTAGTTCATTCTGTCACTTTATTTTTTCTGTGACACTAATAGGTCGTGCATAAGGTATCACGGTACCAATTGTTTTTCCATAGACCTTAATGCTAATGTTTGGGGAAATAAATATATTTTCTATCCTACTTTAGCATGCATGTCACACACTTTTCTAGAGAGCAGTGTTAGATTGTCAATTTGACAATGACAGAACCAGGTACTCCATTGCATTTAAGAGAGATAACTCCACTGGAACTAGACAGGGGTGAGAGTTATCTAGTCACAACAGGCACATTTTCAGCCATGTGTACCATATTTTAAAAAAATCATAAAAAATACAAAATATAATCTAAATAGAAATTAACATACACTCACATGTTGCCAAGAGGCTACACTTTTTTTTAAGCCTAACAGAAAGTATAACTCTTACATAATGCACCAATCACAGCTAGTGTTGTTCTTTATTTCTGAATGCAATCTTCCCTACACCTTAGGCTCCGCCCACCTGGTCTTGCGCAATTGGTACCGTTATACCTAAAGCAAACCTTAATTTTTCCTATAATCTGCAAAATGGTTCGGGACTGTATAAGTAACAAATGTACTTAGTCTCACTTGTGAAAAACAGTTTTATGAGTTGCTAAGCTATGTCTTATATGAATGTGTATAGAAATGTCATTGAGCTGTTTTCAACTCTTGTTTTCATACTTTAGCTTCACTAGCAAAATCATATTTTGAAATAAAATGAATTCTTTTAACTATGAGTTGTGTCTTATTCATATCAAGACTTATCTAACTTCACTTTGGCAATATGGGATAAATCACATTATGTCATATTATGTAATAGCAAGGTCAAAGGTCAATGCACTAGTTAGCATGTACCTGTTCTACTCTTAAAAGGACATTTTGATCTAAAATAAAGGACTTTATATTTGTTTCATAAACACAGAACTTAACATCAGGGACAGGTTGATATGACCCAATCTTAAAAAATTGTCTAGGCTATCAACAACTTTCACTGCCTCTTAATAAATGGGGTCACTAACCCCAGTCCTTTCACACAGTTCAGCCTCCCCCATCCCTTCTGTAACATAAACAACAAACTTTCCTCCCCTAAATAGTAACTAATATTCATACAATAAGCCACACTGTAATCATACCTTATACAGTACAACTTTTAACCACTTTGGATTGGAATTTTTAATAATTTGGGGAATCAAGACCAGAAAAATGCCAAGAAAAAGTACTAAGCCTGGCAAATCCAAGGGAGTTAAAAACAGGAGGACAGTGTGTTTCCAAAAGGGACATGTACCTCACAATAAAGGGTTCACATACGACAACAATAATGATCAGAAAACAGAGAATAGAAAGTTTATAAGACTCACATCAGATCAGTATGTGGAGGCTGTGCCAAATCATAGCAATGAGAATCCATTGGCACCGGTACTGCTACGCCCGCTACCTGCATCAAGACTTCAGGTGGAACAGTGTGCATATCCATCTGTAATAAAAGGGTAAATAATGTAAAGCATACAGACACATGCAATTTGTATGGGTCATACACATTAAGTTCATATTAATTGGCTTCAATTAAACTGGAGTAAGAATAATTTAAAAAAAAAAACAAAACAAACAAATAAACAGTAAGCTTTGCTCTGACAAATTATGGAAGCAGTTTTACTATAATTTGCATAGTTATTTAGTGATACTGTAATACTGTATCATTAATCTTCTCATTATTGGCAGAAAAAGTACTGAAAATGTAACTTTTTATTTCTTGAAAAGATTTGTGCTATGAAGGGAGATAACTTAATGAGATGCCTACACATGTGTAGTAATTTTCTTTTCATGTCTTAATTATCCATGTCATACAAGTCATTTCACATAAAAGTGATTTAAATTACATGCACTAAATCAAAGAAAATTACAATGCCAGAATGTGAGTGTTTACATAATCAAAGATCTATATATATATATCTTTATATAAGTACAGCAGAGAGTCTCAGGGTAGTTATTATTGTTCTTGTTTTTTGTCAGAGATGAGGAGTCATCCACTAATCGCATTATAAATGTTCATCAGAATGAAATAATGTGGAACAGCGTCTTCAGAGAACATGCACAAATATCCCCAAAGTGTTTGGGGTTTTTGAAATGGGACCAACAGTCTGAGGAACAATGGGGCCTTGGTTGGAGAGAACGGGCAATATGCAACACATGCAGTTATAAATCAGCAATGTTTAATCTGTATGAAGAAATGTATAATAAAAATCCTGGACGCAAAGCAGCCAATATAAATAGAGGGCTACAAGTGGGGCTGACACAAGTGTCCATGGGAAATGCTGGCCTAAGGAAATTACTCTTGTCTGCCAGTATTCCTGCCCCTTCCACAAAGGGGATGCAAAAGGTTTCAAACAAAATTTGTAAAGAGATTATACAAGAAAATATTTTGGATATGAGAAGTCGGAGACAAAAGCTAAGAGAAATTAATATCGCAAGGGGAAATCCACCTGATATCATTGATGTACAAGGAGATGGTTTATACAATAATCCTTTGTATTCTGGTGTTGGAAAAACTCCATTTCAGCCAGCAACACAAGTTTGCTACTTACAGGCTGAAAATGTAACATCAAAGAATGACATTATTGCCCTAACAACTAAAAATAAATTGTGTTCTCATCACATACAACACCAATCAGATGAACTTAATATGACAAATAAGACCTGTGATTGCACTGCAAATATAAGTATGGAAACTAATATTGGTGATGAGGAAACTTGGGCCTCGGAATGTCTTCTCAACCTAAAAGAAGATAATTTTGAAGTGCGGAACATAACAACTGATCCAGATACAAGCAGCTATAGGGCTGCAGTCAACCTATACAATGAGGGGATCACTCAGACTATCCCTAAACAGTTTATTGACACAAGACATTTCTCTGAAAACCATAGGAAATATATAAAAAGGTGCCCAAATTTGGTTCACATGATGCCAGGGCTTACCAAAGCTGCTAGACAAAAAATGTGTCAAAGGTTTGCCATTGACTTGAGTCAGCGGTGTCAGGTGGAGTTTGAAAATGCTTTTAATAAACTTAACGGGGATACTGACAGAGTCAAGGATTGCCTTTCATACAGTGTAGATGCTATTGTACAGTGTTACCAAGGAGATCATAGTCTGTGTACTGATAATTCATATGCATGCAATGGTAACTGGTTGGAGAAAAGTCCATACTTGCCATCTAATTTTAAAATGCATGTAACAAAACTGTCTGAGGGCATATTGCGGGGTTGTATTAATTATCGTTTGGGACCATTAAATTTGGAAAAAACAAAATTAAACACAAATACTCAAAAGGTTGAGGCAGCAAATAGGGTTTTAAGGCGTTCATTACCAAGATGTATAACATGGACAAGAAATTTTCCTGGTAGAGCACACAGTGCAGTGCACTCTTTAAATAATGGGCCTGGGGAATCCATACTAAAACTATGCAATGCAATTGGCTGTAGCATTTCATCTGGAACTAGGGTTGCTCAAAGACTAGCTCAGGAGCAGAGAATTTTTACACGATATAAAGCATACAAAAAGTCAATGGCATTTAAAAGAAGAAGGTGTGAGAAAAGAACTTATCTTTATAAATTGTATGAAGAATTTCAAGAGAAAAAAAATTACAAGAAAGGGCTATTAATGCCAAATGTCAAAAAGAAAAAGGGAAAAGAAGACCATGTAAATAATAAATTACCAAAAATCACTTAAGCCTGCATTACCTATATGACACAAAGTGGTCTATGGCAACCGGTACAGCTTCCTTGAGTCCTACAGTGTTCTCTATCCTGGTTTATGGCATGTTGTTCTAGAACTAGATGTTTACTATTTATACATGATTTATTATGACATATATGTGAAATATCTAAAAGGTGACCATAATCATCCATACGTGGTATATTGTGTTTAAATAAATTATTTTGTCGCATGTATGACAGTCTATGAGCAGACACAACTGATATTGAGCCATCTGGCCATACAACTTTCTGTCTGCCATAGCCGTCTTTATCAAATGCCCCTCTCCAAAACCAGCATGTGTTTTTTTCTGAAGATTTTATACATTTTCTATGTAAAAGTCTGTCAATATTAGACCAAAACTTCTCAATATCCATTGTTTTACCAAATGACACTATGACAGTTTATAAATGGCGGCTATGTATACTCGTTACTATGGATACACTGTGAAGCTGATCTTACCTTTAGGTATCACGGTACCAATTGTTTTTCCATAGACCTTAATGCTAATGTTTGGGGAAATAAATATATTTTCTATCCTACTTTAGCATGCATGTCACACACTTTTCTAGAGAGCAGTGTTAGATTGTCAATTTGACAATGACAGAACCAGGTACTCCATTGCATTTAAGAGAGATAACTCCACTGGAACTAGACAGGGGTGAGAGTTATCTAGTCACAACAGGCACATTTTCAGCCATGTGTACCATATTTTAAAAAAATCATAAAAAATACAAAATATAATCTAAATAGAAATTAACATACACTCACATGTTGCCAAGAGGCTACACTTTTTTTTAAGCCTAACAGAAAGTATAACTCTTACATAATGCACCAATCACAGCTAGTGTTGTTCTTTATTTCTGAATGCAATCTTCCCTACACCTTAGGCTCCGCCCACCTGGTCTTGCGCAATTGGTACCGTTATACCATAAAGTATGTATTCATTGAGTGGAGGTGGGAGGTGTAGAAAAAAATTCAAAAAGCATTAGCCTGTGTATGTAGCAGGGTAACTGCTAAGTATGTTCTGCAGCGATAGGGGTCAATATTCCTTGATAACTGTGATGTTTATGAAGACTAGTCAAGTCAGAAACATAACTAGCAGATGAGTTAGATGCAAAGTGGCTGGTATGCCATGTCCGGCAGAGTCAATATCTGCTTAGAATTATGAAGTGTGATATGCTGTAGTTTTATTGCACATGGTGCACTTTGCAGAAGACATTTTTTCCTCTTCATTTTCTGGCATGACCAGTTATTTTATCTCATGATTCCGACAGATTATGCATTCCAGACCCTGGTGCCTCATGCGAATTTGTGAAGCCATAGCTTGCCAGACTGGGACAGTATTGTACTTGGATAGACACATAGATTGCCTTTTTGACACCTATTGTCCTTTACTTTTATAAAAGTGAGATTCAGAAGCGTGTCTTAAATTAATTACTCATCCTAAGCCATCATGAAATGTCACATGATCGCACACACCTTACAAAAATTGTCACCTGAGAAAAGAACTGTTATGGTTCATGATTTTGATGATATCGAAGCTGATGATAAAAATGTGAGGTCCAGTCATTCCAAATGATGATAAGGCTGATAATATTCCAATTTTCCAAAGTTGATATAAAAATTTTAGTCTCTGTCTGATATTTGACTATTATAGTTAAGGTCAACTAAATATTAGCTGCTGTCACTTGTTTAAAACTATTATTAGAGATAAATATTTACATTTGCTGTAGAGAAGCATTGGTTACGATTTCTGTAAAATTCAACCTTTGTATCACCATTATAGTTAATGTTAATACTTTCCTACTTTCATTTTCAAAGTTTGTTTTACATGGTATTAATTTAAACCACTGCTTATTTTTAATGACTACTAATAACTTCATCTTTTAAAATTCAATTGTCCCATCTATTCTTGGAAAGGGGGTGGTGACTCAGCAATGTACTTACACAAGAGTGGATACAAAATGTATGATTTGCAATGAGTAATGGGAAAGGGGGTAAAACAATACGTGCTTTATGGACAACCCTTAACATCATTATCAGAATAGTATTGCCAGCGTAACTGTTCATGGGTAAAGTTGTTGGATCGATGAAATGTTTTAACAGCTGACCATAATATCATTATAGTTCATTTGTGCTTGAAATATAATTCATCATTGTAACTTTTTTCTCTTTTTTTTGGTTAACTTTGTTTGCAGATTAGTGTAGATTTCAGCTGATTTTGGTAATTATATGGACTTTTACAAATGGGCCTTGTCACCTGATAGTCGAAAAGATGTTCACATGACCATTCCTCTGATAAAGGTGTGTAGATGAGTCAGCGGCTAAGGACAAGCTGAGAAATGTGATGCTACAAAGGTATATTTTCCATTTGATGTGTCATAGATGACTCGTATAAGCATCCATACTAGAAGTATGGGTGTGACTTACTATCCCATATTCTGCATGAGACATAAAAAGCTATCTAAAGTTGTCTGCCACATCTCATAACATATATGCTATACATTAATGTGTGAAAGGGAAATATAATTTATTTCGTAATAAAGTGGGAACATTTTAATTTGTCATTAAAAAAATAGTACATTTTCCGTTCCTTAAGCTATGGATTGGCATTTTGAATTATGTATTATTTTTAACATTAACATGAAAAATGTGCAATATTTTTGTGATTACTTCAATACACTAAATGGTTTAACCTTCTGTGAGCAACAATTAATAATTTTTCTAGATTAAACACATTAATTCCATTATGTCTTAGATATTTCACTTTGAATTGTTCGCATGTAAATAAAAGTTATTGCACACGTATTGCATTATTATGTGCAGTATTAATTTTAATCTTTCTTGGGTGGGATATTCGTAGTGATGATTTAGTATCATTTAATATTCAGCTCTACATGATGGTTAAGCTGATGAGTTTGAATGTTTATAAACTGCTGTTGCTTTTAACTACTGCTGTTCTAGTATATTGATAGTCTCTGTATCACAAGTGGAGCAAACTTTTCCATAAAGTTCGGCGTGAAAGCAATTTTACATTGTAGGTAATAAGTACAGAGAGAGAGAGAGAGAGAGTTCACAGGCACTGGCCAAACTGAAAAACAACTTTGTATGATGTATCCTAAAATATTAACATCTAACAAATAATCTTACAATTGCCAGTCAAGAAAATATATCATGTGTTAATTCTACCAGAGACAAAGAACTCCTTCGTCCTATGTCCAGAAAGCTTAGAAATAGATAATATTGTAATAAGTCCCAGATGAAATCAAAGCACAAAGTATTGTGATAAAACTTCATGTAGCAACACAGCTTTGATTCAAAAAGATGCTTTATCACTGACTGTACACAGCTTCTAACTTAGACAACTGTACTAAAGCGACACTGTTACAAAGAGTAACTAATATGCTTTCCAATCAATAAACAAACCGCTTCGGTGGCCTAGTGGTTAGAGTGTCTGCCTCGGATGCGGGAGGTCGTGTGTTCGATCCCCAGCCGAGTCATACCAAAGACTTGCAAAAATGGTACTAATAGCTGCCTCGCTTGGCGCTCAGCATTAGGAGGTTAATGTTAGGACTGGTATGCCTGGTGTCAGGATAATGTGACTGGGTGGGACATCATGCTACATGTCTGTGTCATGATGCCCCAGTGCTAGACATCACTTTAAACTGCCACACTGCAGACATTGTAACGATATGACTGAAAAATTGTTAAAGCTACGTTAAAAATCCAAGTCACACACACACACACCAGTCAATAAACAAACAATATGATTACACTGTTGAGCCAGCAGGAGGGGGGGGGGGGGTATACGTTAAGAAAGGTAGGGACTAAATTCTGAGTACTGACTTAATGTTAACTCAGATGTAAATATTAATCACCTAGATTTTCTGATAGTTACAAATAGACTTTGTACCTCTTTATGCAATTAAATGTGCCCTCTGCTTTCTGTTGGTGAAATAAATTATGTAAGATGAGTATGTTTTGATTCCTTTTTGTTTCCATCAGTGGTATACAAGGTGTTCAGACATCTAATGCAAAATGTTTCTTTTTCTTTCATTTGTTCAGTGATTCAATAAAGGCGGTGGGCAATTCCAGAAGGATTACATCATCAAAGGTAAAGGGAAATGCTGCGTTACCAGATTACATTAGATTTTTTGGGTAAGTTAATCAGAATGACGAATGTTGTTGACGTTGTTGTTGTAGGGTTTAACGCCATTTTTCAGCACACGATAAGCTATACATGGCGGCCAGTATTAACGGTAGAGGAAGAACCCGGAAAATCCCCGGAAAGAACCACCGACCCTCGAGAAGCTACTGGCAGACTTTCTCACATACTCACATTGGCCAAATCTGAGACTCGAACCCACGCAGACAGAGGTGAGATGGCAGTGATCCGTAACGGAGAATGCTTTAGACCACTCAGCCACTCAGGGGCCCCAGACAAATGTTGATTTGGATGTTAAGATTTTTGTTTCTTGAGCACACTGGATACTACACACTTTCACTGCAATCATTCCAGTTCAGTTGCATGGATAATACTCCAATTTCATGTATTTGAATGCAGTTAAAGCAAGTTTTGATCTGAATTTAGATTATGCAAGTTAGAGGCATCATTTGTCTCAATAGCAATGTAATGAGCATTGTTGACAGTACTTTGACTTAATTTACTTTTTTAACATCAATTTTTATAGCTTAAGCTGCTGAAAAAAATTAGTTCAGTTTATCAGTGTTCAATGTTGCTTCATTTCAAGGTATATATTTATGAGATACTTTTTTTGTCTGTATTATATAATCAAATAATTAAACTAACATATGAACAATCTACTACATTTCGCAGCATTTTAGAGAGAAAATTGTGGTGGTTCTAATAAATGGATGATCTATTTTGAACTTATACATTATTGTTAGTGCAGAGGCTTCATTGTCTATCAGTATTACTATAAGTTAGTGCTACTTGCCTATTAATAATAACTGTATATATTGGACACAAATTTTTTCATGTACTAGAACTTATGGTGAAACTTTTTTTACACCTAGGTCATATGTTCCAAGACTTAAAAAATGAAATAAATTTGTGTTTAATTTGTACCCCCATGTTGCATTAAAATTGATAAACAAAACACTTATTTGATAATAAAATGAAAGAAATTAACATTGTATTGTTATCAATTAACATTGTATTGTTATCACTTATTCCTCTCTTTTTTCCATCATGAGCATTAAAGAAAATGTATCCACACACTCCAAATATGCAGCAGAGACATGAATGATTGCTTGAAGGTATGTGCCATTCACCCATGACACAGTGTTATGTGCAAAATAACTAAGATTGTATTGTATCCAGTTCCTGCCTCGCTTGGCGCTCAGCATTAAGAGGTTAGTGTTAGGACTGGTCGGCCTGGTGTTAGGATAATGTGACTGGGTGGGACATCATGCTACATGTCTGCGGCATGATGCCCCACTGTTAGACATCACTGTAAACTGCCACATTGCAGACATCGTAGCGATATGACTGAAAAATTGTTAAAGCTACGTATATAAAAAAATTCAAATCAGATCAAATTCAAATTATATCCAGTTCAATTATATGGCAGTATCTTGCAAATAAAAATCATTATTTGTCATTTTGCCAGCAGGATATTGAAGACAAAGGTTATTTTTTTGTTGCAAAGCAAGCTGACCTTGGAAGCCAACTTTGGATACTTTTAAGCCGATTATTTTTTAAAGGATATCAATACAAAGGTTATTTTTTTTCAAGGCAAGCCGACTTTGGATTCTTTTAAGTGTTCTGATTATATATATATATATATATATATATATATATAAAGCACACACACACACACACACACACACACACAAAGTCGGCCCACATAAGGAAACTACTTTGCTTCTATCTGACTAGAATTTTGGAAATAAATTTAAATAATGAAACAATTTTTAAAGTGACATAATATAGTACTTCATTCATGGACATCGATGATCCAGGGTCACCTAGATGGTTTGGAGAAAATAAAATCATTTGATGAATTCATGAAGCCCAGAAGAGTAGATGATTTTGCAGACAATATGATCATTAACATGGATGAAATTCCAGTGTGGTTTGATCTCATTCCTGGATGGACTGTCAATAAGATGGTGGTTGAAAGTGTGAGAATTAGTATGACTGGTGCAGATCTTAAATAAAATGACTTTAGTCCATGCAGTTTCCGCTTAAGGAGATGTGTTGTGTCCAACAATACATTTTCACTGTATGACAAAACTAAAAAGATATTCATGCACAGAAGGAATGGATCATATATGTGCAGGAGAAAGGTTGGGTTGTTGAGATGATGCTGCAATGGATTAAACAAAAGTACAGTTTTATAATTTTTTAAATAAAAATTTAAGTTGGAGTGCATTTTTCAATATGTAATTTTCAAATGATTTAAAACATGCCCACAACTTAAGACTGGAAAAGAAACAATGTGTCCCAGAACATACAGTGCACAAAAATGTACATTCAGAATTAATTTATGGTGTCCCAACATATACGGTAAATATGGTAGATATAAGTATTTATGAATAACAAACTGTTGATTGAGTTGCATAGCTAAATGTAAGTGAAACTGCCATAATGCTTCCATGCTCTTACGTACAAATATTAATACTATTGTCACTGTATGAATTGTTTGCTAGTCATTTAAAGAGTGATATATTTATTTCATGATCTTTATATTATTATTTGGCAGCATAAAATTGATTTTTCAACAAACATTGATGCAGTTCACTAAGCTCTCTAACTTTTAGAGATTTCACCAAAATGTTTTCAAAAGTGAAGAAAAAAAGTTGCAGCAATTATACTGCAGAAGAAAATGTTTTTCCTTTTCTTGATGAGATCCACACCTAAATCTATTAACATAACAATTCCTAATAGTAACATTTCATCTGAAATGTTAATTGCCATAACTTTTCTTAAATATATTATGATATTTTTAAAAGGAAAACTATTCTGGAATGATATGGAAAAAATCTTTTAAATTTATTCATTCCTTCATAGAAATTCAGAAAAAAAGAAATACATTTTCTGTTTGCTAAATAAAATAATTCTTACTTCGTTCTCATTATTTTCACCTGTCCATTCCTCCTTTCTGGGAAATACATATAAAATCTATGTTTTGGTTTTAACCAAGACAAGTAAATCGCAGTCAAGGGGTTACATTGGGGAGTCCAAACCCCAACGTATATTATTTATCTCACCCAATATTTTCCTTTAAAGCAAAAAGAACTCTTCACTAGTGTTGTTGTTGTTGTTGTTGTAGGGTTTAACGCCATTTTTCAGCACACGATAGGCTATACATGGCGGCCAGTATTAATGGTGGAGGAAGAACCAGGGAAAACCTATAGAAAGAACCACCGACCCACGAGAAGCTACTGGCAAGCTTTCCCACATACCCACATTGGCTGAATCCGTGACTCAAACCCACGCAGACAGAGGTGAGATGTCAGTGATCCATAATGGAGATCGCTTTAGACCACTCGGCCACTCTTCACTAGTGTAATATAGTTCATGTGCAAATGTTTACATGTGGTTCATTAATGCAAATATGTTAATGAAGGCTGTGGTGTGACCATTGCATCCCAATTACACAGGTTATTAGCATGAGCAAAGAAAAATAACATAAAACGTCACATAGTAATCAGGTATTATCACATTTAATATATGGATGTTATATGAAATTGACAATAAATAATTAATATTTATTACAAGAAACTTTAATCTCATCAGTTTCAATTTTGAAAATATTGTAAATAATGAAACGATACTGGCTACTCAGCTCTACTGTAGTTATACTTAGTACAAGCTGTAACGAAGAGTAATATCTTGCTTTAGATTATTCATTGGTAATTAGAGATCTGTGTCACTATCGTATTTAACTCTCCTTTTCTTTATAGGAGGTGAAACTGTTTATGACATACTTATGTTGTCAATTGTATTAATTGTAAAATTACCCCTACATATAAAAGACCCTCCAAATACGGACCCTAGCGGATAAACATGTGCTAAAACTGTCAAGTTCACGGATTCTTTGAAAATGTATTCTTCTGTCTTGGAAATATTGCAAGTAATACAGTGAAAGTTGCTTATGGATTAATGATTCCTTCTGGCTGCTAAGTGCATTATTTGTCATTAAATATTGTAGGTTTATCTTTTAGATCCAGTGATGAATGTCATTCTCATGATTGAGAGGAACAAGGTTATGCTCCACTGAAATCCATGTACCTGCTACAGATTGCAGATTTACACAGAGAATGCAACCTCTGCCTCGTCTGTCAGAGCACAAGCAGAATTCGTCAGTCTTCAACAGCCCAAATTATCAAGAATCACCAATTATTAGTAAACATGTTATTTGTATTGCTAACTCAGTATACAGTAATACTGAAAGGGATGTACATTTCTAACCACACTTTCTGCTGTTTCCATGATTTTACTCATAAAAAGCAGTACTGGTTTACTCATCTTAAAATTTTGCTCTTTTCATTATTGTTTACCTTTCTTGTTTAGCAAAGGCATCTGCTCCAACTGTGTTTGACATGATTGTGTTATTGAATAATGGTTAAGATGTTGATTATTTTTTCAGCTTGGTAAAAAAAAAATAAAAGAAATGTAAAAAGCATATTACAGATTACTTCTGATTGCTGATTAAACTTAAATGATGGCAGCCAGATTAATTGCTATTCCATTAAATCATACATGGGACCCAGGAAGGCACTTTCAAAGTGGGATATTCACTCATTGATGCAGTATAGAATTTTCTTATCATTTAAATATGAAATCTGTGAAATCAATGTACATATATTTTTTTTAAACTGCCTTCCTTGGGTACTATGTATGTTCAAATGGAACAGCCCTAAAAGCAAAGCTTAAAAATATGGAACATGTAGTAAATAAGCTAAAATTGAATGAATCTTGGTGGGGGAGCTCCACTATTTAAATAATTAGATTATCATGTGTGCATGCTTTATATCTTGTACATGTGTCAGTAATTGGCTTAAAGCACTAAATATGTATATATGTTCATAAATATATGAAACATGAACTGGCATCAAACCATGGGCAATAATTGTTGTCCAAAGAGTATTCACATAAAATATTTTGGTGGCTATCTGGGCAGAAAGTAGTTGCCTATGGGCACGAAACGGTGGGTAGTGGATGTGTTCCTCCTGTCAAGTAACAAATGAACAATATGTACATGCATAATAGAATGTTGCCTTTGCAACAGTAAACCACTTTTGGATACCATAAATTTCATTTATTGATTTTCTAGAAAAACGACATCCAAATGACCAATGTTTTGTGGTGAAATTTAGTCTGATGAATTTCCCAGAAAAATTGTTCTTTTGGTAACAAAAATCCATTGTGTATAAAACATGTACACTGTTGTTTCATAATTTACTTACCTAATTTAACATGTTTTGAAATGTATATATTTTCTGTATTCAGTCCAAACATTGTCATTGAGATTTTCTAATTGTGACTGCAAG
Source organism: Sinohyriopsis cumingii (assembly GCA_028554795.2). Lineage (NCBI taxonomy): Eukaryota > Metazoa > Mollusca > Bivalvia > Unionida > Unionidae > Sinohyriopsis > Sinohyriopsis cumingii. The sequence continues at coordinate 33,563,705 of CM068831.1, read as the reverse complement.
TCATTTGCAATTGCAAATTGTACAGTTCTTTAATGTAAGAGTACAGTATACATGTTAAGTGTTTCACCTGAACTTTTTAAATAATGGCACAATGTATCTCTGCAAACAAAATATGTGGGAGCAGATGAAAATTACTGAAGTACATTCCTTGTAAGTGTAAATTTTCTTTTCAGTAAGTATACAGTATTTGGCTTTTAATTGCTTTATAGACTTTAAATCTCTACACAGTAATGTAGTGAAAGTTACACTGAGTGTTTGCCAATGAATAATTGAGGAATTAAGGTTTAAAAAATGTATATCCAATAAATGCAGAAGCTGTACTCCAATTTTACCATTAGAAATATTTAGAATTGGCTTTTTGTCACAGCCACCATTATTTGGCTTCCCTGGACACTGAAAGGCTTTTTCCCAGCCTACAAATGCCTACCATGTCTGTCCTTTAGGTCTACAACAGTGATTAAAATGAATGACAAGTTGTACTGCATTCTTCATCATTTGCTACCATTTTATTCAGTATATGCTTTAATAATGTTTTTAGATAGGTAAGATGCTGTACATAAAAGATGTCCTGCTTTTCAAAATCTTTTTACCAGTCTACCACCCCCATTGACCCCCAATGTGTCCCAAATGTTTTTCAAGAATTTACTCACCTGGACAGCTTCTGACGAGTGTATAAGTTATATTGTGATTTGTAAACACCCTTAATTTCGTTGTAACTATAATTAAAATTTATATACTAAGAAGTTGCATTTTTGGTGCTTGAGGTTTGCATTTAAATAAAGACTTGTTTCACATGTTAAGAGGCCTTGTAATAAGTATTAAGGAAAGAAATGAAAAAATGGCAATGTCTTTTTCATTGCATGATTTCAAATTCATTTTGTATTCAGATGTTGTGGTCTTTAATGTTTCTGTGTGAAATAAACAAAATTAATAAAACATTTAACTTCATACAATATTTCTTGTATTACTTGCATGTACATAAGACTATACTTTTAGGCCACACATTGTCATAATTCTAAGCATCCACAATTCGTTTCTTCAAATAGGGAAATAATTGAATCAAAAGAAATTATTTTATTTGACTTCTGTTTCCGTCCTAGATTGTATATCTACTGTCTTCTCACAATTACCTTCTCACAATTATCAGATGTATTTTTATCATTAAAATTAAAATCAGTATTAGTCCCTATATATAAAGTGCACAGACCAAGACATAAAATTAATAATGGGAAATGATAAGGCAAAATATTTATTTTCCTTTCGTTAAATTATTTTCCATTTCAGGAGGTGTATGCATGTGTGTGTGCATATATATATATATATATATATATATATATATATATATATATATATATATATATATATATATATATATTTATATATATATATATATATATTATATATATATATATATATATATATATATATATATATATATATATATATATATATATATATATATATATATATATATATTACAAGACTACTATTTTCTCAGACTGCCCTGGTGGTCTGGTTGCACAGTGTCAGGGTAATGTGACCAAGAGGGATATCATGCCACATGTCTGCATCATGATGCCCCAGTGCTTGACACCACTATAAACAGGCCCCTGGTGGCTGATTGCTGTAAGACATCACAAGCTCTGGGTTTATACACTCTCATTAATATTGCCAACACGTAAGGCCCATAAAGCTAAAGAAACCCGAATAACTCACAGAAACCTGGGTAACTGTCATTATATTCCATCGCTATTCAATTCCTACATTTGTATCATAGGAATTATGGTACATAAAGGGTTCTGAATTAATTGGAGTGAGATCCTCAGCTGATTTCTTTACCTTCTCGCATATAATTCTACCATTATTGTTTATATTCCCCACCCCACCCCAACCAGCACTTCATAGACAGAATAATTTCTTGCATTATGTTTGTTTGGTAGTTGGCATGCATGACTATAAAAAAAAATCCCATGCTAAATTCACAGAGAATAATTGCATTTGGTTTTTTTCCTCTCCAGTTCAGTACAGTTACAAATGTAGAAATGACTAAAAGAACAGCACACTCCTTTCCCAACCCTACCCTTGAGTTGAAACTATGAAACCGTAACTGTCTACTTCTCCCAAGTACAGGACCTGTATTGAGGAAAATACATTGTCTTTCAGCAGCTTCAAACAATGTATATATGCTGACTTACTTTCATGGTGAGAACAGGAGAATGACTGAAACATGAAGGCAGTCTACATGCTAACAGATTTAAGATTGAGAAAATATTATTTGTTGACTAAGTGAATGACAATGACATTGATATCAGTCAAGTAGAAAAAGCAAATGTGGCTATTTGTTAACTGAAAGAGGCTTGAGGATTTATTCAACAAACTAAATGTTTCATAGAACTAATGCCATGTTTGTGTGATGTAACACATCTAATGGAACAAATTTGCCATAAACGTCCACATGATTCAGGGAAGACAGATTCTTAAATATTTCTTACAGCAACTGCGTAAAACATTATTATTTAACTGGAACACATGCGGCCAAAGTTCAGTCCCATCAGTGTTTGCATTGACTTAAAGAAGAAGGCTTACATCTTTCCTTCAAAATACTTAATACACTTCATGGTGAGCTACCATTGTTCTAATAATGACATTAGTGGTTAAGCAGAGAAGAGGTTTTGAAATGATGCATAAATCATCTTCCAATAATAAAAATCTCTTTTAATCTAAATAGAAATTTAACATAAACAAGATGCCAATTAGTTCTTTTAAGAGCTTGTTAAACACCAAAAATTACATTGCACACAAAATATGATAACAGTGTAACATGTAAAGGACACATACAATGCAAAACCCTGGAAATAACCACCAACCCAAGAAAAAACTACTGGCAAGCTTTCTCCCACAATGGTTGAATCCGAGACAGAAACCTACGCAGACAGAGGTAACTAGTATGCACAAGTACTACTACTATTACTAATAATAATTGAAATCCAAGTATTTTTTTAGTGTAGATAAATGTATTAATTGAAAATACCACATACTGTGACAAAAATGCATTAAAAAAAGAATACACGTGAAAAATAGTACAAGTCGATTCACTGCAGAAAAGGTAAGTTTTCTGAGCTTTCTTGAATTGTGTTGCAGTTACATTATGATTAAGTTGAAGAGGCAGACTATTCCAGAAATTTGGGCCCTGGTAATCATAAGGATGCTTTCCAATGTATTTTAATCTAACATTGGGAATAATGATGATATGAATACAGGAGATGAGTGCAAGTGTCTGGAAAGTGTGTATACACGATTAACTGAACAATGTACTTAGGGTTTGACACATAGAAAATGTTGTAACAGAGAAGTCATTTTTTATTGAATCCTTGATATAACCAGAAGCCTGTGAAGGATGCCGAGCATGGAAGATAAGTACTCACTGATAGGTTTTCACTGACAAAATAAAGAGTATTTTGCACCTTTTTGATATTTTTTAAAAACTATGTACTAGGGTAAAAGCAGAGACTTGAATCGAAATAATCAAGTAGAGAATTTATAATGTAAAAATGCATATTGAGGAGATGAATCCAGTGATACATCGCTGATGAAAATCAGTTGAGGCATTTGTGAGAAAATTGTGTTCTTGTGACAGGGTTAGGGTTACGGTTTTCCGGTAGCAACGTACGAACAGAGTACCATTTTGGATACCGTATTCAATGAAATACTTGTCACATGGAGTCCGATAAAAAGGTATTTCGTCCATGAAAATTGGTCGAGTGGTTTATGAGAAAATTGAATTCTTGTGATTTCCCATATGTTTAGATAGGTTATGGTTAGGGTTACGGTTTTCTGGTATAACGTACGAACAGAGAGTACCATTTTGGATACCGTATTCACTGAAATACTTGTCTCATGGAGTCCGATAGATAGACATTTCGTTCATGAAAACTGGTCTAGTGGTTTATGAGAAAATTGAATTTTTGTGATTTCCCATATGTTTGGATAGGTTATGGTTAGGGTTACGGTTTTCTGGTATAACGTACGAATGGACCCGGCAATTTTAATGCGCTTTTTGCTGCAGTACATGTGTCATAGACCCTGATAGATAGATATTTCTTTCATGAAAATCGGTCAAGTGCTTTTGGGAGAAATTTGATTCTTGTGATTTCCCTTATGATTATCATAGGTAAGGGTTAGTGATGCAGTTTTATGATGATACGTAAGAATGGACCCGGCGATTTTTATGGTCTTTTCACTGCAATACGTGTCTCAGGGAGCCCGATATATAGGTACTTGGTTCATGAAAATCGGTCGAGAGATTTTGGAGGAAAAATTAATTTTTTTTCATGTTGTGTTAGGATTTAGGGTTACCCATGAAGTAACTATTTTCCCAAGATCTTGGGAAGTTTTCAAGCGGTTTGCTTTGCTTGATCTGCCTTGGGTAAACCTATGTAAAGATGGTGCGTATGTCTTTCTGCGACCTGCAGCACCCATTATAATGCGAAATGAGTGTTTGGTATTGTAGTGAGCAGACAGATCATCGGAGTTTTATGATACTGTATCCAACGACGGATCTTAAGGAGATAAATCTATTAATACTTTGATGAGATAGAGAGCTTGATTTTTGGTTAAGTTATAACCTTTCCAACAAAATTTTGACTAAGTCATTTTTAGATGAATTTCGTCTTTTTCGTGAATATTTTGGTAACCCCTTTGAATTGCTTGCTGACATTGGCCCAACCAGATGAGCCCAGTAAATACGCATGCTGAGACACCTAGCCTATGAAGGTAGCTTGAGGGCTTATGGAGTTATTTGGATTCGGGTGACAAAACATACCATGTACGACATAAATTGCAATCAAGCCCGTCTTGCAAACTAGCGCCGTAAGACGGTCTGCTGGAGGTAAAATGGCCAAGTTGCCACATCAATATTTTCTGATTATCTCGAAACCGCCTTGGAATTTTAACATGCGGTTTGCTTTGCTAGATCTGCCTTGGTGAGACAAACATAAGGATGGTTCGTCCGCATGTCTGCGACCTACAACGCCCCCATAATGTGAAACGAGTGTTTGGTACTAAGGTAGCGGACGGATCGTCGGAATTCTATGATACCTATGTCCAAAGGTATGTCTTCAGGAGAGTAATCCAACAATACCTCATTGGTGAGAACCGGTCGATGCATTCGTTAGAAGATCGGATTCTTGTGACTTAGGGTTAAGGTTTAGTGTTAGGGTTATGTGCTTCTAGTAATAACGCAATGACAATATGATTTGGATGCACCTTTTAAAGCAATACGTGTCTCATGGAGCCCGAAAGATCGGAACTTGGTTCATGAAAGTTGTTTTTAGCAGTTTGGGAGGAATTCGGATTCTTGTGATTTCCCATCGATGTAGCATTGGTTAGGGTTAGGGTTACAGTTTTCTGTCAATAGCCTACGAACGGATGGAGTAATCTGGATGCAGTTTTCAATACGATACATGTCTCATGGAGCCTGATAGATAGGTAATTGCTTCATGAAAATCAGTCCAGAGGTTGTGTAGGAAAATGGATTTTGTCATTTCGAGTTAGGGTTAGGGTTATCTGTGAAGTAACATCAATATTTCGGTAACTCGTGGAATTTTGTCATGTGGTTTGTTTTGCTAGATCAGCCTTGGCGAGGCCTAATTAAAAATGGTTCGTCTATATGTATGTACACAGCCCCCTATAATGTGAAATGAGTGTTTGGTGCTGTTTCGGGCGGACGGATCAACGGAGTTATACGATACACATGTCGATTTTGTCATAGGAGGTTTCCTATACTGGATAAAGGTAAGTCTATAATCATAGTTAATCATATGGAACTAAGTTGTATCCCTGGTATTGATGACACGTCAAGTACTAGACTTGCTTGGTGGTGTTCACACCAGTTACACGTATGCAAAGTTTTTGTTTTATAAAATTTCAATTAATCTGCAGATGATAATTCCTATTGAAAAATATGTAACATACAGGTAATGACCATTAAATGTTGTCTTCTGCTAACATCGTCAACACTCCCATGTCTCAGGAATACGATGTTGTCAAGAATTTGTTTGTATCGGTTACTTTAATATATATATATATATATATATATATATATATATATATATATATATATATATATATATATATATAATTGATCGGATGTTTATTGTATCGATAGTAGTAAATGTAAATAATTACTTATGGGAGGATTTGTAAATGATTAGTATAGAGTGGCTTAGACCTTGAGATTACCCGTCTGTTGAATTGAAAAACTGTTCTTTGTCGCCATCGGGCTAGAGAAGTGAACGGCGTTTATATAACCGGGGGGTCACAGTCGCTAATGAAGGATACGAGTACAGGATGGATGATAGTCATTTGCTGAACGTACGTGCTTGTGGTGTTTGTTAACGCACCTTATCACTTGTAAGGCGTGAACTCGTATTTACCTAGGTGCAACAGAATTAGTGAACAGTTGGTGTCAACTATGTTTTTCTGGGTCATACGGATAAAGAAAAATCCAAAACCAATGTGCACATACACTAGAAATAACAAGACATAGCATACAGTACACAGACGCTCAAAATATAGATAACAGAAGAGCAGAGAGATACAGTGAGCGAGACAACGAGAGACAGAGCGAAAGAAAGCACGAGACAGAGCAAGAGAGCGAGTGAAAGACAGCGAGCGAGAGACAGGTGCAGAGAAGCGAGACGCAGAGCACGAGAGACAGAAAGAGAGAAAACGAGAGCGTGAGAAAGCGAGTTTGACAGAACAAGATATCAAGCAAGAAAAGCAGAGAAAGATTAAGACAAAGTTATACAGGGAGAAGACGGATAGAAAGAGTAAGTGGGACAGAGCAAGAGGGAGCCTCTCACTCGATTGAACAACAGAGACAGAGCAAGAGATAGAGAGAAAAATAGACAGGTATATATAGAGAGAGAGCACGAAACATACATATGGAGACAGAGTGAGAAAGAGACATAGAATCTATGTTGGGGTTTGGACCGAGACAAGGCAATCCCAGTCAAGGGGTTACATTATTTGTCTCCCCACGAGGCTTGCCGAGGGGGATTTCCTAGTCTCGGTCCAAAACCCAACGAAGATTCTTTTTCTCACCCAATAATTTCCTTTAAAGTAAAAAATAACTTCTCACTTTTGAAAAATAGTCTACGTGCAAATATTTACGTGGTGCATTAAATCAAACGTGTACGAGGACTGTGGCGTGACCGTGTCATCTAAGTACACAGTAGTTATGCATGAGCCCCAAAAAAAACCCTAAACAACATAAAACGTTGCATAGCATTGAAGTATTATTACATTTAATATATGAATGTTATATGAAATTAACAAGAAATAACTAATATTTATTACAAGAGAATTTTTCATTTTCATCAGATCTGATTTAGAAAATTACGTTGTAAATAATGGAACGATACTGGACCCACACTTCTGTTGTAGTAGTAGAGGCTATGTGCCGACGGATAAATGATTCATTCTGGCTGGTACGTGCAATATTTGTCGTTAAATATTGTAAAAATATATTTTTGATTCAACTGGGGCACAATGGATATGCTTAACAAAATTAGAATAAAGCTTGTTTGACATAACACATTTCTGGCTGTTACTAAGTTTTCTGTAGTTGTTAAGAGCGTTGGGAGGCTGTGAAGTTTATAGGTCTATAGTCTGTGTGCACAGATCAGTGTTTTCTGTCATAGTTCATTTCACACAGCAATGAGAATTTTGTCCCATGTGTAGCACAGTAAATTGTCATGTCAGTGTCATTAATTGTTGCAAACAGTATATTGTTTCACACGAAGTATCTAAAACTAGTTAGGTAGCTTTAGCTACATTTAATGACGCTCACCTGAAAATGTACTGAGCAATGCCTGCATATGGGATAAAATTTACTATGCTGTGTGGGACAAACTAGCATAATATCAAAAATCTCGACATTGTATGTATGTGTATCACTGTCTCTCTCTCAAAATGTTTTTGTATGGTGTGTTCTCAAAGACGGATTGACATAAGTTACTATGTTCTTTGTTATATATTTTTGTTGTTTGATTTTAGAACAACTACGTCAGGCACAGCAGCAGACAACAAGGGTTTCTTTTTAAAAAAGTAGTACTGAGTGCATAGACACCTTGACTAAGACGACTAGACTGAGATAAGAAAAGTAAGGTTAGCAAAACAGCTAGATTTTTCTGTCACATGGGTGAGAAAAACAAAATAATAGCCATTTGAAACTTTTATTATGTATTCCCAGCCACAAGAACAGCATAAAAGAATTTAGGAAACATTAATAATTTTCAACAGTGGTAACATCAACAGAGCGGTTCAAATACAAATACTGAAAATAAAGTTTTATAAATGTTCATCTCATGAAGACGTATGATGAGTTTCACTATAAAACGATACAACAGACAACAGCTGATAATATGAAAAAGAAACATTAGTGGGTCAATATTTGAAGCGCAAATAGCTCTGGTCAATTTCACGTGGACATCATATAACAGAGCAAAATCAAGACCCATTTATTGATGGGATAGAAATGTAAATAAAAGTTTGGGGTTAACAAAATAATTACTGACTATATACCATGATGAAAGGAGGGGGAAAATTTTTTTAATACTGTTTAGACTAACTGCATTTTAAAGAGCCGAGCAGTGAGAACCATTAACTATGTCATCATGTCCAGTATGAATTGACTTGCAGTCACTCTAGAATTAGTATTGGTGTGAGAAAATAATAAATAAAAGGAAAACAAACTGTCCAATATATGGAAATATTCTTAATTGGAACAGCTATCAAATTTATTACATCAAAGAAATGAGAAGATTTCTGACTCTCTACTAAGTTTTTCATTGACTAATACCACAAATGTTGTGTCAGTTAACAATCATGAAAATAAATGAAGAAAAGACATTAAGTGTATGTGTGTATGTGTTTTAGATTTTTAACTCATCATTAACAATTTTTCAGTCACATCGCTATATCTTCAGTGTGACAGTTTGCAGTGATGTCAAGCACTGGGGCATCATGCTGCAGATATGTAGCATCATGCCCTACTCAGTCACATTATTCTGTCACCAGGTCAATCAGTCCTAACACTAACCTCGTAATACTAAGTTCCAAGTGAGGCAGCTGCCAGTACCATTTTTATAAGTCTCTGATATGACTCGGTCAAATGTCATTCATTCTTACCAGCATGTACAATACTAGTGCACTGTCTATTTACTGATATGTTTTGATTAGGGCTGAAAGCAGCCACAAGTTTTGTAGATACAAACAATGGAAGCAGACAGTGCTGTTTTACACAAGAACAAATTTCACTGACTGGAGGATAGAGTTTCCCCCAAGGAATTTGCTATTTTGAACCATTCAATTGATTCCTTGAAACCATTTTATGTGCGACTATGATAGCTTTTCCACAGAATGCATCTGGATGGATTTTTTTCTTATAAATCATGTGCAAGATGAAGAAAAGTTGAATAAAATGTTACAATTAAAAAATGCTTGAAACTAAACTGGACTATAGCGTGGAATATGATAAATAAAGAAATGGAACTTCAACGATTCTTGGCTGCAGAAGTTTCTGTGGCACGATACCAATAAAGATCGAACAATTGCAGCTTGCAATGCATGTAAGAGATGGCCCTGATACCAACGAAAACCAGCGGATTGTTTGCAGGACTGGTTATCACAAGGAAAGATGCACTGTTAACAAACCAAAAAGTGCAAAGCACAATACATGTCAATTAAAATGTTTTAGTGAAAAGGTCAAATCTGATAAAGAAGATGTGGGTGATTTAGATAGAGTGATCAATAAATACAATGTTAGCCAAACTGAGCTTTACAAGAATCTGTTTAACACAGCATATACTATAGCAAGGCTGAGAAAATCTTTTGCAGACGATAAAATTTTGGTGAGGTACAAATAAAAAACCTGTAAATCTGATGACCTACTGACAAAAGTTGAGGATATAATATACAGAGCTAAATTCTTATTTGTCCTTTCAGATGCTACTATCGATTCTGCAGCAGTTAGAGACTGGGAATGCTTTCTTGTTAAAGTTGTAGACCCTAATAATAAAAGTACAAAACTAAGAGAAAATGAAATATCCGGTGTGTTTCAGCTGGCACAGATCTCAACTGCATGCATTTATATGGTGCAGCTTAATAAAAGTAAACTTTTTAACAGCCCTGCCTTCCACTATGAAAACAAAGACAAGAGGGTCATTTATACAGACAAGTCAACTTTTTAATTTACTTGCCCATTGTCAACGTGTTTTTGACAAAAGTTCTGCACCCCTGTTCTCTCTCTGTGCCATATTATTTTGCTACTGTATTTAGAAATGCAATATAATACTATGTACTATTGTTGAACTACTAGTTTGTAGGATGGATCCCATAACTATGGCTACCTTTGTATGGAAAATAATAATAAAGAAAACAAATATTAATAAAACTATCAAATGGGCATACAAGGAAATGTGATGCTATTATAATTAAACAGTGACAGGAGTATTCTACTCTTCAATATGGCTAGAGCAGAGGTGGGCAAACAATCCAGTGCAAGTGCCACATACACAAATTTACACCCTGTCGTGGGCCGCATAGTTCATTAAGTAAAATAATTAATATTTGAAATAGCAAAAATAAAAGGTTTTTCTAAATAACATCATAATTAATTTTCAGTTGTTAATATGTTGTTAATATTTGAAAACTTAAACTTCAAAAGAAGCACATTTATTTCATAAACAGAGTAACATAAACAGAGTCAGTGCGAATGATGACTTGTTCCTAGGCCGCACGAAAACCCTTGGTGGGCCTCAGGCCGTAGTTTGCCCACCCCTGGGCTAGAGTGTTAAAACCCAAAAATCTTGTATACTATACACATAAAGAAGACATTATCACAATCACAAATAAATCTTATCTAAATCCAGAAATTTTTGGTTAACATAATAACTTTAGCAAGGGATCCTAATATGTGCACAAATACAATTTCATATATAGGATGATAAGATGGTATTTAATGTACATTGTATACATGATTATCAGAGTTTAAAAATGTTGCGTTAACTAAAATTCCAAAAACAAAATTTGACAAATTTTCAACTTCCAATTATTATTTCATATATAATAAATAGGTACTTCACTGCTGTCCACTTCTATTTTAAGTAATGTAAATATGAAAAGTCCCCCTCTACACTAAACAATTTGGAAAAGTGGATACATTGATAGCAGCATCCTCAAACAGTTGAAGCTGCTTTTTTTTTTGAATCCATGAAATGGCACTCTATCAAGTGAGTGATCATGTCATGTTCAATGCAAATGGCTTCATGTGATTTATCCAAATTGGTTATAAACACAGTTTTTGCAATGGTAACTTCTGATAAATCACATTTTCTTTCACAATTGTATTGCTAATAACTGGTGGATGTAATGAGGTTTCCTGCAGTAAAGAATTGGACATGGGAGATATAACTTCTGTGTTGTCATCTTGTATCCAGTTTTCTCATAGAAGTTGTATCTTTGAAATAAATTCTGCAGTTTGCTACTCAAATTCCTGAGCACTGCATTTGTATAGCATTCATCAGTAGTGTATGGACACTGGTGGCATTTTGAAATATTCATCTCATAAATCCAAATACAGTTTGGATCACTATAGACAGAGAAATAACGTGAATTGTGTCTGTAACCAGCACATGTCTTATAACTTAATTTTAAAAATGTACAATGTGATGTAGTTATGTTCAAGGGGAAAAAAAGTAGAAGTTTTTCTCATTCAAAAGTGGTGATGACTGCCATAACCTAAGGACAAAAAAAGAGCTAATATAGTACTCTAGGAAAAAACAATACCTGTGAACCTATATTAGAAAATGGAACCAATACAACTTCATATCACATATTTCCAAGTTAAAAACACCAAATATATGATACATAAATCTTAATGCATTTATGTTGCCAATAAGAAAATTATCTGGGTTAAATTCTGAACAGGTATTTCAGAGTTTGGCATAAATGCTTAAGAAACATGCACATAATCTTCTCCATTTCCCTTATATGAGGAACATGTCTGCACAGGTAATGGTTCGAAAGGAAGTCTTCCTTAGTGAATTTCACAGGACACTCAGAACAGCTGAATACCTACAATGAAAGAACAGTTTCAACAGTTATAATGTTACTGCAAAAGGAAAAGGACATAAATGATAACCAAGCTGCATTGTTTTAAATAACAGTCTATTATTTACTATATTTCTAGAATAGTGATTGAAAAATTGATCACATCTAAAGATAAGAGTTTACATTTACTGGTCAACTGTAAAAGCAGTAGTCACAAAAATATATAGGATACGGAAATACAGATCAAACTTTATATTTTCTACGTACCTTTGCAGGGGCAATTCTCTGGAATAATCTTTCATTTTTGGCTACTGGTTCGTAAAGGCAGCATGAATGTGTTGATCCTTAAAAAAAAAAATTATATGATGGCAAGAAATGATGGCAACCGGTAACAACAAAAAATAATGTCAACATTAATATGGTCAGATGTAAAAGTTTAATACATCCAAATAAATTTTTTATTAACTACCATTCTAATTACCACATTATCCTTAATTTTATCTTCAGAACAGACATTACTTTCACAGTAGTTGCAACAATAAACTATAATACCCCAATTATAATCAAGTCTTTTCTTAAATTATTGGTTCAAAAAATAACTTTCTGACTGATACAATCATACACTGACACTGAACAATTCCCTTGTATATGTTATGAATAGCTGTTTGTGATATTACAGGAATAAACACCAATATTCACTATTATCTCATATTGATCGAATCAGCATAAAAGGGTATACATCAGTGCACACATTTAAAAAGATATCTTCCTAACAAAAAAAGCCGAACAGAATGAAATTACTAAAAGTATCAGCAAACCTGATACAAAAGAAAAAGACACCTGTTAAAAAAGAGACCATATAAACGTGTCTCTGGTGGAATTATAAATGTCAAAATAAACATGTCTTTCAAGAAAGAAAAAACAATTGAAAACTAAAAAAATGCTAACAATATGATAAGGATACACCCATGGGCTGTAATAGGCGGAATCTGGAGAATATTTATGTTGATTTATAAAAGAAATTAATTTTTAACAAATATGCATACAAATGTACTTTCCATTATTATAAACATTTTGCAAATATATATGCACTTTATGAACAAACTATAATATACATTGATATTACTGGCACTTTCAGTTTTCTCCTAGCAGAAATGAATAAGCCATTATCAATGTATGTTGGTATCTATATTCAGTATATAATCAATAAGCCTTAACGGTTCTCAATGACTTAGTAATCATGTTGTAACAAAGCAGCTTCACAGCCATTAGTAAATTACTATCAGCCAACATTGGCATAATTTTTCATTATTTTCCTACTCAAGTAAAATCACAGGGACTTTCGCTGACCATGGCTTTGGACTAATTTTGTTTGTTTTTTTTTAAATACATAAACTGAGTTAATGTTAGCATTGACAATATTAAAAACTTTTCCTAGGTACCAAAGCAATGATGTAATGGTGGTGGATTTGAGGTCTTAATACCAATGTTGACACTTAAATGGTCGTATATGGCTGACAGTCTTAATGGTGGGGAAGTAAAATGGATACATCGAGGAAGCAGACCTGCCAACCCTAACAAGGTGTCAGTATCATAGTTGATTTTTTCCATACGTTAGGTCAGTTTTTAGTAAGATGTAATAAAAAATAATGTTCTGCTATTGTCAATCTGGAAAATATGCATTTTAAAAGTCCAGAAGTGTGATTCAAGGCTGGTGTACCAATGGAAAATATCGTGTTTAATAAAGGTAAACCTAAATCACAGAAATATAAGAAAATCATAAGTTTAACTATACCATAAAATATGGATCATGGAAGTTAGGCCATATATAGAACTATCAGTGAACCAAAAACATGTATCTGTTAATTTCAAGGCGCATTTCTAATGACAATTATTGTAATATCTCACCAATGGCACTGGACATAAAAATGCAGATCAGTAGTTATTTTTGATAACTGTCCTAGAGGTAAAGCTTGTTCCCATTCTTCAATAAAATGGAAAGAAAACTGTTCCTGCAAAAGTGATAAAATATAAAAAATTAAAATGTTTAAATAAGTAATTTATTTTCATTGCTACTAAATCTTAAATATCATGTATGTTCCAGAGAACAGTAAATAAAGAAGTGGAAAACAAAATATATTCTGAACATTCATTTGTTCTCCACGAATTACTCATATGATAATCAAGATGGCCTTAAAAATGTAACAGTGAATACAGAAAACTGGGTATATAATAGGGGGGTTGGGTTATCATTCACCAATGGTCAGGTTTTCACAACTTAAACATAAAGAAATTCATGGTAAGTAACCATTAACATGGTTAGGTTACCAGAAATAATTGTTTTTTATTTATGACTAATGCAGTAGGTGGTTTTGAGATTTTCTCTTCCAGCTTCACATGCCACTGCTGAAATACATTTCTTCTATAGTGGTTAGCAACCAACAAACATAACTTGTTGTCACTGTTACTATGCACAAGATTATTTTAATATGTTACCCAGTATATAAAATATTTCAGCCAAATAAGTACAATTGTAATAACGAATCAGTTAATATTGTCATTACAAAATTACCATAATCATGATTAAGGTCTTCATAAGGACCAAAATACTGTTATCTACCACAGTAGATTTTTCTAGACAAAATATTTTCATAGCCTAACTTATTTTTTTTTTGTGATTTCACAAATTTGTGCTGACAGTAGCATGTGATTCACATTTTCTAAAGTTTCAGTGCACTATTATTATGTTCAAAGATACATGAATGAGAAAAGAAATATCTGACAGTAATTGAGTCACAATTTTCAATATAGACAAATACAAAAATCTTAAAAATGCTTCTTAAAAATCAACAAAATTACAGCAACATCCTCACTGACATTCACTAATATCTCATGCTGTACTAACCTGCATAACAAAGTATATATCTGCAAAAACATTTAAATGGTTATCTTCCTGAGAATTATTTTTTAATAGAAACAAATTTCTCAAAGTATCAGCATTAACTCTTGACACATAAAAAAGGAAACCTGCTACAGTTAAATAAAAGACCATGTAAATGTGTCACTGGAATTATAACTGTAAAATTAAGTGCATGCCTTTCACGGGAAAGAAAAAAAAAGAAGAATATGAGAATATTATAATGATGGCTGCACACATGGGCTGTAAGGGGTGGAATCTGGTGAAGAATATTCACTCTAATATCAAAAAATTATTGTGAAATAAAGATGCATAAAAATGTAATTTCCATTATTATTAACATTTTGCAAATATGCAGTTTATGTAAAAAGTGTAAGATAGATTCATATTGCTGGCAATGTCAGTTTTTCACATCCAGAAATGAATAGGCCATTCTCAGTCTATGTTCAGTAAATAATCGCTAACAGTTAACAATTCTCAGATGACTTAGTAATCATAACGTAGCAAAGTAGCTATACAGATGTCAGTAAATTACTATCAGCCAACAATAGCATCACTGATGATTATTTTTCCGCTCATGTAAAAATATCACATGGAAAAAGAAAAAAGACAAGAAAAATAACAATATTAAACAGTAACAACTTTAAGTATATAAACTTAAGCTGCATTTACCCAGGTTCCAATAGTCTGTAATAACACACACACACATACACAATGTATGTATTAATGAACACATGCACACTGGATAAACTTGAATCAAATACATAATCAGTGAGCACATTTTGTTTTTGTATGAGTGAACAGATTCAGTTTTGTCATCTACAGAATAAGTTAATATATGTTTTAACTAAGCTGCAAGATTGATTATATACTCTGTAATTGGAAAATATAGCAGGCATGGGCTTGCATAATAGATAAGATGTACAGTACCAAACCTTAATTTCTAAGATGGCCAAATATTGTAATTTTTAGGTTTCATGTAAATTTTGGGCAAAATATAAATCAATTATTAGAGCAGTAAACAACATTGTTTGAATATTATATGTACAAATGAATAAAAATAAGTTAAGTACTCACAAAATTTTGAAACCCATTGGCTTTCATAAATACCCACAGGAACCCCACTACGATTTGTGTACCTTTGTTAAAAATTGAAGATTCCCATTGCACGAGTGTTGTATATATTCTTTTTAGTTGTTTTAGACTTTTGCAGGCCAGGCAAATGTTTTTTAATTACAAAAAATATTGTTTGTAGTAACAATATAACAAATTTCTTTTCTAACATGTGTACATTCTTAAAATGAATTGAAATAAAAAAGAAACCAATTTGGTTAATAATGAACACATTTTGTTATGACTGAATAATAAATAGTAATTTTAGAAATAATACCATTATAGAAGGTAGGAACATACTGAGCTTTTGTACTGTGACTAAAGATATGCCACACTTAATGATTTTGTTATATGCTGATGAAAGGATAATTTTACCGTAAATTAACATGCACATTCTGAGATTACATTAACATTAAAAAGTGGCATGATTTATATCATCATTTGTATTGTAACTGACAGATAGCAATTCGAGTCATCGGTTAAAAATGTTTATTTGTTTTATTTGATTTTTAATGAAGCTTTACCAATGTATCAGTTACATAACTATAAGATTTCCTTGTTATAGTCTATAGCAGGAGTGCACAACCATTTTTGGCCAAGGGCCAGATTGCATTTTCTAAGACCACTTGAGGGCCACAGACACATTTCTTTAATATTATTACTGTTCACAGGACAGATTTCTATGTTGTTTTAATTTGTCCTGAGGGCCAGACAGAACAAGTTTGTGGGCCAGATTCAGCCATCTGGCCAGGGTTTGTGCACCCATGGTCTACAGTGATGTCTAACACATGCCGAAGAAATATTATATTAGTGCACAACTATTAGGTATTAGATAGCTATAGCAAAGAATGTTACTGCAAAGATAAAGATAGAGTATAATAATTTTAATCTATGAACAATAGATGTGTCAATGACTTTTAAAATTTCTGGGTGGGTGTAGATATGACATGACCATATAAATCATTATTTCATATGAATAATTCCATGAAATCTTTGTGAAAATCCAGACATCATTCAAAAGTCGGAGCCTGGACAAGCCTGTGGTAGGCCTAACCTAACCTGTGACTATCAACCATAAAGTGGAACATGGATATCATAATTATAAAACATTATCAATAAACATAAACAAATTATCTGTACTTTGGTCAGTCCAATTACTCTTAAGTAAATAATAAGTACATTAATAATTTTACCTGTCTCTTTAAAAAAAAAAAAAACATGAGTTCGGACTTTTTAAAAAACAAGTAGGGGCACAATATTATGATTTAACATGGACAAATTGCTGTAATGGAGATGCCATTCAAAGAAAAATTTAAAACGAAATAAATACAAAAGAACTTTAAAGAATATAGACTGATATGACTATGTGACCTTATTCATGTTAAAAGCAAGTTTTAAGCAAAAACTATAATATATGTTAATCACCTTATCCTTGTAATCCATCGATTTAAGTTTCTCTCTGGATGGAAACTGCTTTACTACATCTGCATAAGACATACGGGTGGCACAGGTCCTAGGATAAAAAAAATTCAGCGCTATTTATCTGCACCATGTCCACACAAACAACAAATGACTCCAATACTATTTTCAATACATATGCACCATTTCTGTTTACATGGAGTCCATCAAGTGCTAAATGCATACTTCAATCAAACAATGGGTTATAGTCAATACAATGGCACTTATCACATTCTCGGCTTAAAAATGCCATCATTTAGTGCAGCACATCCTCTTTGTAAGTCTGGTAAAACAGTCGAGTTTCAATGCAAAGATTTAAAGTTAATGGTGGTTTGAGGCAGAATTCCAAACATCGACCAACAGTGTGGGATTCGTTTCCAGCAGCTGATGAATAAAGTCTCTGTAACAACTGAAAGAAATGCACAAAAAGAATTAACTAAACTAAAATGTGACTAATAAATCTGAAAATTTCAGAAAATCACCATGGTAACTGCTGGTATTTGGAAATATAAACAAAATGATCCAAACATAGAAACATCTGCTACCAGGGTTATTTTGTTCAACTAACAAGCTCTAAGCAAAAATAACTATCCCATTTTGACATCATATGGCAAGATTTAGGAACAATGCATACTATTAAATTTTGTTGTAGCAATGTAAAAATTGTATGCACTGGTACAAATTTTCTCATAAAGTCATGTATATATTACCTAATTAATGTTACCCTCCTCGTGATGTCAAGCCTGTATATTTGTTGTATTTGGTGGGTTGTTAGTTAATAAACATAGCTTGTTGGAAGCCGAGAATACCAAAATTGGTTAAAAGTATGACAAGAATCTTGAATGAAATAAAACTACTGAAACACTTTCTTCTATATTTGTATGTTTTTATTCATTTTGTTAAAGAAACATACTTCAGCTTAATCCAATTACGGCATTCCCGGCATAAATCACATTCCAGGCAAATGAAATGTAGGCCAACATAACTTGAAAATAGGTCCATATGATTGTGGGAGAATTTGAATTTATTAGAAAAAGAGCATCAGAGTAAGAACAATCTTGCTAAAACATTATGACTTTAATTTGTAGAAAAGTGTTGATATGGGCTGTAAAAATGAGATATTTCTGAAATCTGACTTCTCATTATGATGCTAGGTGACACCAAAACATGCTACACAAGCACCATTAATTCGACAGTAAGACCTCAACCCCGAAACATAACAATTAGGGTCCATGTCTTAGACTGTAGGACGACTAGACAATATAAATGCTAAACATGCAAAAATATTCTTGAAAATTATGACGGTCTTATTATAATTAGAGAGATTATTTGGAATTCATCACTAGCCAGTTCTACTCTGTAAGATCAATATAATAAATTAAATATACAATACAAATTTTTAATAGTTCTGCTGCAAATATTGGGCACAAATAATTACAAATGTTTCTAAAGTAAAACTAACAAGTAAAAATACTTTGTAAATAATGTTCACATCTGTTCCAACATCATTGGAACCTATGTAAAGAATCAGCAGGTCAGGCTTTTGGGCTTGGACAATGTCTAACACTTTGGATTTAAATATGGTGATATCTACAACCAATTTTGCACCAGGTATACACAACAGGAATAAGTTGGGACGATTCAGAATACCACAGAGTTGCTTCAGCTTTGAATCACATGCAATGAAAATGATCGACGCTCTGGCAAGTATGCAGCAGCTATGTAAAATATACAATGAATATAAAATGAATATCAACTATTTAAAAGAAGTTGTTGTTATTGTGGGGTTTAACGCCATATTTCAGTACACAATAGGCTATGCATGGCAGCCAGTATTAATGGTGGAGGAAGAACCCAGAAAAATCCCTGGAAGAACCACCAACCCATGAGAAGCTACTGGTAAGCTTTCTCACATACCCATGTTAGCCGAATCCTAGACTCAAACCCACGCAGACAGAGGTGAGATGGCAGTGATCAGTAACAAAGAGTACTTTAGACCACTTGGCCCCTTTAAAAGAAGTAAATGTCTTTCTAAAAAGAAAATAGCAATGACATAAACATGAAATTATACGAATTTCTCACCCTATATCAAGTGTAATCAAAATGAAGTTAATCATAAACACTTCAGAAAACAAACTACTATCTTGGAGTAGAAATGCGTGAACACTTATCAAATGAATATAACTAATAAGACCGATTTAAATAATGGGAAACCTTTCATGTGATACAAAATGCAAGGAACTTAGTCAATTCATTCATTGATTTATTGTTTCTAACCTGACTCTGAGTAGAGTGGAAATATCTTTGTCATCATATGCACGTCTCATGCTGAACGGAAGTTTTCAGTGTAATAGACGGACATGCTCAGATCCATTTCCAGTTTCTGGACAAGTCCATTTTCAGCAAAAGGGTGTATCACGACTACAGATGTACATACATATGTCGTCTGCTTCCGATATTTACAGTGTCAAATCAAGCAAAGGAAAATAATGACAACTACAAATTTGCTTTTCATTGGATTTAACAAGCAGTTTAATTTCTATATTCAAAAATGCAGAGCGATATAATTCCAAATTCTCAACGTTATGTTACTTACGCAATTATTCAGCAGTTACTGAACAGGATGAACTACGTCATTGTGTTGTCTGATGGAAATAAACTAGCCTATAGTGTATGCAATATGGCACCGTGTTAGTATGGGAAGTCCGTTAAGCATGAAATGGTGCAGGGGATGCCAGCATTAGGGCCATTCTGGTCACAGTCAGGTTATAAATTATAAATCAATGATTCAATTGACTCAGTTCTATGCACTTTTTATCACATTAAACGTTCTAGTTTTTGAAATCGGTAGGGGGGTACAAAAACAAACGGGGATGTAGAGACAGACTATAGTAGTATGTGAATAACTAAGCAAGCTAAACTTCTTACGAAGCAATCAAACGATAAGACATACAAATGAACAAAAAACTTAGCAATGTAAGTACAATATCAAATAAATTCAACCAATATTCACAAAATGAGAAAATAAAGTCAAATTGATAAAAGAATGAAACGAAAATTCAAATTGGTCTAGCAGTTGGTAACGTGACTATGGTCTATACAAACTAGTTTGTTAAATTTGCGCACTAAAATAAACTGTTAAAATAAATGAAAGCGTCAGCAGTTATAATTACCTGTATGTCTGATAATTTTTAAATATATATAAACGAAGAAAATTGTAGCTAAGATGCAGCAATTAATAATTGTTATTGCTCAAATTTGAAAGGTATCCACACGAATTTTGGTTCAAGCGGAAGCAGGAAGTAGAATTGATGGTTTATGGGATTGTTTCTGAGAGCATGTATTGTACAACCAATCAAAGCCATTGTTTTAACGGGTACATTTGCACATCTGAATGTATGAATATTTAATAACGGGTAGGATTTCTCCAGTATCCCCCCTCATTACTTTCCTGTGTTTTCTGTATGTTTGTCTCTGTATCTTTTGTACCATTGCTAATTGTTTGAGGTGGCTGGGGTGTTTGGGTTGTTTGAGGTGTTTCTTGTATGGCTGTTAGGAGATTTCCTATCTGTGTTTGTAGTTCTTCATTTTCTTCTACATACAAGTTTTTTATTTTTTTCCCCGCCTTTGAAGCATATGTTGTTGCTGCAGACTGATTAGTCTTTTGCCGCATTCCAGTCTGTTTGCATCTAGGGCATAACCTATCCACCTCAAATCCTCTGTACCAAGACTTAAGGAAAAAACGTGATGATTTTTAATGGCTATCTACATAATTTGTCCTAGCTTTTCTTAATGATCGAAATTGAGGATTTATTTTTTGCTGTTGTTGTTTAGGGTGCGTTACGAATTTAAAATATGATAGTTCGGTTTGCTTTAATTGAACTTCTGTCTATGTTATCTTTTTTTTTTTCACTTGAAAAAGGAGAAGTTGGTTTGATCGCTCCTTCAGAGAACCCCTTTTAAATCCCTCGTAGCTTTTGATGCTCTATCTTCATATAAGAGCACCATGATTTTTGCTACTTTTATTTTATGCGGAACATGTGTGTGTGTGTGTGTGTGTGTGTGTGTGTGTGTGCTATAACTGCCAATAACAGATTATTACATCCAAATCGCGACCTAAAAGAAAAATAAGTCCCCCCCAAAAAAAACCCGCAAAGAAAACAAAAACCAAATAATAAGGGAAGTTAACAAATTAAAAGTGTGATCGGACAGGAATATGTTTACAAAACAAATACTAGTTTATGGTTAGCTACTTGTTTAAAGTAGCCTATTCTTACCTGATGTGACTAACTTGTATTTAGAATGACTATACACAAGAGTGGGTACCTAATTTTCACCCTCGGCGTGACATTCCATTTCACGTAGTTTGACGTTTTCTCACGGGGTGCAATTTTGTTAACCTAAGTATAAGAAGTTAAATGAAAATTAATGCAGTTAATGCAATCTCTCCGACTTCATACTGCCCACCCACCCACGTATGGTTCATCGTAATGATATGGTCATAACTGACAATCCTTGACAAATGTAATTTCCTGATTTATCAATTTGTAATATATATATATATATATATATATATATATATATATATATATATATATATATATATATATATATATATATATATATATATATATATATATTATTCGACTGGGGCTAGATAAATAAATGTATAGGGTAGATGAACCTGCCTAAAGAAGTAAATGAAAACAAGGATGATAATGAACGTATGAACATACCTAATAAGTATTTGCGTTAAATCTGCCGTATACTTTCTTACAATTCCAATGAAACTGCAAACTGCACAAACCCAGATCTGCCGTCGCATAATGCGCCAACAGAGCTAGCTATCTGCAGCCTGGTTGTAGTGATCAATAGAACAATATGACGCAGACTCTGATCTATCGGCGCATGGTGCGATGGAAGATTAGAGTCTACGTTGTTTGCAGCTGGACTCGAATTATAAGGGAGTAAATGCGGTGCAGGGTCTATTCACCAACAATAAAAACCCGTCATATAACAGTCAGAACTACGACCTGTTAGTGTTTACAATCATTTATGAGGATATTCCGTCCTCTTATCATCACAGAAAACTGTCCATAATCCGATATAAGTTGACGACATGTGTATACTATTCGCAGCTAATATATCCGGACACTAACTAAAGTGTCACTAATTAACAAAGAAACAATTCGTTAAATCTCGTCAAATAACAACATTGAAGTTTGTTATTGTGACAATCATTTGAGAGGATATTCTGGCCCCTCGTCATCATCAAGAAATGTCCTTACTCCACTATTTATCACACATATAACTAGTGCGACGCTAAATAAACACAGAAACAATACATGACAAATGCTTGGGGTTCATTATAAAAGAACGTTAGATGCCACGTGTGACAGTCGGTCTTAAAAAGGAGAGAGTGGCAATAAAATTAAATCTCCAATGTGTGAAATTGGACAATTAAATACTGAAGGGATGATATTCAAGGGGGTTGGGGTGGGTGGGTTGGACTCACTATCTTACCCTCCCTGAAAGGACCAATTTGTTGAACACAAAGTGTAAGCATATACCCGGATACTAAATACTACTTAAGTATAAAACATCCTAGAACGGGAGGATTTTATGTTCTACCTTACATCATAAAACGAGGAAACCCGGGTGTACGCATAATTTCCATTAATGGACATCACAAAGATATTATAATACTACATAACACTTGTATGGGACTCGTGTGTGTGTGTGTGTGTGTGATTTGGATTTTTAACTTAGCTTTAACAAGTTTTCAGTCATATCGCTACGATGTCTGCAGTGTGGCAGTCAATAGCGATGTCTAGCACTATAGCATGATGTCCCACCCAGTTACATTATCTATCCTGACATCAGGCCCACCAGTCCTAACACTAACCTCTTCATCCTGAGCGCCAAGCGATGCAGATGTTAGTACCATTTTGTCTTTGGTATGACATGGCTGGAGATCGAACCCACGACCTCCCGCATCCGATGCTCTAACCACTAGGCTACCGGAGCGCTTTGGAACTCTTGTAGTTGCCCGTTTAGTCACTTATAAGTGAATAAGTGTATGTTAAAATGAAAGTGGTGAGATCAAAGATAATATAATTAATATAATGTTTGGATATATGAAGAGACTGTCACTAAATAAATTACGGTCAAGTATAATGGACGTGTTGAATTTACCAACGTCCGTATGGATGGCTCTCTAAAGAGATAGCGTTCGGTACTGGATTGCCATCTATACACCGGGCAAGTTAACAACTAATGTCCTACATGCAGACGATACTGTTGGGGAAGAATGACGATTTATATTAATTGGCGAAGTTATGGTTCTGTGCAAGACTTGTGATTCCCACGATCAGCAATATCTTGTTCATACACAGAATTGTAGAAAATTAAAATTTTCTTTCGTGATAGCATGAAGAACACACACACACACACACACACACACACACACACACACATATATATATATATATATATATATATATATATATATATATATATATATATATATATATATGGTCTTTAACTGTCCATTCTTCGCCATTTAAGTCTCCTACAATGTATATAGCAGCAAGACTGGAACATTTGGTGTCTGTTTGTAGTCTTGTTTCATCAATCTGGCAGCACAGCGTGACCTGGACATATTCAAGTTGATAGATAAGATTATATGACCATTGTTTAGAAGCAACCCCATTTGTGGGCGTACCGGGATTTAATAAGAAACATTCACAGCCCACTGATTAAATTTTCGTGGTTCATTTTATTGCTACCTTTTGGGACTGCTTCAGTTTGATGTGGTTGTTTGGTTATATGACGTTGGTATTATTTGTGTAAGTGTATGTTCCAAAGCAAGGTCATTAGAGATATGGACGCCCGGGTATTTTGGTGGAGGTTAGCAGTTATTTTAGATCTGAACACCAAGGTATTTCACGGAAGATAAAACTTCTAATTAAATAACACGACGAAAGTGATATATTTTTATAGATGTTGAGGCTTATTCACTAAAACACATCAGAAGCTTATTATTTCTCTAAAACTGAAATCGAATTTCTATATGTACAATTTTAGATATATATAATTTTTGAACACTGATTTTGTTTTTGTGCACTAGTCAAGTATAGAAATTAAAAGAATTTTGTTTACTGACTTATCAGCGACAAATTACATACACACAATTGTGTTTATTGTAATGTTTTTATAAATCAGATTACTCAAATTATTGAAGACTTCCACACTTGTTAAATTGCAATTTTATGCTTGTCATGTTATTAGTTAAATTTAACGTTCAACTAGTCTGTATTTGCTCTAAACTTACTAGTAAAGTGTATCACTATTATGGTTGAAAGTGTGCTTTACATTTTATTGGCAGCAACATCCATTCCCTCGGGCGCCTCTGGAAAGTCATGTAAACATTGTGCACTTACCTGTGGCACAGTGCATGCCAGGAACGGAAAAGTTTAGTCATGGCGGATGTGTCTCCCAAGGTCTCGTTGAATTCTAGTGACTCAGAGAATTTGAAATGGAAACAAAAAGACACTGAAATGGATTTAGCCAACGTATTTGCTGTGACACTTTTATTGGTCTTACTTTCTATATCAGGTACGTCTACATTTGGTACCTTATCAGGACTAAAGACTCCATGGCGTGTCAAATCTATTTTGAAATTTGGAGCCGACAATGCGTGAAGTAGTGTCTGGGGCTGGAGTCCAAGCCTGTAACAATACAGTACACATGTTTCTCATAAACCGCAGAAGGTTAACGATTTAACTTAACGATTTTAAGCTGCCATGTATTTGCCCAGTGTTGTCGCTTTTGTTAGGTCGCCGCTGTAGTGTAGAACCTGTGCGTTATATGGCTTATTGGTATTTAGTCGTAGCTGTTGTTCGAAGATAACAGTTAAAAGAGACGCTGTTTGCCTATTTATTTTCCGTTAATTTTGAATGTTGTTATCCTCATCTGAATTAGATGTTATGTTTATGCCACTTTCAAATGGCAACCAAGTTGTTTATGGCAATCTGGAATGTGAGGTACATAGCTGATTTAACGTTTTACAAATCCTACAATGTAAAACGGCCACTATGATAAATATGATGTGTGGGTGAAACACTATACTGCATCAATAAATGTTGTAAAGCTTGTCCTCAGTCGACTGAACAGGGAACATACAGAGGCCAGATCTTCAAAAAATCCCACACACTTGGCAGCACAAATTGATGCCTATACTTCAGTGTGTTTTTCCTGATGGAATCAAATCTTGCAACGAGATTTCAAGTTTTATTGATATATATTTCAGTTGCATGAAATACGATGTTAGCTGAAGCATGCCGAATTCAGTTGAAATTGACAATATGGATTTGTCCCCTGACATTATTTTCCTCCAGATCTCAAACTTATACTACTTTTTCAAATGTTCATCGTTCTGAGTGCAGTTCAAATCAGACTGCTTAGATATAATGATAAAAAGTCTAAAATCTGGACACACCTGCTCAGAAACTGATAATTTTCAGACAGATATTATATGTCCATAAATTTGTTTGTCTGCCTCAATTTTTAATCTGAGTAGCACGTTGACATTATTGAGTATTACTGTAGAGCTACCTCCTTCGTCTTTTCTATGATGCCACCCATATTGATTTATCATGACTGATATTGATGTTACAGGGCATAGTGGATCAGTGGGAATAACCTTATGACACATAAATCATTACCACATATAGGGTTGAAATGATTCATCAGTATATCGATGCATCAATATTTTTGCTGTACTGATACGATACACATCTCAATGCAGGTAGTTTTGTTTGTTCAATGAAATATAATTGTCAACACTCACTCGCCATTTGGAAGTTAATAACCAAAAACTTGGTTTGTAATAATGCTCCCCTCCCACCAGTTCCATGGTTATTATCTTACTGCAACAGCTTCTTCATCATAAAGTAGTATGAGTTTCACCTGACACTTGCCACCTGATCTTTGGACATTTATACTGGTATGTAGGGTCAGAGCCAACTTCATATCGAGAATTGGAATTCTCTGACAATGTGCAGTGTTGTCATATGATAGCCACTTACTAGCGAGCCTAACTAGAACCCCTTACATCATGCCATTCTGCCAAGGTTCATTTGCTCAGAAATTGCGAGTATACTTGGTATGTCTTTAATATTTTTAATCTTTTGACCTATGAGACAAAACTCGTCATTTTCATTGCTAATCACATGACTTTAATGGCTGTTAAACTAAATTTGATTGGCTCACTGTGCCCTTGAACAAGCATTATGTCGTAGTTTGAACTTGCATTAAGGAAATTTTACAAAAGCATGTTTAAAATACGGACTAATCCAAAATGGCTGATTCCCAAAGTGGTTCATCTTCAGATGATGATTGCGTCTGGTTGATGACAATACATTTTAAATTATGAAGTATATCAGGTAACTAAAGGTAGGAAAAGTGATAATGGCGATATCATTGGGTTATTGTTAGCCAAAAAAATGGTGGTAAATACGAGTCCGATCTGCATTCTTGGTTGACAAAAATATACAGCATGTATGTCATTCCCCTTTAGCAAACGTATAAAAGGAAGAATACTAAGCCAAATTGAAATACAGATAATTTATAAGTTGAATGCGTTTTTCTTTCTTTTTTCAAATAATTTAGCCCGGTGGGGTCATGTGGTCAAAAACTATATTTCCAATTTGGGGTTAAGATAAACCGAATAAATAAGAAAGAAAAAAATGAAACCAAGAAGTAAACATCTTTATTTGATCAAAATAGCTCTGTCTGGTGGCTGAAGTAAGCCTGCATCTGATCAAATATAACATCCTTATGTGGCCTAAAACGTTGAATACAAAATCACTGACATCTAACAGATAATCTGCTTGAAAGTATTTTTGTTATCTTGTCATGGCAGAGCCAGGCATATAAATAGATGCAAAGTACATGGCTGGCTGTAATCTGCATACTGGAAATACAACCAGTAAATCACATCAAAGTAAACCACCTACCACTGAAAGACCTTTTAACAATGTAAAGACCGTAAAGTTAGTATGTGTATCGATAATGTATCGTATCATAGGCCGTGTATCGTGACTCATATCGATACGTTGTCCATCGTTTCACCCCTAACCACATGATTTTGCCATATTCAGTGTTTGCAATAGGGAATATGCTGTGATCTCCTACCCACATATATATCTAAATATCTCAAATGAGGTGGAAAATTTAAGACGAAACTGAATAATCAGAACTACAGAGATTTGCGACATCACTGGAGGAATTTGTTAAAGAGTGGAGGATGGATGGGCTGTATGTGTAAAGGAAATGGCAGTGGAGGATGTTTCTTTTTTGTACCCATGTATTGTTCAGCCATCCATTCCAAAAATGTACAGTCATGTGGGTGAAATGTTTCCTTTGTATATTATACCTTCTATCAGTAAAATCCAACTGGATTAGCCTAGTTGGACCCTGTATTCGGTATGATGTTTAAGTAAGTGAGGACAAATCTAGGTTTCATATCACTGGGGTGGGCATCTGAAATGAAAAGGCCAAAAGAAATATTAAATTGTTGGATAGTTGCAATGGCTTCCATTTCAAGTGAAGACTGCACACGTTACATTGCCTGTATGGAGTATCAAGTCGATATATTTTTGTTAAAATTCGGCCTTCTCTTGCTAGCATATTCAACAGTTTGTTAAATGATTCTGGGAATACTTGGTCAATATCAGAGTCGACCAACATTAAGCTCAGACTACCTAATATATCCCATTATATTATCTACATATTGGTCCTCAATTTATATAATAGTAACGTAAATGTAATGTCCATTGCAAAAGGTCACTCTTTTGAATATTTTGTTAAGTTTCTTTGTGTATCTCTGTATGATTTTAAGATCGTATTATCTTACTGGTCATGTAGACATTCGGTAAAGCTAATTCAGCAATGGGTGTAATTTTCTAGACTTTAAGTGCACACACTTTACATGGTGATTATTCACTTTATTTCGAGCCTCATACATATATATTTATTGGAAGATCATAATATATTTCTTGCCGTGAGAAATACATCGAACAATATAATTGCTAAAGTTTGTGGACATTTTTGCATGAGGTAAATCCAAAGGCGTGATCCAGTGCAAACAAGATTGAATGTCACATGATGTTATGTCATAATGACAGCTGCGAGTGTTTAGAAGAAAAACAATCCATCTTCCCTGATATAAAGTGTGAAACTTACAGGTGGAATAAATATAGATCTGAGCAGATATATAGAACACAATGACACGAGCCCCCGTACTTGGAAAGAACAACAATTTAATCGATTACATCAACAAATGTAATAATACATTATATTAGGAAGGTACACTTCGTTTTGAAATAAATCTTTCACCGAATTTCAAACACAAATATATTTATATAAAAAGCCGATCTGTGTTAAATGATAGAATTGGTTCATTATAGAATCGAGGAAACAGTCAAAGTCATTGCCTTGTACAACGCCATAACCTACTTGTTCCGGTTCACTCCAACTTCACTGTGGTGGTTGTTCCTCTCGGTTCTTCCGCCCTTTTCTTTTTTCTCCTCCAACCTCCCGACTGTCTCGCCTCTTTCCGGCCCTCAGACTTTGCGTGGGTAGGTGGATACGTACGTATATACGTAGATATTTGTTCCAGTATGTACGTGGATACGTTAGGGGTCCGTCAGTGGTTACGTCAGTGGAGCTATTTCCCCTCGTGCTTTCAAGCTTTGTTCGCTTCTACCGCCGAATTGTGTCCGTTGACTTTCAGGACAACCGATCCCATTGACAAATGTTTTACGAGAGAATTTCTTCCAAGTTTACCCTCGGAGTCCCTTATATTTTCAATCTTGCAGGAAAATCGCAGACACATTAGAATTCTTGATGGGGGAATATTTAAAGACCAAGGCATTTCCTGTGGGAAGGACGCCCCTTATTTAGCGTAACAAACCAGGGTTAAATATATGTACCGCCTTTTATAATAAGTCGCAAAAACTGTGGTCAGCTTGGCTTCTAGATTTCCGAATAACTGTTCTGGAAAATGTATTGACTGACATTTCCGATATAAAATCGAAGTAAACCGTTCCGTTTCTAGCCTGTCTTACGGTTGAATAAACGAAGGCTTAATTAAGAATCAATACCTATCCCGACACAGACATTATAAATCATTGCAGTATAGTAGTTTAACAAGCACCTGTTCCATGAATCTAATTAATTGTTCTCTGGCCCAAGTTAAGGTGCTTTTCATAGATCGACCAAACTTTGCACCCTCACAGAGTTCCTATTTTGTTGACCCATTTTATTACCTGGAAAACATTGTAAACTTTCATATTTATCAATAATTTTCATCTAGAAGCAATTTTGGTGGTGCTATTCAATGTGAAGAGCATCCAACAGTCAGGATTGAACTGACGCAATGATAAAGGTTCATTTTTAATATCTTGTATTACTCCAAACAATTGTTTGCAAACGAAAGTCACTATTTGCTTCACTTTTTAATATTAGAACGAACAAAAATCATGAAATCTTTCAATAAACAACACATGCATTCTACAATTTTTACGTTATTCTTTGTTAACTTATTATGATTAATCAAACCCATAATGCTTGAATGATCAGTATTAGTTAGCTAATTAGATAATAAAATTTATAACAAATATTTATATCTCACTAGAGAATGCCTAAAAGCCATACAAGATCAAAGGAAAGGATCACAAAAACTGCAAACTTTGGGCCAAAACTGACTTTGTGTAATGGTACGGGCTGACAGTCGCAGTCATAATTTCTTAATTAAATTTGTATATATATATATATATATATATATATATATATATATATATATATATATATATATATATATATATATATATATATATATATATATGTTTAATGCGATTAATATGTAAATCTATTATAATTAGGGACATCTTGGCCCAGGACAGGTCTGACTAGGTTTGGAACAGCTTTGACCCAAACCTGACAGTACTCAATTTTTGTGTGTAAAGAATAGTGTGGGTCAGTTTTAGGTGTTGGCCTAACTTTGTAAGGACAAGACAGAATGATAGTGGGAGCTAGTTAAGACAAAGCCAATCCAGACAGAAAAAACAATAGGCGTGTTTAGTTTAACTCATTAAAGTAGACTAATGATGAGTGATATACTTCTGCACAGCCAACTAGGCAGAGGGAAACAAATTTTAGCATACACAGTGCTAATAAGCAGCTGTTGAAAAGATTTGCAGCCCTTCTCTTCATACAATCCTGCATCTCTTAGCTGTTCTTGGATGGGGGTGTAGTACTTTTAAAGGGACATATGGTGAGTTAACCCTCATTACTTTGATACCACTGGTCATAATTTGTGGACCATGGAACAAAAGTGCTGTATGTTAATTTGATTGTGCACACAATGTGTGCAGACCTGCAAGCTCTTATGGTTTGAATGCAAGTCTTACGGAAAAGGCCCTTAAAATATGGAATTAAGGAATAATAGTAGAAATAATGGAAACAAGATTGTTGTTTTAAAGCCAGCTAACTGCATGTCCAGGATTGATTCTGTTTGGGCTGTTATATTAAAATCAATGGAGTTCAGAAAATGAGAATGATTTAATCGGAATATCTTGGACACTTTTAACTGCGCCCATTTGTTTCATGCTGAAAATCTGCTTGATCAAACTAGAATGTTCTAAGAGTGGAATCTCAGAAATGATTCATATTTAGAATAAAAAGGAAAATAAGCCTTTTAAAAAGTTTAAATAGCACAGAAAAATAAACGGGAATTTTCAGAACTATTGGTGAAGAAAGCTGGAATGGCAACCGTTATATATATTAAACACCGTGTGTTGATTTTACTATGCCTTGTGTCTTAAGAGATGATTGAGATATTGCTGCAAGAAATGTAAACAAAAGTAAATGATAGGTCCATATTAAAAGATGGTTTGAAGCCATGTAGCTGCATTATAATTGGTACAGCGGTATGTGAAGCAGTACTGGATGTAACAAGTTCTATGTGCATCTCAAACGTTTTAGTTGAACATAATGTACACCGTCACTGTATAAGTCTCCAGTTACACTTCTAGACATTTTAAATGCATGTTTACTAACTATCATTATATATTATATGTTATTACACCTTACTTAAAGTTGGTACCAGTTGCAGAAATTATTGATTGCCTTGCCCAGGAGGTCTTATTAGGGTTGGCATGCCTGTGTGTGAAGCTGTTTAC
This sequence comes from Sinohyriopsis cumingii, assembly GCA_028554795.2. Taxonomy (NCBI): domain Eukaryota; kingdom Metazoa; phylum Mollusca; class Bivalvia; order Unionida; family Unionidae; genus Sinohyriopsis; species Sinohyriopsis cumingii. The sequence continues at coordinate 33,531,857 of CM068831.1, read as the reverse complement.
AGAGGCAGCTTAATGGGTGGTATCAAATGGTATCATGTTAGATTAAAAGTTGGACACACTCCCAACCATGCTTCTCAGCTCCCCTTTAACTCTATTGAATAAGCCAGTTAAAGAGATTTAAATTAAAACTTTAATTGATTATTCTGTAGCAGATATATATGACCATTCTCAAGATAGGTGGATGATGCTGTTTTTCAGAAGGAAGTTTCATTTTGCGCCCCGTGATCCTTCTGTGTTTTATTTTTACACAGTGATTTTCTTCCTTCTCATTATCTTTGTGTGGAGCATTAAAGGTTATGGGATTTTATCATAGTTTTCTATTTTACCGATTTAACTAAAGTATCAAGTATTCAGTCAACATGGAATGTTTACCTGTGTGTAAAGTCAAGAAAACAGGCCATTTATACTGCATATTGTTCCAGGTTCCAGGCAGGAGATGTTATATTGTTATAAGCATGAATGCCTGTATCAGATTCTAGCAGATTCTAGGTGTTAGTACTGACAGTTGGCCAGAACATTCATCCCAGTATTCTGGCTATTTGATACCAGAAACTGTCAACATGTTTCGTTCTGTTGTTTATCTTCCCATGGCTAACTGTTTCTCGACCAGTTCGTGCCCTTGGATAAGGCACAAATGTTAAATTAGGATCACTTATCTCTAACCCTCATTGAAACAAGAGCTGAGTGTTTGAACAGGAAGTTACGTAGCCTGGACTGCGATAGTGAGCAACACTAGTGTTTAGTTTTTGTGAAGATTTTAGTTTTATTTTAGATTAAGTTGTAAGACCCTTACTTGGTGTTTGTGTCCTTTGAAACCGAACGTAACATTTTAGTGGCAGCTGTATGGATTCAAGTAATTATGTTTGAATTATTTGGAATTGTTCAATACGTTGGATTTGTGTTTGACAGTTATGAAAGCTGTGAATTCAGCGAATCTGTGTATGTTATTAACAGTGACTGATTATATTGTGTGTATAACGTACAGTTGTTGACTGCTAAATGCAAAGCATGTATCACGCTAAAGAGTGTACACGTATAAGCCCAGAAATTTACAGATAAGAAAATCTAGTCCAGTGGCTGTGAATACAGTAATCTTACAGTTCGTACATATAGTGTGTCATTACGTCGGTTGCTAATGACGTCGAAGTTGACTGAGCAAGAACAACGGTTGCTTCAGGGCGACCACGAAGAAAAGCGGCAGCACAGAATTTGATTGAATTTACAGCTACTGAGATTACGGACTATGAAGAGGGGCTTAACTATAAGAACCTGCAACCACCCAAGGAAACAAAGAGAAAACCTAGCGCAAAGAAGAATGAAAGAGAATTGGAGTTATAAAAGAACGAGTTTGAATTGGAAATGGAAAGAGAGAAATTAGGATTAGAAATGAAGCGTTTGGCTATTACATTAGAAAGAGTAAAACATCCAAAGAAACGCGACAGAAACGAAAACTGAATGCCATTTAAAGTAAAGTTCAGGCATATGACCATGAACGAGGAGACGATATTGTGACTTTCCTAGCAGAGTTTGAATCAATTGCAAAGCATGCTAAGTGGTCTGACGAGTTGAAAGTATTACAGCTAAGAACACTTGTTGACAGGTGAGGCTAGACATGTTGCAACTCGAGCTTGTGTCAATTACCTGGAACTCAGGAAAGAACTGATTGATCGCTTTGAAAAGAGACCGCACGAATATTTCACTGCGTTGATGAGCATGAAGAAGGAAAGCACCGAGACCTATCGTGGTCTGATGGACATGATTGATCAACACATTAAAGGTTTCTTGGATGGTCGAGACCCAATTATTTGTCTTCGTGAGGAATTTTTCTTGAAAACCTTGTCACAAGTTCAGGCACAGTGGACTAGGAGAAACAAGTTGTAGAGGCTGCAAAAGATTACATTCCTTCACATGTACAAAAGCAATGGCAGCAGAATAAGCTTCGTCAAAATATAAATGTAAATATCAACAAGACAAATATTCAGAATTTACAGAAGCAAGCGAAACTAACATCGACGAATGAACAGTCCAAATGTAAGAATAGGCAGTGTTATCGATGCAAGCAACGGGGACATATTGCAAGGTATTGTCCAACAGATGACATAAAACATCGTGGCAACATAGCAACTTGTTTTGTTAAGCCAACTATTAGTGAAAGGCTGATTCCGGAAACTGGATGTGTAAATTGGCGCGAGATTATGTCTGTAATGGACACTGGCTCTGATATGACCGTGATAAGAGAAGATCTCGTTGACGAGAGTTGCAAGCTGGAGGGGCACAAAGTAACATTATACACAGCAGTGGGTCAGCCATTTACCGCACAGCTGGCTGTGGTAAATATCGACACTACGTATTATAAGGGACCAGCGCAAATGAGTCTTGTTTCAAATTTAGCCGCTGCTGCCCTATTGGGGATGGATATACTTAGCAAGAAAGGGTCATTAGTTTTGTTACCAGGTCGATGGTAAAAGGAGTCGACGATGAAAGGACCGTGGAAAATACTGACCAATATGAGGATGAGGATAAGAATGAAGTTGTCAACAACAGCATCGAGACAGCAGATACTGATCAGCGTCATGACATTGAAGTTGACAAACATTCAGCAAAAAATGCGGACATGTTGTCGAAACTACAGATTGCGAACATTTCACTGCAAAATATTAGATATAAGTCTTTTGCTAATCGTAAAGCTTGCAATGAAGCTGGCACACGATCGACCCCTTACATGTCACATGGGTTTGAGGAAAACAAAAGAGAGGATTCTCCAATCGTTATTTTGGCCTGGAATGTGTTCCGATGTTAAAATATATTGCACATTGTGTCATGAATGTCAGATGACAACAAAACGGACTGTAGGTGAGAAAGACCCAATGGTTTGACCACCGGTGACAACAGAACCGTTCTCAGAAATTGCAATGGATGTTGTAGGACCGTTATCTAGAATGAAGTCTGGACACAAATACATTTTACGGTGGTTGAAGATGCAACGAGGTATCCCGAAGCTTTTCTTTCGAAGGATATGGAGACAACCAGTGTAGCTAGAGCACTGATTGAGCTGTTTAGCCGTGTTTGATTTCCAAGGGTTATATTAACAGACAAAGGGACCAACTTCTCTAACACCTTATCAAAACATTTGTATAAGCCAGTGGTATCCGTGGAGTTACAAAAACGCCTTATCACCGACACGCGAATGGAAAGGTAGAACGTGAGAACGGGAGGTTGAAGTCCATGTTGCGGAATTTCTGTACAGACAACAAGAATTAATGAGATAAGATGTTACCAGTTTTGTTGTTTGTATACCGCGAAGTCCCACATGAGGAAACTGGATTTGAACCCTTTGAGATGTTGTATGGTTGGCCAGTTAGGGGGCCAGTGCAAATTTTACAAAGCTTGTTTACGGGAGAGGAAGATGTAAAAACGTCAACTGTGGAGCATGTTGTAAAAATGAGCAAGACGTTGGCTGACATCGGAGCTCTTGTCAAAGATCTCCAAAAGAAAATCAAGGCACTGTATGATCGTCAAACGAAAACAAGTGAATTTAGTCCAGGGGATGAAATCCTTATTCTCTTGCCATCAAGTTCGTCCAAGAAGAAGGCACAACAGCAAAGACCTTATCGTGTGGTCCGAAAGGTAAACGATGTTAACTGCGTGGATACAAGAGTGCTTTGTTGCTATATGCCTTTCCCAAGGACCACACCAAGGGAGCCATTTTGACAGCTAAGGAGCTTATAGGCCATGGCCACATGAAGTACCTGTTTAGAACTGAATGATCATTGGCTAAAACGTTTGCATCTGGCAGTATAGTCTGTTATTAGTGGATGGATTGACATAAGACAACATAAAGCTTTCTACCATGGGCAGATTGGTTAGTTTCATATATTGGGCGGATTGGGTTTGGGGCAACTTGTATCACTTTAGATGAGCATTTATAATTTTAATCTGATTCACCAGCGTGCATGACATGCTCTCGGATGGTTGTTAAAGGCATCAAGTGCCAGGGTCCCAGAGTAAATTGTGTATTCTTTTTTCTTTCTTGTTTAGTTTTGCATTTCTAGGACTGCAGAGACATCATGAGAATGTGAGACTCTGAATTACAAGATTATATTGGTCATTTTGTTGAAGTCCCAAAACCATTCATGATTACCAGGTTAAAAGAACAAAAGGTGTCACTAGTTATTTCATAAATCTAAAGCATTTCCTATGGACAATAACTTAATACTGTTACGTATGTTCTGCATAGTTATATAGGTCCATGTAGATAAAATAATATAAATAAATAGACAAATGCATTGTCATATGTAAACTTGTATGTGTCAGGTGTGCAACACGGTTGCCTCTGAAATGATGGAGCTCCTCTTAGCTTCCTGTGATAGTAAATGTAATGCTTTTGTTTTGTTGACAATAATATTTACTGATTGCAAATCCCATTTCATCTAAGAAGATAAATATAAAGAAAGGGACAAATCCATTGTCAAATGTAGACATGTACACTGCCATGTGTGCAGCTTGATTATCTCTGAAATGATGCAGCTGCTTGTTAGTTACCTGAGATAGTAAAGGTAATGGGGTGGTTTTGTTGACATAATATTTACTATTTGCAAACTTCATTTAATCCTTAAAAATCAATAGATATGTTGTTTGTAATGTGAAACAATTCATGTTTGGTGGATTCACACCTGCATTATACTAATATGATGAGCAGACAATAGAGTGCCATGTTTCCTGATCCATGTTATTACATTGCAAATCGTATTACATAGTGCTGCTAAAGTTTCATAAATTTAAAAACAAGATATAGAATTTCTGACCCTTTTAATTCTGTAGAGTGCTTTTCTAGCTTCTATGGAGCGTTTATAACATTGAATGAGTGTAATGAGGGAATGTATTTGAGAAAAAAGTATCTGACAGTCAGAGGGGATTAGGAACTCTTGATTATTTTGTTCTAGCATACATTTCTTTCTTCTGAAGAGAGTCTTTGTTTGGATATGTTTGCTGGATTTCAAGAATCAGGCCTCAATCTGTAATGCTAAGTTAACATACAAAATTGCAATGTAGGGCCAAGATTGTGTAATTAGAGTTCTTGACTCAAAGATGATTGGCAGCACTCAGTCTTTGAGTGAATTTCATGTTTAAATAACATACAATTATCAGAACTTATTTGACATGTAAATTTAAAACAAAATAAAAAAATCATCAAATAAATCAGTAATTGCTGTCAGAAGAAACTGCTAAATGTTACTGTTTTTTACTTGGTTGTTAACTGGGTATTTCAATAGGATTAATCTCATATAGGATTTGTTTTACTTACACAGTTGGTCCATACAATGTAAGACACCCCCCCCCCCATATATGTTTACGGTCAGCCAACCATCCATATTAATATCTACAGTGCAATGCAGAACCAGTCACTTTTCCCCCATGGTAAGAAAAAATATCACAAAAAATCATATTAAATATATGTCATGTTTTAAAAAATCTGACCTAATTTTAAACCCAGTGTAATAGTAAACAGATAATTTTTTGGGGTGAATATTACTAATATAATTATATTTATAATCCTTTTAGCACATGAGGTTTTGGTTTTTTACGATGTTTGTCGCATCGCTACGATGTCTGCAGTGTGGCAGTTTATCATGTGTCTAACACTGAAATATCATGTTATAGACATGTCGCATCATGTCCCACCCAGCCATATCATCCTCACAACAGGTTCACCAGTCCTAACTCTAACAACTTAATGCTGAGCGCCAAGCGAGGCATCTGATAGTAACATTTTTATATCTTGGTTATGACCATTTTTATGACTTGGCTATGTATTCTGTCTGAACTTTAGGTAATGTTTCAAGTCCAGTAAATATTTTCTCATTTATTGATAATGTGTTTCATGTGCGCTGGCCCTTTTTAATAAATATTTTGCCTGGATCTTGGCACCCCTCTGAGAGTTATTTTGCCTCTTATATCAAGATTGTAGCTTGAAAATTGCAGGCTTTAGTACCAACACTTCCTATTTTTATCAGTAGGCTCTCTAACCTCAGTTTTTCAGAGTATCAGCTTAATTGTCCTACTTGATCTGCTTTTTGGTTGCAACGAACACAACAATTAACATGACCGAGCAAATGCACCTACTATATGATACTGACCATTTAGTTTGTGGGGGGAGGGAATGTGACTTTAGTTTGCACTGAAATATTTCTTTCTTCTTTTATATCAAGATAGTAATTATTTACCCCATTGCTAGCATGTATACAATTGGTGTTACCTTGCTTTAATTATAGCAGGATATTTTTCCAGCTATTGACAATAAGTATCATGCCCTGTTCCAGAACGTTGAATTGTTGGTAGACAATATAATTGCAGCATGAATACAGCGGACCATACAGATTTTTGTTGTGGTACCTAAGCTCTAATAGCTATACTAGAATGATGTCACTGGACCTGCTGCATTATACCATTTTGTCCCTAGACTACCTTATCACATGGGATGTTAGGAAGAAACCAACTCTACTGTGATCACAATCCGACAGGCCAGAAGTGTTACTCTTTGGCATAACATTCAATGTTTTCTGTATAACAGCTGGTTTTACCTGGAATGGCCAGTTAATACGATATATTGAGTGTTTTCTTCCATCTCCAGTTTTAATCTGATTGGGTGAGCTTTCATTTTGAAAGGGGTACAATAAAGGGGCATTGAAATAAAAACAAAAGCTACAACAAAACAAAATGATGATATCCGGTCAGAGGGGATGCAGAAAAGTCAGTGAATTAAATGAATATTGACACAAGGAAAAAAATTGTTTTTTAAAGTCTTGATAGGTTAAAAGTTGACTTATATTATGTAAATCAGTTACAGGGACATGTGTTAATCGTATAGAAGATATAACGACTGGTTACATGTACATTTGGTGTTGATGTTTTGGGTTGATGTTAGGGTTTAATGCCATTTTTCAGTGTATGATACGTGGTGTACATGGTGGCCAGTATAAGCGGTGGTGGAAGAGTCTGGGAAAACCCTAGTAAAAATGGCTGGGGTATGGAAGTGCTACTGGCAAGCACATTGGCCAAGCCCGAGACTTGAAGGCATGTAAACATAGGTGAGATAACATTACAGTGCTTTAGACCACGCAGTCACCCAGGGCCCCATTACAAGTACATGACATGTAAAGCTATCAATTTTGTTTTAAACTTCTACCGGGTATTCGTTGATCCTAATGATAGATTACCCAGGTACCCAATCAAAGGGAATATGTTTTAAATGTGAACCTGGACTGCTTTGTTGTAGGTTCATACATGCCATCCCCTAAGAGAAGTTTAAGGGTAATTATTACTGATATAAGCCCCAAAAAGCATTATCTGGGAATAAAACGAGCAGTCTATATATTACAAGCCATAATTAAGGAAAACTGTAAGAAAAACCAAACATTTGGAACTTACATGGATCTGCAGTTAAAATGCTTGTTACAAACTGACTAAATCGTTATGGCTTAGTAATTAGTACGCGAGTATGGACACTAAACATACTAACAAATTAGTTATGTATAACACTCGCTCTAACTTGTCTACATGTCCTTACAGGCAAACCATTACCCTTGTGGTGTAATCATTACGCTTTTTCGCACCAAATTACGTTTTATGCTAGACTGTATATGGATTATATTGCTTTTTAAAAGAAAACTAAAAGAATAAAAAAGTCGTTTTTGTCATCACTTAATTCCACTCATAAATTAGAGAACGATCTTGAAAATGCGACTGATGTGTTAGAATAGCATAAGAGTGCTTTCTTTATTTTATATTTATAGCAATTGTCGATGACCCTTTTCCAAGACAACAGACTAGTTGCTTTAAATGTGACCTTTGCATCGCTTATTGATTGTTTGATAACCTAGTTAGTTAGTGAACCAGTCTGTAGTTTGAAAGAAAATGGCACCAGATGTTAATTGAAATGTTAATGGTCTCAGTTATGGATGTTAAAGCAGATGGATCTTTCCAAACGTCAAAACATGTCAGATCAGAAAAAGACAAATCAACACCGCTTTACAAACTTTAAATAGTAGAATATATGAGTAATGTAATACAGCACGGAAACCTGATCATTGCAGAATTCCAGTTTTCGTTCATTCAGAGAAAGTTACACATATAGACCAGTTGAATCAGGTGCTGAATATAGAAAAAATGTTCAGTACATGTAGTGTTTGTATTCTGTTTCTAATCCATATGGAATTTGCCTTGTGACAAAAATGTTCAACATCTGCAGAACCAGGTTAGTAGTAACAATCGTTTTCCTACGTGCTGTAATTCTGGCATGTAATATATATGTACTTTTTATGCCCACGTTGTGCATTGTTTCCCCTTATAACAGCAATTATAACTCTTATACTTAAATGCTTTTGAATTGTCCTTTTCCTAATGCAACATATTTTTTAAGTTTGACAAAACTCCTCTCCTCTAACATTTTAACTCATATAACATCCATTAGTTACACCAATAAAGCCCATTTATCTTAATATTCTTTTATGAAATTTAGACTGATCAGCTACGTATGTGTGTATCCAAATATAATGAATTTATGACACGTTTTCACATAATAGAAAACCGTCTGTTTTCATGGAGCTGTTTCATGTACAGTTATTATAAATAGAAAATAAGGATATCATATGGAGTTCTAATGATGCATAAATGTGCTGCAGCCAATAGTCACACGACATGAGCCTTGAAGTATAATCATTATTCTGTGTCTCAATCACTCTTGATGTATTTGATATGAACTTGGAAATGTTTTTCTTTTTTAATAAAAATTGTAATGGATACCCAGTTGCCTATTGTATTACCCAGGTTATTATCAACCGGCGGGTACCCAATTATTAGTGTACCTGCTGACAGCTTGAATTACGTGTGCCCTAAAATTTTGATGGAACATATTACTCAATTTATCGAAGCTCTTTGAAGAGAAAAGTATGTCTTTTATAAAATACTAACACCTTGAACTAACAATTTCTACATCTAGTGAGGAATATATTAGATTAATTTTTTTTTTGTTCATTAACTACAGTGTCACTTTATCTGCAACATTACTTTTGCGATTCGCAGCATAATGTTCTGTTGTAGCAATTAAACATTATATGTTGAACCCAGTTTTTGCAACTGAGGCAGGGACTATTGGTATGACCCTTTCAATGATGTTGCAAAAGAGTCTGTCCTTGGTTTGCCTGTTTCATTGTCCAATAATGTTCAACACACGTTTTTTTATATAAGATTGTTTAATCACTCAAATGATATTTGTCTGTTGCACGTTTAACGTTGTAGGAGAATACATAAAGTTTGGATGATCTTGATATACCAATGTCTTGCATGCATTTGTATGAGTTGCACTTTTTATTGCATTTTTTTATAAACCCCTGTATCTAGGAAGTTTAAGATTTCTTTAAATTTAAGAAGAAGATTATTTATTTTCCCTGATAACGCACTGCCAATATAATTCTCATTTCTTTAAAAGAACAAAACTATGCAAAACTAAACCCACCTCTTAATAGGGACCAGTAGTAGACTATCCAGTTGAACATGCACCTCCCCCTCCATCTCAATAGTCATTTGTAACACAATTATGTATAATCCAGTATGTAGCCTTATATTACCATTTATCCAACCCTAAGTTGTGATATAGCTACTTCATTTATTTGGTCTAAAGTACATTACAACTTGCAATGTATATACAAAAGTAAAATGTGTTCATGTTCTTTTTTTTTGTCTGGTTATCATTGGAGATAATTAAAGATTGGTTTAATTTTTGGGTCTACTTAAATTAAGAAATGCCAAACTGACATCAAACATGTGCAAGACTGCAGCTAATTCAAAAGTCATGTTATTGAAAAATATCAGAGATAGTTTTATCACTTGAAATTACAAGGAAGAAGTGGTCTTATGTTAGATTCCTGGACATTATTGTTCAAAATTAATAACTCCCGTGATCAGGCTACCAGTATATGGCAAGGGATGATGAAACGCTTACGAAGTTTTGTCATTACTTCTTAAGTTGGTCCCGAGCAGTTGATGTTCTGAGGCACTTGTCTTTATGGTGGGTACGTGAGTAGATTGCCAGTAGCCTCCGGTGGGTGGGTGGTTCTTCACAGGTTCCTCCACCACCAAAAATATGACTATCATTTTATAGCTAGTCATGTGCAGAAAAAAGACATTAAATGTACAAAATAAAAACAAACCTTTTCTGATGCTGTGTTGACTTGTAGATTTTTTTTTAATTATGGATATAATTGTTTTCTGTCAATCAGTGAATGTCAGTATGAAATTGGGTATATAAAGTTAGATGAAGAATAGAGTCAGCGAGTATTTCACCGTAAGGTTAGTTATAAGTTCGTTAGGAAAGGAAGACACGGAAAAGAATGGAAAACGCTGGAAAATCCTAGCATGGAAAACCACGGTGTATTTGGACTAACGTTCCCGGCTTTGTCCGTTTTAAGCTGTAAAACAGTGGAAAATTTTAATATGGAAACCCTGGACATTTCTAGCATGGAACACCATATAGTATTTGGAATAATATTCCAGTATCTGTCGAGGGTAGGTTCGAAAACCTGGAAAACCTTAGCATGGAAAATCCTGGAAAATTATAGCCATGAAAACCATGGAAATACTGGAATATTGCATGAACAATCATGTAATACTGGCCTCGACAAAACTGTAATATTTGGCTGGAAGCCCATGAACATTTTCATGAAAATGAGAGTTTCCTATAAAATAATTTCCTTTGGCTGAGACCCTGACAGGATCCCCATCCCATCATTGAATATCGTACACTATTAAGTGGAACACTAAACTATTAGCCATTTGAATTAGATTCATTGTTCCAAACTTCTGATAGCCCAATATATGTGGTGCCCGTCACCTGAGAAGTCATTCGCGCTAATGAAATGTTGATATTTACTTCAAGATGTTAGAAGATTGGTAATTTTTTAATATTTGTTAATATTTATCCCCATGTATTCCCCATATTTATAATGAAAGCGGTAAGCATTAAGTACAACTCGAAGCATAATTATTGTGATCTATAAATTAGGAACAGATTGTTACTGTACCTAGAACTCATATGGCTTTAACATACATGTGATTCTGAAATACTGTTTTAGATATTTATGCAATAGGAACCAACCAGAACCAGTCTAGTGGAGACATGAATTATTCCAGCAATTGTTGCAACGATATCTGGCCACATACTGTCATTCAGGCTAGCGTGTATACATGACAAGCTGTTATCTCAAACAATTTTGATGCTCCCTCCCATCCACAGCCAAACTTAATTATGGGGCACCATCCTAATAGAAAGGAGGTGTTTGATGGAATAATTGGGCCTTCACCCATCCCTCCAGGCAGTTGTGGGGAATGCTTGGGCAATTGCTGCACCACTAATTGGGGTTTCTATATGACAAATATGTTGTCTTAGCAGCACTCACTTTGTGAAAAACAATTTAAAGAATAAACTTGTGTATATAATGCTCACTGTTCCTCTAGTTTTCATAGCTATTCACAAATATCCCATTGTAGCTAAAAATATATCTTTATAAAGTCAAGATAATGAATAAATTTATTTTGTTTTCTGTTAGATTCTAGGTTTAGGGTTATAACATTATACAAATGATGTACTGCGTGCTAGATTTCATACTATATATATCATTTATCAGTTTATTATGTGTATCGTGTCTCTGCTATTTACTTGTTTACAATTTTTGTAACTGATCAGGAAGCAGTGTCTATGGTTTCCTGATCTTAAAACTGGCCACCGTAGTAGTAGAAGAAATGATAAGTTGGTACCTAATGATTTTATCACGTGATGCTCTTGCAAGAAAGTTTTGATCCATTCATCAATATTTAGATTCAAGAATTATAAATATTTTTAAACTTTTTTTATGATTTTATTTAGTTTAAGATGTGTAATGTAACAAATGCATGTATGATACAAGTAATGTGCCTAATGGTATGCCATTTGTCATATTAATGTAGTTATGTGATACATTATTTTTATTTTTCAGGTGTAAGGTCAGGTACAGTGACATTGAGTAAATCTGCTGTGAAGGGACAACTTGGGAACAATTCAATATCATTATTTTGTGACTACACCCTATCAACAGGAGAACGTTTCTTAACTCTTGATTTAAAAAGAAGACGTGCTACTGAATCATTTTTTAATTCGGTAGTTTCATATTATGAAGATAATCTGGCAAATGCTTCATATTACTTAAATGGATTTGATCTTGTGGGAAGAACTGTACCAACAAATCCTACATCAGCTAACCGAAGAGCCATACTTCAGTTTAGTTCTATACAGTGTGCAGATGAAGCTGACTATCGCTGTGAAATGCTTCATAGTGTATCAGGCCAAGGCAATTCAATAATTTACAGTGATATCAAAATTGTAGTCGCAGGTATGTATAGTAAAAACATGTTTTTCTTTTCTTCTTTGCAATAGCAAAAAGGGACATTCTATTTTATTTTTGTATGTCTGTATGTTTACTTGTGCATACTGCCATCTTGAATCCATTTTATATAATAGCTCGAACGCTGTTAGTCAAACAATTTTGCATGCTTTATCATGGTCATAAGTTAGATTTTCTCATAAATAGTACAGTGGTTAATGAATTTATGACTCCTTTTGACAGGTTATCCTACATGCATGGCCTGACTGTGTTTGAGCTCAGTCATTAAAATATTATTCATTTTAGAACCATGAAATTTTACACACTTTCTCAATGTTCTAACATACTGATCTGATTAAATTTCCACATTTCCGATTAAGCTACTGACGACTGTGACTTACAAGTTTCTTGACAGATGGTCATGTCAGCATCAAGTTTTCACTAAAAGACTTGTTAAGATTTTCAGTCGGTCCTAAGTGAAATGAATCCTTTCTTACATCCCTTAAATCCATCATGGCAGTCATTTTTAAATTCTTTTCATTGTTATTGTCCCTGATTATCTTTTTGACAAGGAATTGTTCACTTAGATTGAAAACAGGCATCCAGTATTGATTCCACAGGAGTGATTTTAAAATGGATAGTTATATTGACATAAAGTTTTCACATATTAGTCATTGGTCTTAAATTAAAATGGTACCAATCTGACAAAGATGATGCCTTACACCTGAAAAACAAAAATAATGTATCAGATAAATACATTAATATGACAAATGGCATACCATTAGGCACATTACTTGTATCATACATGCATTTGTTACATTACACATCTTAAACTAAATAAAATCATCACAAAATGTTTAAAGGTATTTATAATTCTTGAATCTAAATATTCATGGATGGATCAAAACTTTCTTGCAAGAGCATCACGTGATAAAATCATTAGGTACCAACTTATAATTTCTTCTACTACTAAGGTGGCCAGTTTTAAGATGAGGAAACCATAGACACTGCTTCCTGATCAGCTACAAAAATTATTGACGATTGTGACTTACAAGATTCTTGACAGATGGTCATGTCATCAAGTTTTCACTAGAAGACTTAAGATTTTCAGTCGGTCCTTAGTGGAAATGAATCCTTTCTTACATCCCTTAAATCCATCATGGCAGTCATTGTTAAATTTTGTCAGGGCTAATTATGTTTCTTTTTGACCTACCTGTCTTGGACAATAGGTTTTAGAAAATGCACAAATTCCACCTCATTTTCACATGCCCGTTTTAATCCATAGACAAATACAAATAATGTAGACAAGATTTATTTCTTCAAATGGGGTGAACATTTTACTGTTAGAGTATCCTTTATACTATTCTTGCTCTGATACTGTAGCATCCATACTTCCAGTACATGAACTTACTGAAATTCAGACTTTCCATAACTTTATATTGCACGATTGTATCAAATGGCACAGCAAAGTCTATAGCCACGAGTCTGTTCTTATAATTAACATCAAGCTTACCACTGTTCTTCTCCTGGAGCATAGATATCATTTCCCTATCAGAATTTGTTTCTCCATTTTGGGCTAGGATGAAGGCTGAGATAAAGAAAGCGGTTGTATTTTAGTTTTTAATAAGCAGAAAGCTTTGGACTACACGCTGTTTTCATAATGTGAACACATTTGAAATATCTTGTCATTTTTGTCAATATATTGGCTGTATGCAAAAATGCCTTCAATATAGAGCTTTGACCATATTGACAACTGTACAAAATTTACCACTGCTCCCCTTGAATAAATGGTGTCATTGGCTCGGCATTTCCTCTAATATCTCTTTAGCAACATTTAATTGGTCATAAAAATAATTATGCAGATTTGATCACCAACTTGTATGTTGAATGGAGTTTTGAAAACCGAACTTGATGGTCTCCTAGCCAAGTCAAAGGTCATTGTTTGCATTTTTTTACTTCACTAAGTTTATGAGCATTGTCACCTGTGCATATACAAGTGAATTTGGAAGAGACTTTTGTATTTAGTTGGATTTCAGTGAACAAGTTGATAATTTTAGGTTTTAGAAAATTCACTTGGTCCACCTCATTTTCACCTGCCTATTGCCTAAATGTACTGAGATGGATGTATTTTGATCCATAGACCAATACAAATAATGTAGACACGATTTATTTCTTCAAAGGGGTGAATATTGTACTGTTAGATTATCTTGTATAGGATTTCTTGCTCAATCACAGTAGCATCCATACTACTTCGCGTGCATGAACTTACTGAAATTCAGACTTTCCATAACTTTGTTTTGCAAGACTTTATCAAATTTCACAGCAATGTCTATAGCCACGAGTCTGTTCTTATAATTAGCACCAAGCGTACCACTGTTCTTCTCCAGGAGCACACACAGAATTTCCAAATCAGAAAATAATTTTCCATTTTGGGCTAGGGTGAAGGATGTGATAAAGAAAGCCGTTCTATTTTTTTCAATATGCAGAAAGCTTTTGAATCCATGATGTTTACATAATTTGAGCACATTTAAAATCTCTATGCAGTTTTGTCAATTTATTGGCTGTATGCAAAAATGCTGTTAATCTAGAGCTTTGACCAATATGACAATCTTAAAAGTCTTACCACTGCTCCCCTTGAATGAATGGTGTCATTGACATGGCATTTTCTCTAAAATCTCATTTGCAACATTTAAATGGTTCTGAAAAACTTATACAGATTTGGTCACCAACTTGTATGTTCTTTTACGAAGGAGTTTTGAAAACCAGACGTGAAAATTTTAAATCCATGTGAAAGGTCATTGTTTGCATTTTTGTACTCCACTATATTTATGAACACAATCACCTGTGCATATACAAGTGATTTTCGAAGAGGTTTTTGTATTTAATTAGATTTCAGTGAACAAGTTGATAATTGTGTATTGGCTTGGTAACATAACCGGGTATGAATAGATTTGTATCAAATCCAGATTGTGGATATATCTGATGAATATCTTAAATGTTGGTTTGTATTTAGATTTAACATCACCTCGCATGTGTCCGAGACAGGTTCTATGACTTTAGTTTCGTCCATGATATGGAGATCAATGTGAACAAAATTCTCCTGCTTTTTCCATGTATCTTGTGAGCATTGTTAACTTCATTTATAATGTGTATTTGAACAGGTCTGAATATTTTGTTATAATTTTATTGTCGTGTTGAACCTATCAAAACATTTAATGCCAATCAATAGATAAAATAACATTCTATAAAGCGATATGAAGCTGAACATATATATAACAAATAAAAAGATAAATGACAGTGATGAAAAATATCAGAACAATTCAGATACTGAGCAAAGAGCATACTGTAAATTCAGGCATTGTTATGGGGTACTCAGTGTATCTCTCAGGTGTGAAAGATTAAAAGTACAAATTCACCATTGTATCAGAACTTGGGGTCACACTGAGTAAAAGAAAACAAACAGGTGTCAAAACTGGGGTTAAGATTAACAATTGGGGTTGTCTCTGACGTGTAAATGAGGGTAAACTGAAACACTGGTACTCTCCGATTGATATATCAAAGCCAGCTTGGATAAAATTTAATTATGTAATTGTAATTATATCATATCATACAGTTTTAAGGTGGTTTAATAGTTTTAAAGATCACAAATCTATGGAAATAACTCACATCCAGAAAGATCTTATTTTATCTTCATGAAGTAGTTGTACAGGTCTTATTATAGGTCTTATTTAATTTTGGAGTACACTTGAGTGTTTTTCTTAAAAGCCCCCCCCCCACCATGCTGTTTCATTTGTAATATAAAAGTGGTACTAGAAGTTGCCTGCATTACTATAAATTTATACTACATGAAAATTAATTGAAAACAAAAACCTAAAGATTTTCTTATAAGGCACATTACTGAAGACTATTTTAATGGCAAAGACATTCTTGACAATTTTCGTGAACCAGGAATAGGGAAGGCTCACAGACTTTTTCAGGTGGTTGTGCTTAGTTGGTAGAATGAGATAATTTGCATTGAAATCTGAAACATTTTATTAAATTGCCACATACATTGTTGGTGGTAAGACTTTAAACTGGAATATTTTCTTTGTTCTCTCTTATTATTCTTTCATAACTATCATTTACTTGTATAACGCTTACATTTTATAATTTAATGATAATATATCCAATATGATCAGTCCATCATATAAAAAATACAAGTTTGTCAACTTGCTCTGTTTTATAATCTTTAGTTTTGAAAAAATCTTTATCCATATTATTTTGACTCATTTTAATTTCTATATAAATTTTACTTTGGTTCCTATTTGCAAAGAAAATATTAAAGTAAATTTTAATCATAATAGTATAGATCATGTGAAAATGCAACTCTTATCACCCATAATTGCCCTTAACCATCTCCCCACCAAACTCTTTGTATGAAATTTCAGACTGGAACAATGATTAATGTACTAAACAGATATTAACTTGTCTGAAATAAATCTGTAGCAGTGTTTTTCAAGCTATCCAGTAAAAGGGTCTTTATGGCTACCTATTTCAAAATTATCAGCGTGATTTTATGTCATGTCCCTTACCAAGCTAGCGTTTGCAATGGTCAATGGCATTGGCAATTGGGAGTTTGAAACCCACATAATGCTGCATTGTGTTTCTGGTGTTCAATCTATGAATTTCCAAATGCTCGTCAGAATGGCACTTGGCTTAAATAAGTGCTTAACAAATGTAAGGATTGCAAACACGTGTATTTTTATTTTTTCTCTTAATTAAAATGATGTTGTACTTAACATTTTCAGCAACACCAATGTTTGGGAATCAATCGTTACTATACACCCCATCAATCCACCTTGCAGAGAATCAGAATGCGACCTTCAGTTGTATTGGAAATGTTGGCCGTGAGCCTCAGGGAACCTTTTCGTGGTACAAGTATGTTTGGGGTCAGCCTCCAGGAATGGTTGTTACAAATGGGATAAACCCAGTATCACTCACCAGTGTTGCAGGATCTTGTACGTTTGTGAGAACAGAAAATCTGACCCTGAATTTGACCAAGGAAGACAACCAAATGGTGATAAGGTGCACAGTTCAGCAAACAACAATGACAGAAGCTGGAGATGGGTACATACAAACAGACCTCATTAGTGTCTATTGTAAGTGAACGCTCTGAAAATGTAAAAAATCATATGAAACTCTTCTTAATATTTAGAATTTATCAATAATTTGGATGTAATTTCATTCGAAGAGGAAACACTATCTGCCTTTATGAGATGAATTTGCTTTTGTCTTGGTGTCATTGTTTCAATGTGTTATGTTTTAAAAAATATAATGTTATTACATTATTAAATGAGTGTTTTTATATTGAACTTATTATAGTGGGTAAGGGTCAACTTGTAGGCATCAACCTGCCTAATAGTAAAATTACAGTACACAAGTGTTGCCAGAAAGGTCCATATTTTTGGATATCCATAATAGTGATAATGCTAGACAGTGGCTGCTCTTACAAAAAGAAGATTATGCACCCTAACCCCAAATTTAGACATCCAGTTTTCATGTACGGAGGTCAGTTTTGACACAAAATGATATAGTGCAAATACAAGCCCTTCCTCAGTGTTATAATTAGAAAACGTTGTATACCAAACAAGCTCAGTACAATTCAAATTAGTCGCCATGCAAGCCATGTGGAGATACTCTGTTAGCCGACAATTGGTATTTCATTGTCAAGATATTGTGAAATGGATGTGTACAAGCCTGACATAAATCGAAATAGAGAGCTTTTTAATTTATACAAATTCTCATCTTTCATCACTTATGGCCATTGTTTACTACCAAAACATTTTAACTATTTCCCCCAAACCAATAAAGAGAATTCGTCCAGATTTGAACAGTTAATGAAAAGCAACCTAGCTTACAGGCTTTCCCTTCTATACAAAAATGCCCATCTGCATATACATATTGACACAGTTACTATAAATATTAAAACCTTTTGACTTTGACTGCTTAAAAACTGCTGAACATATTTTGAAACAAATTGGTTGAAAGTATCCTGGCATGAGGGGTTTTAGAACTTTTACATACAATGATATGCCATCAGACAGCCACTATTAGTAAAATTATAAATTTTTTCAGTAGTGGAGAACCAGATTTCTGTACAAACTGCTCTTGGATTTGCCAGTTGGGAAAATGTAGGTGAGATGAATGATCTTCAGGGCGTTTGTCCAGCTTTTTAGAAAAATTCAATCCTACTTTATTTGTACTTTTTTATAAAAGGGTTCTAAAAGACTGGACATACAACTTTGCCATTCTGTGTCCACTTGATAACTTTGATGGATTGAAAGCAGATTTGGTATTGAGGTTATATACTACCAAGTCCCAAGTCAAGTTTGAATTTTACTGTTTTCTGGCACAATTTTATGGAGTTGCGTCACCTTTTTGACTTTACCTGTGCCCTTTAATTGTGCGATACTGGCAGAGTCATCCAAGACATAAGCACACCTTTCTAATTTGTCATCTTCTTGGAATGTTACAAAGCAAAAAACACCTTTATTTTATTTACCCATTGATTGAAAGATTGTATGATTTAGCATATAATGCAATAAAAGCTTGCCTTGGCAAGCAGGCCTTTTAAAGGTTTTGTATAATGCTTTTTACAGGGCATATACAAAGCCCTTCAGCTCAATGACTTCAGAAACATGCATTAATAATGCCAGGACTCCTCACTTATTCAGAAGTCCTGCAGGAATAGCATTAGTGTTTCCCCGATAGGATTCTTAGTGCAAAAATGCTACAGAAAACCTGGAGCTCTATTTTCTGTTTGTCTCCGAAATAGCAATATACCCTCCCACCAAAAAAAAAAAAAAAAAATTCCTGTATAAAACCTGTTTCCCAAGATAGAATCTGCGATGTGTTCTCTTTATTAAAATGATTGTTTAATAAGCTGGATATGGTTTAATTGTCATCAACTTGCTGTCAAATGGGTCATTGTTATCCAGGCTCATAGGTGTGGATATTTGAATTATTTGTTTCAAATTATTAACATTAAAACTTTCACCCAATTCTGTGAATGATGTCTTTTATGCCACACTTTCCGTCCCCCTACACCGAACATTGGACGGGAGCATATAGTGTTGCCTTGTCCATCACATCACAAAATTCCTTTTTGCTCAGTAACTTATGAAGGACTTACTGGATCAAAATGAAAGTTGGTATGAGGTTTGATATTAAAATGAAATAGGTAAAGTTTGACTGTCACCATTTGCTGCAAGCACGGTATGTGGTTATGTCCCTTGTTTGTCCAAGAACTTTGCCATTGAATTTAGTTTCCATTTGGCAACTTTTTAATGACTTATTGGATTGCAATACTATTTGGTACAAGACTAATAATGTTTCCAACCTTAAATATTGTCAGCATGTTTTTGTTTTCTCATTTCATGGTGTTTGTTGTTTTGTTTGTTTGTTTTTTTTTGTTATCATTATATGGCTTTTATGTTATTGGTGTTGTCTAATGTTGTAAAGCATTTAGAGCTTCTAAAGATTAGACGCTATACAAAGTCCTCATTATTATTATTATTATTTACATTAAGTAGACATAGATTAAGTTTGATTCTCACCATTTTTTGCATTCTTTTATGGTGTGATGGTACCAATTTTACTTGGAACTTTTCCTTTCAATTTTGTTATGTTAGTAAGCTTTGAAAGGTTTAATTTATTGGAACAGAAACCCTAGGTCACTTTTGATTTTCACCATGTCTTGCAGTTATGTTTAAAGTAATGTTCCCTGTTTGACTTGAAATATGACATTATAATTCAGTAATACCTATCCTATCACTATTTTCATAATTTATCTTTCCATAATGGTAAAACCTCATATGTGTTAGATGCATCATCCTTCTGTTCTAGCCATTCCTAGAACGTACATTGACCCAGTATGACCTATGTCATCAGTCCTTGCACAATAGTGTGTCCTCATTCTTTAGCTTACATCATACGTCATGAGTAGATAACACTTGGAGGAAAATATAGTACATTGGTTTTATGCTATATCAGGAATTTTATATTTTTTCAAAACGATATCCTCTGTCCGTAATTTCCAAAACGTTGTTTGATGAGTAACAGTGGCAATTTAACTAGTGCATTTAGCATGACGAGCCAATTACTCTCCCTATTTGTTGTAAATAGTTATGGTAGTTATCTGTAGGAATTTGTGTGTATACTAATGGATCATGAAAATTATCCATCTAGTGTTTACATACTCTATTGGGGTTGTATATTATTGTCATTAATGCAGATTTACATCAGTAACAAACGGTACTTAGTAGACATTACATGCCCCTCCAGTTTTTCATTAATTTATTTTATTACAATTTTGTTCTTAAGGGTATAATTTGTGAGGGAAATACATTTTCGTTTTCGTTTAAAACAAGTAATCGTGAGGCATATACGACACTTTGTTATTAAACTTCATAAGTTCTTCCTTATTATACAAACGCTTCCTATTGTAGAAATGTTTTCTTCAGACGCCTCAATGTGTGGGCACAAGAAAATCCCATGAGACAATGAAACTGCACGTCTTTCATGCAGAAAATGTACACAAACGGACATAAGATGCTTTTTGTTGTTTGTGGTCAGGCAACAACTGGGAAACTTTCCTAAATTGTTTAAGAAGATGAAAGAAGTACAATATATTTCCTCTCTTTCTGAGTCAGATATATCTCATTGTTTATAATCTACTTTTGGTTGCATTTCCACAAATAGAAGAGGGAACGACATAATCTACAAAGAAGAAACTACTGTTGCCACCTTTGAGGATGTAAGATACTTTTCAGCGGATTGATTGCTTTCTGAAGAATAAGAAGGAAAGGAGCACCATCCTTGAAAAATATGTGTGACTTGTGAAACGAATGCAACATCTGTTGTTAGGATTGAGTGCACCCCTGACACCTCTTCCACAACTACTTACTATAATAAACGCATTCCAAATCACAAGCACATTATTACCCACAGTGTGTGTAGAACTGAACCCTACAATGGAGTAGGCTTTTGCCCTGAGAGCCAACATCCTTCAAGGAACCAAGGTCAGTCATTGAGTATTTCAAGCAAGTCATTAGAGGGTAAGTACGTTGCTTTTTTTTCTGAGGAATGTACTCCCAGACCCAGAATGCCATTGACTTTAGGTGGCTGGTCATTCATTGCGTACAGATCTTTGGTAACCGTTACTGGCGTCGGTCACAGTTGTGATCAGTGGGCACTAGGAACCAAACATGCCAAATCTACACATTTTGGAAACCTTCCTTGATGCAAGGTGAAAACTATGATAGAATGTTTCTTTCAGGGCCCATCACATCAATTAAAATTAGTTTAGCAGCCATTCATGTATAGACGAAGAACCTAGACATAATGGATATTGGTATGTTAGGTAAATATTGAACTATTGCTTTTTCTCCTTCCCCTCCTTATTTTTCCTCTCCTCCCCTCTTATTTTTGTGATAAGGGCAGAGCTCCTTAAGATAACATCCTACCAGAATCACTGATTTTAGGTTTGAGTCAGAGGCCAGTTGCTAGTGACTATAACCCAGATGCTGATATTTTCTCAGGGAAATGCATCAGATTACTGGAGAAGAATAATTTGCTTTTACCCTGCAAAAGCTGTTCGAAGCTGTAGGGGAGACCTGAAGACATGTATTGGCCTTGAGATCCTCTCACTCTGTAGTGATGCTGCTTGAGATCTTTTAATGTTTTGCTATAGCATAGCAAACGTCTTGTTCATGGTTTCTCTTCTGGGACTTTATTCGGCCTTATTCCTATTATTGCCTGACAGGACTATAATGACCACTAACATTTTGCCCTTGCATATGTTACTGGCCTATCTAAACTGGCCAATAAATGAATACAACCTGATCGAACCATGGGTCAGTCAAATTATCAAAAGAAAGGTATGCAACCACTTTAAGAAAGTAGCCATTGCTTATATAAGTTCACTCTACAAACAAGATGGAGAAACTGGAGAAGCAGGCACAGGGTTAGGAAATCTACTGTCTTCGTTAATGCAAGTAGATGATCGATCGGCCAACTTTTAATGTTGGAACCACGTATGGGTTCTTTCCATAGTTAGGGAAGGTTTAAATGTGTGCTTCACAAAACTCTCTACTCTCTCAAGGACACCCATCTTCCATCAGTCAGATGTAATATATGTAAAGAAACATGTGAACAAATATCTTCAAAAGTTCTCATTCCGGAGGATTCAAAACATTTGGTAGCTAGCATTCTACCCCAGAATATATATGGTCCCTAGAAAAGGCATACTGAGGCTGATTGTAGATTTTTCCCTGTAAACAAACCGTTATGAGAGGACACATTCAAGATGGAAATAGCCGCTTCATTTCGGAATGCTATTAGACCTTCAAGGTGGTAATATCCGCTTCCGTTCGGAATGCTATGACACGTGCAAACGGAACTGTTTCCATTGATATTCAGGATACATATTTCCACATTACGATCTTTCTTCTGCACAAAAAAAAATTTCAGGATTTCGATTGGGCAGGAACTATTTTAATTACGAGTCATGCCTTTTTGTATAGCCTCAGTACCCCGGATCATCATCAGATTTATGGGAGTAACAGCTGTATACATAAGCATCTGTGAATTCGACTAAAATGTTCCTGTACTTTGATGGCTACTACACAGCAACAACAAACAATCCGTCCTAGTTATCTGACCAAATGTTGGTCCATAGGGATTCAGTTTGGACTTACATCTAGCAGTGAAAAATCAGATCATTACCTGTCATTTTACGTACGTAGGAATTAATTTCTTACCTCTCTGAGCTTGTTTCATGTTCCCCTAGAAAGGATTCACAACAACTGCTAAACACCTTACAGACCAAGACATCATTGTCAACATGTCTTTACCTCCTTTGGGAACCTTAAATTGACAAATAATCTTAAGCTGTACCTTATGAGGTAGACATATCCGTGTAATGCTAGGACAACATCCTTATTTCATTACAGTTCATATGAAGTGAAGATTATTCCCAAGACAACAAGTTCTCAAGGACTACCCCTTCTACCTCAATCTGAGCACCGCAGTACAAATCTGGAGTGTTGCTATACAGTAAAGAGTGCGGTTCTGGGGTATATATTGCAAAAGAAAAACCGGACCTGATTCAGCCACACACTCTTTACTGTGGAAGAATAAAATAACATAATAATAACATAATATGTTAAGTGAGGCATTGGCAGGTATCTAACTTTGGATCAAAAGTCCATTTTTTCCCAAACAAAAGTATACATTCATATTTTCAAATGCAAAGTCGATCTTAATTGATGAAACAAGTTTTGATTTTTTTTAAACAGATGCACCTAGAATCAACCCTATTGGTAGTGACCCTGATCGCCCCACCTACAATGAAGGTCTTGCACAATTGATGTTGACATGTAATGCCGACAGCAACCCTCCATCAAATTATGTCTGGACCCTGCCTGATGGAACATTGCAAACAGGGTACCAACTTCGTCTTACCTCCCTAACCACCAACCATACAGGAATGTACACATGTATGGCATACACAGGATGGGGTGGACAGAATTACACAGCAAACAAGAGTATTAACATCACAGTTGGTAAGGCAACATGGTCTTTAGTAACAACGTTTTGTATAATCTAGATTTAAGATACGTTACCTTGTCATTTTGTTGCAGTTCCTGTTTCTAAGCTAAGATTGGAAATCGTATATTTTGTATTGCCGTAAACGATAATGAATGCATTGTTTGTGGTAAACAGTGAATTGTTAAAAAAACAAGACTTGCACGATCTTGTTTGATACTGTTAACCTTATGTATAACAATCCTTATTAGACACAGAAAATAATATATCAATGTTGTTTTCTTTTTGTCATTTAAAATTAAACACAGTTCCAAGGGTTCACTTGAAGTAGAGGAAATTACCAACTTTTCATTCATTATTTAAAGGTTGTTCATGATGTGATTGCTTATATGTAACCTAAAGAATAGTCTTACATTGTTATAGTAGGGATTTAGTATTGCGTAGGAAATTAATGAAAATTCTTAGTCAGGAGTTTGTTCCTAGCTAGATACATGTCAAATCTCGATGAAAATTATTTGGAATAGGAATTGTTTATAATTATTTTATTCAAAACAATAAATGTGAGATTAGCGGTTTCTTTTTTGCTTGCAAATTGCAACTAAATATTCACCTGATTTCAATGGATGTTCTCTGATATGACGAGATGATATATCTTGCAGAGTATTCATGATTGCATTATTTGCTATCTTTGACCGTCCTAACTTCATGTCCATCCTTAATGTATGTGCATTGATTCTCGTGACATTATATGCTTGTTTTGAGATCATGGTGTCATCATCTGGGTCACATGTATTCATCCATAGGGACAGTAATGATCAAGACATTTTTGATGAAATGATATTTATTATATTTACTACCATTCATATGGAAGAAAACAATGAAAATACCTAAATTAATGTCATATTTGCCGACAATTTGTGGCCCAGAGGTGAGTGTTAGCAGTTCAATCCAGGGCCACCTTTCACTTGTTGGTTTTCTTTACCTTTTGATGAGTAGCAAACCCATGACAAAGATATTTTAGATGCAAAGACAGCCTAAAAATGTTGGTTACTAGAACTTGCACTTGTATGATGTTAAAATATCATATTAGAAAAAATAAATCCGGTGGAAAACTATACAGTATAAGATTAATCATTGTATTATTTTAATAAAGAGTGTTAAACGGGGGAAGTGAATTGTCCCTCCAAATTTGGTTTTCGTTATCAAGGGGTTGACCGCCCTCGATGTTATTGCCCGGTTCGAATAAATATAAATATAAGTGGTGAAACTTATAGGTGAAATAGACAGAGATCTGAGCAGGTATATAGAATAAACCAACACGAGCCCCCGTACATGTAAACAAACAATTTAATTAATTACATACAAACGCTATGAAAATTCATTACATCAGGAATGTACTCTGCTTTAGAAATTTAACCTTCACCGAAATACAAAAAAAACGCAAATAGATTTAAATACAATAGCCGATCTGTTTACTGATAGATTTAGTTCATCATAGGATCGAGTGAACAATCGAAGTCAACGTATTGTACGATTGCATAACCTGCTCGTCCTCAGTTTGGCTTGCTTCCTTTGTAGCTGTTCAGACCCTTGGATCTCAGGATGATACTTTCCACCATCCGTCTCAGGATACTCTCAGTATACGTCTCAGAAATTAATACGTCGCAGGATTGCGTCACATGATAATACGTCTCACTGCCTTCTCTCTATACTTCTCAGTATACGCCTCAGAATAACATCACGTCATGCGTCTCAGGATAATACATCTCATACGTGTCATACGTCTCAGGAGCTATTTTCTCCCTTTTAAATAAATATAAATAGAGACAACCTAAATTTCCCGTTATTTATGAAACAGTTAATTCTTCATTATTCTCCCTCGTTATCAGATTTCACTATCAGTGCTAACAGACGCTAAGGCTATCAATCGACTCCACATGTCCTATAATGACCCTAGTTAGTCAAATGGCTAATTCGTTACGCCTTGACCTTACACATTAACACATACGCGAGGCCTGTGGTTCTGAGCCAGCCTCAATTTACACAGCGAATAAATAGGATACATCACATCAATCAATTACTAGATCATTTCAGTCAATACACACTTATTCTTAATCATACGTGAAATCTTCTAAATTCGGCGAATTCACACGGATTCTTGTAATCATATTAACTAATGTAATGGATTAAATTCTTAGAACATAACTCTTATGCAAACAAGACGGCAAATTCAAACAATTCGTCAAACTTATCTAAATAAGTCTAATGTACGACTTCCCATGTATAAACTCAACACATTTATACTTCATAAAGCAAATTATTACACGAATGTAGAAAAAAGATTCATGCAGATACAAGTAAATAACTTCAGCAAAGCATTATATATGGCATCAACAAATTACATGGAATTGTCACACTACCTTTGCTTTCAACGTTCCTCTCTCTAATCGGCAAATTAGTTCGTCGGTTCCTTTCGACAATAGTCCCCTTTTGGACAACAGTTCCTTTTTACGAGAATTTCCTGCAAATCCTCGGAGTCCTACTTTTTGGGTTTTCACTTATAGGAAAAGCTTAGACTGATTAGAATTTCCGATGTGACTATTTTAAAAGCTAGAAAATTTTGTGTGGGAACACGCCTCTTATTTAACCTAATCAAAATCAAATATCTCTGCCGCCTTTTTCCAGAGGCGCTAAAGTCAGAGTCAGCTTGACCTGGTAGTTTGAGTAACAGAGTTTCTGCGATCTCTCAATTGTGACAACTTTACCATGAAAATGAAGTTTTCCTTGTCCCAAATTGTCCGCCTGGCTGCTGTATAAACAAATGGTTAATTAGGAGCAGAATTCTCCCTCTAAAGGATATTACCGTACACGGTAGTATGGCGATATGATACGCGCTTGTCTCCATAAATCTAATTAATGGTTCTCTGGTCTCAACTAATGTATTCTTGTTAGATCGACATAAAATTTGCCACTTCACAAAGAGTAATTGTTTTTGTTGCAACAACAAATTAGAAAAATTCAGCATATATTTCAATGTTGCAATTTTATTGAAAATATATTTTAAGAAAACCAAAAATGTATCCTATCTTTGTTTCTTTTTGGGTGGATACTTTGCCTTGATTATTTATAAGTGTTTTATTGCAGTCAATATGCAATTCAAAGCAATGAAATACATCACAGTCAATTATTAATAATACAGAGACACCATAAAGAGTCAATTTCCATACCTTTGCAAATTGTCACATTTCAATCTTAATTAACATCGCCTTTATTTCTTGTGAACCATGGACGAACTTCCTGAAATATACAAATTTGGACACTTTTGGGAAACAGTAGCTCACTAAGGATTGAGATTTATAAACATTTTCCAACAATGAATAAATTAAATATAGCTCCACACTTTCTCTTTTCAAAACAATATACTGCAGATATTAAAATTCATGTGAAGGGCATAAACCATGGCAGGTTGAGGATACTTTACACATTAGTCTCGAAGATTAATCGCATGTGGATGACACCTTCAGTTAACAGTTAAAACAATCTTCATTGCAGATAATAATTAGGTGAGTTTAACATGTTGAAATTACATTTACGAAACATCCGAATAGGATCAAAGAACCACATTTATTTTGCCATAAACAAAAATATCACAGACAGGTTTGACATGAAAGTTGCCACTAAATGGTTAATGATTCTGAATTGGTATTGGGATGATTCGCAAAAGCTCTACACATGTATTGCACATACACCTAACTGTTTATTTCCTCTATGTTCATCAGTAATCACGTTGTCTTTTCAGTAGCTTACATTGTATTTCCACACTACTCTTAAATTTTATTTTTTGACATGTTGTACATGACAGGGTTCCCGCGGATCATGGAATCCTAGAAAAGTTTTAGAATTTAAAAAATAAATTTCAAGGGCCTTTGCCAGTTTTGGAAAATTGATGGAATTTCTGACAAAGGTGTTAAAGAAATTGACTGCTTAAAATATAGTGCAACGAGCATTGATTAAATAAAACACGATGATATTACGATCAATAAATGGTTTCATTTCATATAACAAGAGGTAGTTCCCCTAACATTAGATAGCACGTGATTTCCTGTGTAGTTCGATTGGAAAATTCAAATGGTAAGCCGCGCCGTTCTGAGTAATTACCACTTGACGATCTGTCAAAATGAAGTTCGTTTCATCCGAAAAAGTCTGTTATTTCTTCGATCTAACGTACAAGGTAAGTATTAATTTAGTTTTATTTATGAATCTCTCGTCATTGTGTATAACAAAGGAAGATTGTACTTTCATCTTTCATCAGAATACTTGTATATATTTATTTTTAATCCATGGCAGAATATTTATAAAACCATACTTGAGTACATTCTTTAACCCACATTATTCAATTTTCTGTATGTGTTATATACTTATATTTCATTGTAATACTTGCATATACGTATTCTAAATCTATGTTACAAGATCAATTTTGGGAAAAATAGAATCAAGCATTTATTACTATACTTTCTTACTTATATATGCTATTCATCGCATCACAGTTATGTTTATTCGTACATCACATGAAATGTTTCTAAGTTCTATTCAACTGACTTCTAAGGAATATTTTATGATAGTATGCATTTCTCCATGACTGCAGGATGTTATACAAAGGAATCAAAGAATTCTGCTTTCTTCCATGTTGAATATATAACTTCTGAGTTTGGTGCAAATTTGATAAGTAGTACTGTGAAAAGTACACTTTGCTTATTACTAAAACCTAGGTCTTTACTGAGCTTGCAATAACAACTAAATTGTGTTTTGGTCTGCTAAAGCACACATACATAATAATAGATGTTTGCGTTTTAAAGTGGGGTCCTAGCTGGATGACAATTGTCTAAGGTGCTAGCCTTTAATAATCATTCATGAATATCACCTCTGTTTATGAGAGTTCAAGTTGTAGCGCAAGTAATGTGGGTATGTGAGAAATCTTGCCAGTAGCTTTCTGTGGTCAGTAGTTATTTCCATGTTCTTCCTCCACCAAATATACTGGCTATCATATATAGCCCTTCGTGCGTTAAAAAATGGCATTAAACCCACAAAACCACCTCCTCTAAATTCTTTTCTAAGCACATGTTTAACCAAAACAATTGACTGTTGCATATATTTAATGTAAGAACAGTGTTTGCAAAAATCATAAACAATCTAGTGACTATAGTGGATTGTGATAAGGCTGTGGAAATGATAGTTGGGAATGTCAAATAAGTCTTTGAAAAAGTTGGATATTTGACTTAGAATTGTTAAGCTGATATTTGGATGGGGGATTTCGCCACACGGGTATAATTTCAGAATTCTGACATGGGGATTTCGTGGCCCCTAAACCCCAGACCTGTGCCTGCTTTTCTTATTCATCCTATCTTTATCTCTTTATGCTTGTCTACAGGAATTGTTACTGTTCTGATAGGCACTGTTAACATATGCTGACATTAAATGATGTCGTATGACATCAGGCAATCGACTAGATACATTATTGTTTTATCCTTTGGGAACTGTCGTCCTATATGTTGTCTGTTGGAGTATAGTACAATTGTCGTCAGCTTGATAACCCCACTGTAACATAGGGAAAATGTCCATTTGAAAATGGCAAAAGTAGAATGTTAATACATTTTCTTCCTATTTAATTATTCTTGTGTAATTTTCATATTGCAAGTCCATAAACATTTTGGGAGTTGTCTGGTACGTGTTTGGTTCATGTATTGATTTTATGTTGAGAAAACTGTAACTATAGAGACATTTGGATTTAATAGTCATTATAGACTTTGTTCTTACGGCATATGTAACATATACTACCTGAATTTATCAGAAGCTCTTGGATCTGGATTTTCTGGACATAAGTTATGCATGAAATATAATTCTGACTTCATGCGAACTTGGGTTTGCTGTTATGTACCTCAAATTATATCAAAACCTTAAATTTAGATCAGTATTTAAATACGTAGACTTGGGCAAAATTATTGTTTCAACAGAATAATCACTTTAAGGTCCTTACATTTATATTCTGTATGATCTAAAATATTCGATACCCCATAAAAAGGTGTGACTTGCAATAATTTCATTCTCAAGAGGTCTTAAGGTTAGGCTTAAATTCTATGAATTGTTTTTAATCTGTTGCCAGTACATGAGCAATAGACTTGATGTCTCTTTTAATATAGCAGGATTAGTTGCATGATAAAAGATGATTTATTGGCACAAATGGGACCTTGGTATGGTGAACTTTTAAGCAAAATTGCTTGGCAACACCAAGGTCCTAGGTTCATCCTAGTATTTCTCCTTTAAATAGACTAGTGGATAAGCAACACTAAAAATGGTCCAAAAGTAACGGCTGGTTTAATTTTAAAGATATGCTCGTGAATAGTTGGCAGGCATTTGTCATAACGGGTTGGGGTCTTTTAACTAAACATGGTATGTAGTATAAAGTGTAGTTTAGTTAATCCACTTGTGTCATCTGACTTCTTTATTCAAAGCTTTGAATGAATGATAAATGCAGGGATGATTCTTCTGTATTAATTAGGACAGCATGATATCCCCTGTTTCCATCGGTGGTCAACAAAGAAATCTTGTGTATCTGTAACAGATGTTTCAGGACGGGAACTGGAATTTTACCTCTTTTCTAACTGGGAGTCATCTTGATCTTTCAAAAGCTTTGTATAGTTTTAGGTGCATGTAACAAAAATAAAGATTCAGTTTCTCCATTGTGTGTGCATTGTTGAAATGCTGACATGTCAGCAAGATATATCCTAGATTTTTGTATCAGTGGTTATGCATTCCTTTCATAATCAATTAGGAACAGGTGTGTGGTTAGTTTACAATACATGCCAGTGATGACGACAGTGTTGTACATAGGATCCCATGTGCAACGTAAGCAATTTCTCTCATTCCAAATCTGAGGGGATAAACTATTTAAAGGGACAAATGAAAATAATAGTACATAATTCACTATCAGTACTATGTGAATTTGTGAGACTTAGAAAGACACAGCAAATCAGAATTCAGATTATAAAGATAAAAGGATCTGACATT
Source organism: Sinohyriopsis cumingii (assembly GCA_028554795.2). Lineage (NCBI taxonomy): Eukaryota > Metazoa > Mollusca > Bivalvia > Unionida > Unionidae > Sinohyriopsis > Sinohyriopsis cumingii. The sequence continues at coordinate 33,500,793 of CM068831.1, read as the reverse complement.
TTGTATTTACCCATCATAAATTGATGCCACAAGATATATCAGATAAATTTAAATGCATATAATTTGTAAATGATGACATAAATTGTTCCCATACATGTCAATGAAGTGATTATCTGATAAATGACTGGATAAACAAAACTAGGCTGTACGAGATAAATACTGAAGGTAGGATGAGAAGAAATGAACATAATAATTTATTAATTGTATCACAACAGCTATACCGTTACTTTTGTAATAGATATATGTTCAGTACTTGTCTGTAGAAACGTAAAATGAAAAGGCATCAAATTGCTGCAGTGATAATTTGTAACCAAGTGTAAAATTCCAATTAGAAAAACTTCCCACCTTTAAAAACACTCTTTCTCAATTGGCAACATATTTTTATAGAAGCTAACTTAATTTGCACAGTTAAAAATCGGGAAAGTAAAATGGTTGGATTTTGTTCTACTGGAACTTATTTTGGACGGTATCATTTTTCTTGGCTTTTGCACAAAACAAATCGTATATTGATACCTCCGTGACATAATATACCTCGTAAACAAATTGAATTCCCTAAATTTGGTCTTTAAACTTACTGTTTTAGTCGCAGCAACAAAATTTTTAGAAATTAGTTCACATTATTAGCAGTATTTTCAAAGTAGGCTCAGTGACAGGAAACAATGAACTTGTTACATCATCATCAGATCAGATTTTTATCCGAATCATTGTAACTACCAAGTATTTCTGAACGTTTTAACCAGATAAAAAGGAATATGTTAGTGCAGCATTAGCATCTTCCCGGTGATTGGATGTTAATAAATTGCTTTAGTCTGAAATAAGTTGAACTTTGCAAAAAATAAATGAGGCTAATAAGCCTTTGGGCTTTTAAATTACTGTGATGATAACATATCTACATGTAACTTAAGAGTAGCAGTTAGATTTCTGTGTAATGCTAATCACAGGCATTTGGGGATCATACAGACAGTTCATTGAATTGCGTTGTTTGAGTTATCTTAACTTACCTTTGTTTGTTGGTTAAAGAATGACTAAAGCATCTAATGCATAATAAGTAGATTTATCATTCTCAGTCCTGAGGTACTGACTTTTATCCTGCAGTACTGACTCCTTGAAGGCATTTGCAACAAAAACATGTCTAAAAGCCAATCTAGAAATTCCACCTAAATGCCAATATGTGTATACTTCCAACTTATAACGCTATTCATGGGAGTTATTTAGTGAGACCACACTCAAATGAGACCCGAAATGCGAGTTTTCTATTGCACTGGTCTTAAAATTAGGGTAGGTAGTTAATTTGTTTTTAAACATTAAATACATTATAATGATTGGTATATGTAATGATCTAAGCACTTCAAGTACTGGACTAAACTCTCTCAATTAGATGCAAAAATGAATTTTAAAAGTTTTCTTTAAACTTGTTTTAAGTTTTATTTTATCCTGGGTGGGGGGACAATGTGCTAGGGTTGGCCCAGAAAAACTAGGATGGTTGGCTGATAGGTGACACATACTGTTGTGTGCCTGAACTATATTACACATAAATTTATTATTAAAATGGAATCCATGTCCATACTCATCGTATAACAGGAAACATGTTAAACTGAAGTTTTATACTACAAAGTTATTTAGTTGAAAATGTCAGGATGGCTTTTTGATATCTTTTTGGTGTAAGTTCTTTATACTAGTCGAAATTGGAAGTACAATAAATTTATATATGATTTACAGTGTTGCACCGTGATTGCAAGATTGTGGATTTTCTTTGATTGCCACAGGAGTAACAAAGTTTTGATGTTAAAGGCACAACTATGGCAATGAAAATTTATTTGGGGGTTTAATTAATAACACATGGGTCAGCATTTATGCAAATACACAATGAATGAATTGTAAATTTCAGAGGAAAATTTAATTAAGACAGTAAAAGTAATAATAATAAATGCTGGCGGACAATGAATAAACACCAAAGTTAACTCAAAGCATGATTTGGAATGGAAAATTCCATTGTGTAGCTCATTTAAGGTGAGATAGTTATTCAGATATGTTAGGTTTTTCAAACATTACTTGAGCACTTGCTGTGTCTAAGGAAAAGATAATAGCACAATGTAGTCAACAAAGTGCATTAAGTACTATCTATTGTTTTCCTTTGTCCATTTAAAATGTCCCTTGCTCTTGTGATCCTAGGCGCAACACTGATTTCTCTGAGTCCTAAATACAATATGTTTTGGGACACCAACCACATACACTTTGTTCCTCTATTAAAGAGAAAGATAATGTAGTCTGACTTTTAATACAATCATCAGTTTCTGTTGACAAATGATGGCTACAGGACTCAAAATGCAAATAACGTCTCATAAATTTCTTATACTGTGTTCTTGCCTTTGTATGCTGTGAAACAACTTCTAAATTTGCCACCTGCCTGCATTGTTTTCCTAAACAAACAAAACCACCGTCAGAACGGACCACAAAGTTTGGAAGAAATTATCTGATTTGTTTCAGTAGTCACTGGCCAAAAGTCTAGCATGTTTAGGGCATTCAAGCTAATGCATGTTAATGAAGCACAACGTGTCCATTAACTAAGTGAATGTTATCAATCTGATTAACTCATTTATTCTGTTGGAATAATAAGTTAAATACATGATATGTAATGTTCACATAAATTTAGTCTGTAAATGCAACAACATTATATTACTTTGAAGATTGTCACCATGCAGCTTTATAGAGTTTATAGATGCATGCTTGAAAATAAATTCAAGTTGAGTTTGAAATTAGTGAAGTGCTTTTTTGAAATATTATTACTAATAAAGCATTCAAATTGTGTATAAATTCGCATTTTGACTTCTTTTGGCAGGATATGATTTGCATGGCTGCATGTGAGCTGTACTGTTACAGCATTACCTATACTCTTGCATGTTTTGTTCCTAGTGGCAACAACCACCCCACCCCCCACTACTACTACTACTACTACACGTTCCTCCTCTACAGTTTCAGTGAACAAGAAGCCAGGGACAGATGCACCTAGTGGTGATAACACAGCACAAGCAGGTAATTATACATTTGAATTTATACAGTAAGCAACGCTAGTCAGATATCAAAACAAGGTAGGCACCTAATGGGATTCTCACAGAAACGCTCGCCAAAATAGCTATTACGATAGATTGACGCATTTTACGTTTAATAATAAGAGGACACGTTGCATTTATGATGATTACACTTAAGAGGAACTTAAGGATTGAACTTGAACACAAATTTCAATTAATATTTTTTTTAATTGGTATCTATTTATTAAAGTACTGCCTCCACTAGGCGTGACATTTTCATTGATCAAAATTTCCTTCAATATCGTTAATTACTGTGTACAAAGAATGTCGTTTGGAAAGAAAATGTAACACATTTTATGACTTCTTTCTAAATTTGATATTTCATAATGTTGATTAAATTTTCCAAGTCCTATCTACTGTTTCCACAAAAAAGCGAGCGATATATCAAAGTTCCCGTTACCAATTTTGACCTGTATTATTTTCAACTTCAACAAATAGGGATCAATGTTTTTGGTATTTTCTGGTTTAAAAGTGGGATCTACGCCCGACCCCGCGTTATAAGCGGGTTCGCAAGTTATCAGGGCATGAGTTATCGAAGGAGTGTTGTACATGTATAATTGAAAGGATTCAACTTTATGCAACATTTGCTATGGTGGAGGTTATTTAACATTATACCTTTTGCTAATAAAATGGATAGAAATCACTATGAAAATGTTAGCATGGTATCTACTGAGGGCAAACGAAAACTTTGTTTTTGCCCTGCATATTACTCAAACGGAAGTAACTCCTGTGAAAAATTGCTTTCCGTTTGCAAGTAGGAAAAATCATATTATTCATCTATCATCTAGTGTCTTTATATTTTATTTTTTACACTATGGGACGTGAAAAGTTGTCAAACATGTTAGACTGTCTGGTCTGCTGGCACATTATCCGACAGCAAATCATAGTTTATGCTGATTACCAATGGAGTACGTTTATAAATAGAGTTTTAATCATTTTTTTTGTTGTTATTATCCTCCAGATTTCATAACTGGGATGATCATTGGAATCTCAATTGGTGGTGTGGTGGTTATCATTGCAATTATTATTGTTATTGTTTGTATAAAGAAGAGAAAGAAGCAAGGAACTGAAGGTATGTGGTTGAACTCAGGTAGTTTAACGTCTTTCATATGTCCACAAAATGCAATTTAATACAAGATATTTTACATTGTGGTATGGTAAAAATACATAAAACAATAGCTCTGTATAGGCTATTATACTAGCATGGCAAAACAAGACTATTTCATAATTCATGAGATAATTACACAGACTGTATCTCTAGAAGTGCTAAAAGGACTTTGAAAAGCATTCATGTCAGTAATTTATAAGACAGACGTATTTTGTGAATGGTATAGGGATGACATTCATGATAATTGGAAAAAATATTATGTTTATTACACTATTCATTTTTTAGATTTTGTTTGCAAAGTTACAAATGCAATAATTGTTGCAACGAGTGACAGTTCCAAGTACCTATACAAATTTAAGTAAACTTGAATATTCTTCATACAGATACATCAGGATTTGATGAAACTTCAGAAACGAATCCATCCCAGGACTAGTGTTCCTGAATGAAAATGGCACTGCATGGATATCCAAAACTGCCATCTCGATGACCATCTTGAAAATCTTATTAACTTTCCTTCTCCCAGCTCTACATTTTTTGCAATATTATTTGGAGTTGTGTCGGAAGTCTCCGTTTTCCTGGTTACATTCATGTCCATATGCTTAAACAAACACAACATTTTGCCAGCATGTTATTTTTTATATCAATCAACGTTATTTTTCACTTAAAATAAATTAGTTGTGATTTGATAAACTTATCAGACGTAATGAAATAATAATTAATCTATTACCGCAGTGGTTCATTGAAACTCATGTAGTGCTCGAGACCACCATGGTGCATGTTTGCCATTGGGTTAGCACCAGTCATATGCCAAGTTATGTACCTAAGCAGAAAGCTTTTGTACTTGCTCCAGGAAGATATGACCTGTTCAGGTTGATATGATGAAAAAAAACACAAAAATGCCTTATGCCATAACAATATATTGGAAGTTCAACAACCCAAGATACAAGCATTGTCTATGGACTCACTATCTGTTTAGATACATATTCTTCCATCAGAATGCATACTATTTAGTACCTTCCAACATAATGTAAATAACGTAGTCTCTCACACACAATTTACATAACTTAGTATCTTCCATCAGAATTTATGTGACTTTGTCTCTGTCATCAGAATATATGCTTAAACACTCAAAACAATCAATAATTTCAATTAATTTATTTCGTATCATTATCAATTAAACAAGAATAAAAACTACAGGGCATGGTGAAAAGGTTTACATAACAAGAATAATTGTTTTTAGATTGTTTGAAATATGAAACTTTGTTCCAATAATGGACCTACGGTTCGAATTTATATTTCACTTTTGCTTGCTAGACTTTATTAAAATTAGGACCTTATCAAATAATGCTTTATACCTAATATTAGCTAGCATTATATTTTTTAACTTAAGTCTCTCTATACGATAGCTCCAAGATGAATTTATGATTACGTCAGTTCAGGGTACGATCTATCCAAGCTTATCCATCAACTACTTCAGCCCACACAAAACACATTATTCCAGCTCAACCTATACTTACTTCAGTTCACTCTACGATCTATTCAAGCTCACCCTATTATTATTTCAGTAAACCTTACTATCTTTACAAGCTCACCCTACGATTACTCCAGCTCCCCCGGCCATCACTTCAGCTAACCCGACGATTATTTCAGTTCACTCCATGATATATCCATTTCTCCTTCTCCATCGCACCTTACGATTACACCAGGTCACACTACAATTACTCCAGTTCATATATTTTGCACCAGTTGGCGTGCCATACATGCACACTTAACTTATTCCGAAACCAAAACTGAATGGAACGTAGCCTTATTTCACTAGCATCATAAACAAATGAACGGAGATAAAGATATAGATATGTGGGTGTAATAAACAAAAAATGTACAATAATATTTACATCAATCACAGAACGATTTTGACCGATAATTGACAATAATGTTTAAATTTATAGGGATAAAAAAAACTTTATATGAATTATGGCATTTGTATTAGTATGGCTTCATATAGATATTTTCTCTTTTTTAATAATTAAGCCTTGACAGATATCATAAATCATTTCCACCGTTATTAGAAGAATACATCACACAATAGTTATCACAGATTTCTGCATTCAGACATAATCCAACATTTATGAGTAGATAATTGCAGTACATGCGACATGTTGCAAAGATAGCTCATAAACATGTTAACACACTTGTCAGATATACAAACAAATTAAAAGTATTGAATGGCGACCAAGCATTGTTCAGATACTTCTTTCTCAACCTGCCTCCTTTGCATCTAAGCAATAGGCTCGTTCAATCGGTCGCGGTGGCTCAGGATTAGCGTACCATACAGATGATTGAAGGGGTGAAGATTCTAATCCTACCATATGGGGTCGCTGCCGGGGTGAATCCATGGGCACATCACATTTATTGTTAAGGTGCTAAATGATTTACTTTTGATGCTGTGCCACCGTGAAACACCAAACTAAAACCATGACTTCAATATCTTATCAATGGTGTTCTGCAACTAACACCTTTAACCAATGATGTTGATTGTTTTAACATCGACTCTCCTAATACAGATTTTATGCATTTCATCTGTCCTCTGTTTGCGAACTATAAACATAAGTATTTCGCCAACAATTTTATTTAGCACGATTTGAAAAGCGCCAACAGTCAGCTATATTTTTCACGAAATAGTTTTCGCATAAGTTTAGTAGTGTAATTCAATTTCATAACCTAACGTAACACTCATATTTCAAAGTCATCAATATGAGTATAAATGATAATTTATCAAAGATTATATGATATAAAATGAAAACAAACATAAACAAACATCAGAATGAAAATGATAAGGAACATGAGAATATTTTAAATTATCCAGGAGCACGATACCACAGTTAAGAATCTAAACTTATATTTGCTTCTGCTTTTAAGGATAGATGAGTAACTTTAAGATATTATATACCATTAAAGACATAAATTATATGCCAGTTAGCATCCTCGCCTACAACAAACCTTTGATTATAAATATAGAAAGATATACTAGATTAGAGTTCATCCATTTATGCATGTATATAAATTTTATGTTTCAGATTTAGAGCATCAGGTGCAAAAGTAAGTTCAGAAAAAATAATGTAGCTGTATGAGTCTTAAGCAACTCTTGTGCATAATATCTAATTCAGAGCGAACAAATTGTTTTATTTATCATATCACACGCATCAATACAATCAGGTAAAAGTATTTACAAAAATAATAGAGGCTAAGCATTTCCCACGCCCTTCTACAAGGACTCACAAAACGTAGCTTGGATATTGTTCTTAGCTTGGATATTGTTTTTAACTATGATATTAACATCGAGAACCTCCATTTCCACCACTGACATCCGTAAAGTATAATTCTGGAATTAATAGGAGGGTGATGTTCCTGCTATTTAGAACAAGCTGAGAGTTTTAATGTTTGCTTCATATCGTATATGTCTAATGAACAAGAGTCTTAGACGCATTGACGATTTCGAGGGCTTTAATTGTAGAATAACAAGATAAACGCTTAGAAAAAAGAGCAAACGATTGTTGTACCCCTCCTGTTATATGTTGCTCCCACGTTTACAATAGAAAGTGTGTATACACACACACACACACACATATATATATATATATATATATATATATATATATATATATATATATATATATATATATGTGCGCGTGTGTGTGTGTGTGTGTTTGTGTGTGTGTGTGTGTGTGTGTGTGTGTGTGTGTGTAAGTTTTGTCCGTAATATGCAGTCATGAAAAGGAATTTATTTCAACCTCTCTGTGTAACCTGCGTTATGATCAACAGTTGATACAATAAAGTATTGTTATATTTTTCACTGATTACTTTCATAGGAAAAATTTGAGTCCTAAATTTATTTAAATAATTTAAATAATTTGGTTCACATGGTTGCATTTTATCTGAAGAAAACAACAATTGGTGTTTCATCATAATTTTCGGATAGGAACTGTTTATACTGCTGCTGCTGATGATGTTAATATATTTGTAGCCGTTCCAACACGTATGACGGACTGCAAATGCAAATGGCAACTTCAGAACCGTATGCTGTATTGAATATAGAACGTTCAGGTAGTTCATTTTGAATTTTATTTTGTTTGTTTAGGGATCGTTTTATTTATTTTTAATCATGCTTTTTATTATTGAAACGTCTTCAACAGTATTATAGTGTCAGGTATCTGGAAAACTGGAACTGGATGTGCCTCGGAACTGCATGTCTTAGGCTTCTATGATTTTTTTCATAGCAAAGTGATATTGAAACGGTGAGGATCACTAAATAATAATATCATTTCAGAATATTGTTTTATTTGAATATCTTTGCCCTATTATTGTTATCAGAGTTGCAAGACTCTGGTGTCTTTGTTTCACTTGATGTTATCAAAATGCAGTGATATTTTTTCTGCATATGGCGTGACTATCAGCATGGTATATCTCCTATCCATCTTTTACTCTCCTCACAATATGCTCCTTCACGCGCGCCGGGAAGTTTCTTTTTTTTATCTCATTGTCTGTAAACTTACATAGAGTGTGTGTAATTTAATATTTGTTATAATAAACACGGTAACATATCACTTTTTGTGATTCTAGTTGGCCCAAATAAGCCCATGAAATTCTTGCACAGTATTTTCATTACTGATTGATTGGCTGCGATCTTTTTTGCTAATGCTTTGAATATTCTTTTAATCGACTGCCCAAATGGAATTGGGAAAAAGGTCAAGTTGTTTCTGAATATGGCGAAGACATTCCACCCTGGTTTCGGTCCGCAATGTACAGCATATGATGTTATGGAAAAATGACGTAAAACCCTAATTAATGAACAACAAAAAGTAAACCTAAGGGTATTATCCACTTGATAGCGCATGCAGTGGTAATGTTGAACTGTATATATGAAACAAGGAGTCCTATATATAAGCGTGGTGTAAAAATTAACTTAGAGAAATAGATAAACTCACCTTTGTTCACAGTAGAATGTGAACATATACCGGTCTTCCGGCTGATATAATTTCATCCAGCCTCAACATAATTATGTTTTAAAAATGTGATGTACTTCCTACATACAAGCGTGGTTTAAAAATTAACTGACATAAATATATAAAATCAACTCTGTTTACAAAAGAATGTGAACATAAACCGGTCTTCCAGCTGACAGAATTTCATCCAGCCACAACAAAATTACGTTGTAAATATGTGATGCACTTCCTACTCAAAATAAATTTCGTTTATGTATTCTATAGTCTACTGTTCCAAATCAAGCAACGCAAATTCATTACATTAAATATGGGAATATTTGCATTCAGCATCCTCTTTTAAGATGAATATCGCATTATTGTAATATTTAGTTGCACAAGTGACACCTTAGGGTGAACGTCGATCGTCTACTGCACTCTAATCGTTAATGAATCAAACAAGGTGACATTACAAGCATTGGACATTCTGTGTTGGAAAAAATAATTGTATGTGTAAACTCTTCTGTTTATTCGGAAGGGCACACGTTCTTTGATTTATAATTTGTAAAAAAATGTAATACCTATCCTTAACGTTATCAGATGTTCTACTTCGTTTGTGACTACTTTGTAATCACAACAAATGTAATGTGCATCGCTTCAATCAGTCTGAACAAACGTATTAGTTCTTTTCTCTGGTTAAATTTACTTCTACCGAAATAAAACCTATGGTAAAAATAATTTGAAATGGGTAATAACTGGATATTATTGAGTTAGGTCCATACATTCAATTAAATTATTACCAATTATAAAGGGCAATATTTGTATTATAACAAAAGCGAACATAGTATATATTCCAAGTGCAATAATTTTCAAAAATCCGAAATCTTCTAGAGCTTGCTGTTTTTTCATTGACCTAAGAAGTAAATACTATTATCTAAATCATTATTCATTAACTTGTTTCTTTATTTCAGAAGATTACCAACAAAGGTAACTTTACGAACACCACTATACGATTGTGTCCAAATTTTAACTATAGCTATATAACATGTGGCATTTAAAGCAAATAATTTGCAGGTTGTTACATGTACTGGATTCGGAATAATTCTGGCTAATATTTCTAGCTGAAAGGAATTGTATATTTTAAGGACATGCATTGTAATAATGAATCCTCACCAGTCAAAAGTCATAGTTGTATTTTATTTAGACCGTGTATAAAGTTAATTTCATGTTAGTGTATCATTTCCTGCCATCTATTTAATAAAGTATTCCTTCATTTCTTATTGAATCTTATGGCCTTTTTACTCTTTACTTTTTATAAAGTACTTATAGTGTATTTCATATAGCAGTGCATACTTAAATCCATATGAGGGACTACACAGAACATTAGAAAGCTCAGAGCCGTACGATATGTTGGAGGGAAGCCGTTATGTTAGTAAATATTACACTTAAGGGAAAGTGAATTTCATGCAAATATATATCTTCTTCATGATAAGCGGGCTTTAATACAAAGTTATGTGCTATTAATATTAGTGCTTTTAAAGAAACACCCAAAACCAAAAGAACGAGATGCATAATAATCAAGGCAAGTCTCTCCAGAACTTCTATTTATATCAATGTATTTAATGATTACAGATTTTTATTTATACTTAATACGAACTAAATCGATATGAGTTAAAATATCAACGTCAATTCGTCCTTAAATTTATGCCAGTAATTATCGAAAACATAAGCTTTATGTTCATATCAACAATTATTTGTATTTGCACTAAATATGTTCACTTTCGAAATGACAATTTCTTTAGTCTTTCGCGTATTGCAACCTCTTACATGTTGTCTGTTAACTGAGAAAAGTGTTAATTTTCTGAAGTCACATACTGACTACATCAATATTAGCTTTAACTTGGTTTATCTCGTTAGCGATATTCATGCACGGTGCTTATGCTTTTGTTTGGTTTTTTCATCAAGTATATTATATACATATGGGTAGGATAGTCTCAGTGTTAATATCTCCTGCATAACGTTTTTATATTGAACCAACATGTAACGCCTATCAGATCATTGGTAAGACTTCAGAATAGAGTCATATTGTGTATTCAATCTGGAACAATAAATTTCGTAGTTTTTATATAATTATTCCATGTGTATGTCACAATTATATTTCTCAATATGTCTGCTGATAGTTTATTTATTTATTTATTTATTTATTTATTTATTGCTCTTTTTCAGATGGAAGCTTTCATTATGAAAAGTTAACGCTTGTCACTATAACACACAAAGTATTGTGAGCTCCCATTTAAAACAGGTTAATATTGATGTCTCGCTAAATTTTGCATAAACCAGGCATATGACTATCTTCCTTCTGAAGTACGACTTACATCAAAGAGCGCCAACCAGTATTTCGGCAGTTACGAGGAAGGAAATAGTTTTTAAATACATTGGGCATCAATCCTCCAGAATTACGAAATAGATGCTAATAATGTATTCATTACTTAATAATGATTATAGAGTCATGTATTAGGTTTTAAGGCAGTGAAGATAAGATGCTTACCTAGATAATGTACAGCTCATATGATTTTTAAACATCATTTACGTATCATACTAGCTCTATCAAGGATCGGTTATTTGGAAGTTTTAAAAAATGTATGAATTGATCAGCGTTCTGGTTTAGAGATGGAATACGGAACTAAATGCAGTGTATTCTTCACAGTATGCATTGTCTTTTCTTTGGTAGAAAACTGTTCCATTATAGTTGCATTGTTATACATATATAACTGTCTTTATGTTTATGTCATGCGAAGCCAAACTCAAATCGAATCTGGGTCTTTTTATCCATTGTTCTTAGGTTGAAAGTTATATGTTGTCCTTTTGTTTTACCATTGTATACACATGCTAGATATCTACTGATTCCAAACACTTTTTTCTCGCTGGTAAACCTTGTAATTTGATTTGTGTTATCTTTCATACATTGGCATTAAGATATTCTGTATTTTTCTAAATATTATAACCTTGCCATAACACTATTTTTTAGATATATGAATCTTTCCATACCTTAATCTCATGACCTTCCAATACATTTTGTTTCCTTGAAATGTTTCCTCTTGCAGTTAAACCATGGAATCATTACCGTTATTCAATTGTAGCGTGCTCAATCTAAAACTAAAAGCAGTTCAAGCATATTATAACCCTTAAGGAAATTAACTATGTATCAAGTAATAAACATGAGCATCATGGAAACTATTTGCACGAAAAAAGTTTTATACATTTTGTTATAAAGTAATCTTTTTTCAAGTATCTACAAGTATGTAGACTATGCAGTCATTTATCCTTTACATATTGCAACGATATATCGATGACATGTCGGAGGAAACACTCTGCTGCAAGCAAAATGATCACTATAATAAACCTGAGACGTTACGGTACTCCAAATGTAATCAAAAATATTACAAGATCTGGTGATCAGCCTTCAGAAACAAATGCGAGATTGATCCAGCGTACTTGTATATACAAAAACAATTATTAGAATTAATATCGTATTTCCAATGGTGCTCGAAAATGATGATTAATATGTTCTTGCATATTGGATATCATGATATGTATCTTAAATATGCAATATAAGGTATTACAAACCCACGTGCAGTACTCGACATTGGAATCACTTACAGAGTCTTCCAGTTTTTCCAGAACCGATAGTTCCTACATTAAGTTATTGACTAGATCGAGAGGCTTCCGATAAATATACTCAGAATGATGCATAACTAATGTTTGTCATTTATATACCATGTCCATCAATGGTGTTGATCAAGATATTAATTCTGACTTTATACATGAATTTATACATTTTGCCGCAAAACAGAAAGCATTCGTTGGGCAGTAATCTCGAAGAACTAATAAGCTCTGGATATTTTTTCGGTCGTGTCTGTTACATCACTTGTAATACATGTGCTCTCGAGGGCCTAGACACCTTTCATGAGAATGTATCTCTTCCGGTATTCAAAGTTGAATTATGCATTTTCGTTATTTAATCAAGTATTGACTTCCTATATTAACATGTCCTGTAGTGTTTCTTACGTGTTGTCCATTTCCATTACTAAGATGTAATTCAGTGAAATATTGGTTAATAGAAATGTGAAAGGAGGGATGGTAAAAGAATGCAATTACACTTTTTTCATCATTACAAGCATGAGAAATTTTAAGTGTTTGAAAAAACGGACGAACCAAGTGTTGTATTCAACTAAAAGTACGTTCTCAATTTCATCAGGGTAAATCAAATTTGGAAAGAAAAGCAATTATGACTGTATTGCACATTTTTTATGCCATAGTGATCAATTTAGCATAGTATGCATGTCCTTCTTTACATCCTAGATTACCCTCTCGTCAATAAAGTTTCATTTTTTAATTAATTCTGTTATGTATATTTAATTGGCAATGTTTCTGGTTAGATTTATTTTAATTTCATGATAATCTGTGGCTTCTGGAGAATGGAATCTTGTAGCTAACCCTGAGAAAAATCAAATTCATTGTGTACCTGACCAAAATCATTGACTTTAATGTTCTAGAAACTAGTGCAACGTTAATACGTTTATAAAACTGTTGGTTATATGTTAGGATCTGTATCATGCTCAGAGTCAATGCCGTTAAATTTATGATCTCATCTAGTTTGTAATAATAACTAGAAAGCTTCTAGAAAATGAACTTTTGTTCTTCATTTTGGCTATTCTTTTGTGTCTTAGTTTTGTTTCTATAAATCTTGTTTACTGGAAATTAGTCGTTCTTGCTTTAAGATCTTGGCAAATTTATAGGTATTATTATTGTGTCCAGTATTTCATTTAGGCTGGAATTTATTCAACTTATATTCGCCGGGCGTATAAGGTGCTCATAAAAATAATATTCTTTACTTAAGAAGAAAATCTTTGGGAATTATAGTTGATTCAAAAAAGGTCTTCTGGAATTATATTAATGTGATTAAACAAAAGACTTCACAAGCATATCTACACTACAGCGTTAGATTTTGTTTTAATACCTCCAACGTTTATTCAGACCTTAATTTGTGGACTTGTGTTAAACGTTCTAGGATTTCCGAAGATTTATTTAGCTAACCGTAAGTTCTTTTTACATTTTCACTTTATGTTCTAGGGAAATAAATTATATATTGCATTTTACAACATTTGTTACATTTCGTGCATTTCCGTTACTTTCTTTAAGAGCATAGGCTCGTAACAGTTAATTGGGGGCTCGTCCTTAGAATACGAATTTTTTTAAAATATCTCAGAAATCTTTGTTTTTGAAATTTACATTCACTTTGTTTTGGATTTTTTTAAGTCCAAGGTATTATTTCATAAATTAGAGAAATCAATAGTAAAACTAATAAGATTTTATAACGTTATCTAAAGAAGATAGCTTAAATAGTCATACACAGAAGGGGATGGAGTCCTTGCAAAAGGATCAATTATTTAAAATTCCCAGACAACATGAGCTATCTGAGGCAAAAGCTTCTTTACGGTGCAAGAAATAAAACATATTTTGGTTCAGGTTCTGGTGGAAAAGAATCTTTATAAAGTGCTTTGGCTTGGAAAATAAGTCATCAACTGAATCTAATGTGCAATAAATGCAATGGAATTTTAATTAAAGGATGGAATTGAATTTAAGAACACAAAGGCAAATGTAATTAGAGAATGAGGAGAGAGAAATTCAGAAAGATAAAAGGAAGAGAGGGCATTTTAATTTAGATTAAACGAATTAGAACTTGAATGGGAAAAGCACATGTTTAAAAAAAAAATATTAGATTAGTAAACCCTTTAAAGGAAAAAAGTAGATAAATATTTTCCTCATTTTGAAAGCAAAATGCTGAAAATCTGAAATGGCCAATAGAGCATTCGATTATATTATTGCAAAGTGTAATTTTTGTCAAAGTTTGTGACATCTACACTTTTATGTCAGTACAGCAAAGTGCTAATTAGTATCTGGTTAAGGAATTATTTTCCAGGGGTACATCAGGCATATCAACAAAGCTTTAGCAAAATGAAACTGGACAATCACACCCATATCGAATATGCAAGAGTAAAAGACCAAGTATTGGATATATGATGCTTAATCAAGAAGGATGGTCAAGATTACGAACATCTCAGGCAATTCATATTAGTTGAAGAGTTCAAAAACTGTGTCTGCAGTAACGCTAAGACTTACTTTGATAGGCACAATGTCGAATCTTTAGGATTTGGTGCTCGTACATCTGACTAGTATTCCACAGTTCATAATGTTTTTTTTCTCAGTAGTTTTTCCACTTAGCAGTCTTGTGTTAAAATTATATTTCAGTCTAATACGATCATGTTTAAATCACATTTTGTCATAACTTTTTGGAATCAAGTTTCTGATAAGATTGATCAGAACTACTTCTCTTATCCTAGATGAACCTATTCCAAGAAGGGAGGCATGCTATTTCTGACTGATATGAACTGAAATATAAGCAACAGAATCAAGACAGACCCATTACAAATTCTCGTATTGCAAAGAAGTGAAAATCATGGTCGTGCATTGAAAATAAAGCCCCATTATTGGTCAAATGAGCCCCACTCTGATTTTATTATGGAGAATTATGAATCATTCATGTCGAAAGGCTTTACATCACTTATAGGTTATTTTGGCTATTCATATACCTATCAAAATTGTAAGAGACACAGGATATTCTCAGAGTCAAGTAGTATCCTTTACTTTGCCTGTTTTTGAGAAGTCTTATTCTAATGAGAGTCTTCTTATACAAGGAGTAGATTTGCGGCTTTGTTAAATGATCCTAGCAACTGTGTACATTTGCCATCAGACTTGGTCTCAGGATCCTTGTTAGTTGCAAAGGTGTCGTCCTTATCCATAGAGGGCATTCATTTAAGAATCTTTATCATTTAGTCCATTTGAACTAGCGCTTGGACGTATTGTCCTTGAATCATTGAAGTTGTTAAAATTAAAAACTTCCATCAAAAGAAAATACAGAAATTAATCTTGTCGAATTGGTTTCAACTTTTAAATACAAGTTGTCAAGACTTGTGAAGTTGAAGGAACAAATCTGCACTCTACTCAGTAAAACACGAACTTAAGATATGACAGAAATGCAAACGAAAAGGAGGTTTCAGTCTGGTAATAGAGTTCTATCTTTCTTTCCCTTACCTCAAAATCCTCACTGAAAACGTACTGTGATCCTTACACAGGTGAAAAGAAAATAAGTGATTTAAATTATAACATTTATACTCCTGGTACAAGAAACCAAAAACAACTTTGCCGTATAAATATGTTAAAGGAGTATATTGATAGAGATAGCCATGTTAATCATGCAATATATTTAGTTTTATGTGTTCCACCCAGTGAGGATTTAAGTGATGGAACGTGATCGGACTGGAGTGACATCACTGTAACAAATCATCGGAATTCAGTAATTAATAATAATCTGGAACAAAAGCTTTCACATCATCAGCCACAAGAAAAGAATGAACAAAAGCAAATCTTACTTTAATAAAGGCACTTGTTTCCAGACGTTCCTACACGAGCAAACAAAATCTACCATGACGACGAAATTACACACCTGTGATAAAACGCCATATAGGATGAACTATCTCGAACAAGAGGCTTCGAAAAAATTATTTAGCATCATTACTCTAATGCCTGATTGGTAAATATAAGATGCATAAATATAAAGATAAAATAACCTTATAAAGGTTTCTTTCCAGCTTATATTGTTTCGATTCTTTTACAGCCTTACTCAACGTTTCAAATGGTGTTATATTCCGTCTCAGAAAAAAATCAATAATAGCTGTGTTTAGTCCTTATGAGTATCGTTTCAGCTTTATTAAGTTCCCCATGTTGAATAAACAGTGTTCTCAAATAGTATATGTATCCCTCGGATGGTAGGTTGGTGGGTGAGGCAAAAACAAACTTTACGTGCTCTTTATTTCTCCTTTTTCCCCTAGCCAGTTGATACAATGATTTCCTGTATTGATTGTGCTGATGTACGATAATCTTGAATGAGCTAATATATCATTAGTCTTGATCTGTCACAATGATAATATCCAGAATGTCATTGAATGAAATAACAACAATCGCAAAATAGTGATCTAGTCCAAAATATCAATGAGAACTTTCTAATACCAATTAATACTTTCAATGAATGATTCCTCTCAATTTATGTCGGAACACACCTTAATTAGAAATGAAATAATTTTGGTTACCTCAAAGCTGTAGAAAAACGTTAGGCTAAGCAAATGATAAAATTGATGTTCAAACGTTAGCTTCCAGAACACTCTAAAGTTCATACATAAGGCCAGACTTGAAACTAGATCCATTTCAAAGTGTTGCTAATAAATGATCATTGTGTTCAGGTTCAATCTAATACACGTTAGATATGTAACGTGGTATTTAAACATGACCCTTGCAAGCTGAAATCATGAACAAAACTTAAACACACAATATAGACACGCATAACGACTAGTATCGCCAAAATATTTTATATTAACGTTTCCATCTCCATATACATCCGTGTGTATGTTCATGCGTTTGCTGTAACTGTATTACTATAAGTGTATATCATTGACTGATGTTGTTCTTAGGGGGTTTAAAGGCAATCTGCGGCGCAAGATCAGTAATACATGAGGGTAAGGATAATTGGGAAAAGAGGTACCCGTAGAAAATCCTGATGAGAACCAACGACCCGAGAAAGCTACTGGAAAACATTCTCAGGTACCCATATTAGACGAACCCCAGACATTAACCAACGTTGAAATGGTGTAATGGGCCTTGACGATGAGCTCTTTAGACCACTCAATACATACAATCAACGTCATAACTGACATTGTAAGTTTCCGCATCATTTTTCGTATCGTATCGTCTGTTACCTCTTTCAAATGCAATAAATATTGTAATATTTATACTTCCTTAGGATTGTAATTGTATTGTATTCATGGCGTTTCTTTTGCATGTTCTGTCCGCTACGCTCCTTCCTCTCACATGTATGAAGCTGTCAATATTTCAAATTTTCTAAAAACTAGGAGCTTTTTCTTAACTTTAATAAAACATAAAACTTAATTCTGATAAACAAAATGAAAGTAAACATTTTAAATTTGTAAATAAAATTTGCCATAAGTGTGGGAATTGTGAGGTTGCTGGATTTAGAAGTTTGCTGTAGATACGATATTTATGGGCTAATTCCTAATGTGTATGTCAATGTCGTTATATAAGTGAATTTATTCATCTTAAATTATATATAAATTGTCGTAAAATTTAATATAATATAGCTTAACCTAACTCTATCCAATTTTTATTATTGATTGCTCTGTATCTTAACTGCTATAAAGAAACGTCCAGACGAAAATTGTTCATCGTTCTAGACTTTTACAATGGTGGCCAGTTACTAAATGGTTTACGAATGTGGTCATGTAGGAGCATTTATTCAAATGAAACTAAATATTAATTGTTGTTCTAAACGTTAAAGTATTTTCACCAATGCTGTATAATAAACCCAAGTCTATTTCATCATGATTGTTGAAGTATGGTAGCCAAGTACTAAACGTGGTAAAGAAAAGAGAACGTCGGGCCTATCATGGCTATTTTAGTAATGGGTGTCACATTTCAGCATTTAATTGCACATATATTTAAATGGTGATTATGCACTTTGTTTGGAATCTCATATATCCGTGTTCCTTGTGGAGGGTCATTATTTTACACTCCCTAAGATATATGTTCTGCAGAACCTATGTTAAGTTACGTGTACATTTAAGAACATGGTCAAAATAAAGGTATGATCCTATTACAATCCGATTGTATGTAGAGCGCTATGATATCACACTGAAAACAGCGTGTTGGGAACGTAAATTTGTACTCTCCTGTCATTTATTATTATTGATCCGATTTCCACTTGTCTTCAGCTTACTACCTTCCTTCTTTTGTCAAAGTCCATACCTATCAATAGTTATGTTATGGAAAGTTATAGATAACATTTACGGTACAGAAAAAGCAATCGAAAGTCAAAGTTGAAAATATTTTAGTTAATCTATCTTAGTACTCAATGTAACAACAAAATAAATAATATTCAATTTGATTAAATGTGCCTACATGAGCACATTGACATGCACATTAAATATATAGCCAACGAAAATGTACCATAATCTACGGCTCTATAGACAAAATATACAGAGATAAACACATATTCTTAGAAATGTCTAAATTGAAGCCATGTATCACTAGCAATTACAAAGAGAACTGAATATGATGAATAATTGTGAATTAAGTGCCCTTAAATGTCGCCCATTGTATACCGTGACAGGAAAGGGAAGTCCTGACGATTGTGTAGCTATAAGTGGCATAGTGCACGCTGGCTCAATGGACTTGAATTCTAAACAGAAGAAAAAACATATAATAGATTTAATAAACATACTTTCTGCGACATATTTATTCATCGTAATTACTATATCAGGTAAGTTTTACATTTTAAATTCGTCCCGTAAGTGAATGATGTCTACTGATGTATCTCCGTGAACTTTCAGCTCAGTGTCATTTAGATGTAATTCAACGCCATTCTAATCGACCTTCAGCGTAATACATCTTATTAAAGGAGTGCTGAAGCATGGTTGTTTCTTTGCGTCAACGTTTTCGCTGCTGCGTGACCTGTGGAAGAGTCGATTTGTTTATTAAGAGTAATGAGTTGATTATTCGGTAGTCCTCGGCCATATTGTTGATGCCTCCCTGAGATTTATTTTGCTGTTTTAATCAGGTCAGACAATAAGCTTCTGGCAGCAACTCTTTCATTTTGGTTTGAAATAAAGATTGTATTCTTCATCTGATAATTTATAGCACAAGAACGGACATTTTTCAGAAGTATCAAATACATTTTTAAATATATGGCATGCCTAATTTAAAAGTAAATGAATTTGTATTATCAGATGCTTCCTTATTCAAAGAAATATTCCATTCAAAGAATTATTCAATTAACAGTAAGTGTTAGTACAGTTATATATATATATATATATATATATATATATATATATATATATATATATATATATATATATATAATAAACAGAAAGTGGACTTTACAAGGAGAATACTTGATATTATTATATTTTCATTTTTTCCCCGTTAACTTTACATTGTCAAAATCGTTCAGTATTACCCGATAATGAACTCGATAATGAACTCGCGCGACACTACACATATAGTATTCACGTGCATAAAGGAACTACTTTCTATGTAAACAAACAATGAACACAGACGCCAGCACTTTTGATTTGTACACAAATCATGTACACTCGCGTAAGAGGCTCTTTACGTTGTGATTGTTTAAATTTGTTTCTGAATGAACTAAAATAGATGTTTCGTGCACTGTCAATTACAAGCTGCTTTGGCACATTCCGCGTTGATATAATGTTACGGATTTAGGCTAGCTACATTATATAACAGACGCAAGATAAGGTCCTTACAAATAACATACAAGTGACAAGTCATATTCTCTCTTCTTTAGCTGGTGATAAGAATGGCAAAATAAAATATACACACAGTTTTACATCCTGAATTTCCTCAAAATGTGTTTTCTTAATTCTGCAAATCCGAATTGCATGAGCCATGTCATAGGTTTTCAATCTGATTACAGATTTCGAAATTGCGCTGTAATTTCAATGATAGGTGCAACTGCACCCTCCTTACTGCACTCAAAATGAAATAAGCATTAAATTACATAGCGTCTTTTTGATAATTGCAATTGAAAGACTTTATATTTTTCTCGCATTATGATTTTAGACATTCGATGACAGAAACAGAAACCCATTTGCAGATGTCAACACGCTTCCCCCTAGCTTATTAAATCTCATGTATTTCATGTGGGATCGTCACATACAAATCCAGTCAATGATCACGAAAGTTCCTAGAATCCAGAAAAATACCAAAATCTATTCATTCCACATCAAATGGAAAAGTTGTTGCAATGCACATTCATTCACAATATGACTCCAAATTTGAATTTTAACTAGACATGCCATTTTCTTTTGAAAGTTATGTCGAGCGCGAGACTAAGTTCAAATGTATCTGGGCAGAGTTATGTGCGCAGTAACAATGTTGATTTGGGTAATGATGAATATGCGCTTGTGTATTTAGTTTGGAATGCGGCATACATTCATTTACGTTGTTTCTTGTAGTTCATTGTGTTTGTAGAATTAAACCTTAGGTAGAATTTAAAAAATGAGCATATAATAGAAAGGTTACTGCATTTGTATGGGAAAATATGAACTCGCTTTGTCGGAAGGATATACTGCACTCCCTTGGTCGTGTAGTATTCCATCCCAAAACTCGTTCATATGTTCCCATACAAATGCAGTAACCTATAAATACTAGCTATGTCAAAGCTAAGACCCATCTGGAAAGACAAGAATATCTGTCTGAAAACTAAAATCAGACTATTGCGAACTCTAGTCATCTCAATCTGTTTGTACTCATGTGAGGCATGGACCCTGACAGCAGAATTACAACGAAGAATCCAGTCACTTGAAATGAGATGCTACAGAACCATCCTTGGCATCTCTTACATGGACCACATCACAAATGAAGAAGTGCGTAACACCATCAGGCGCGAAGTAAGCCAATATGAGGACCTTCTCACCACCGTCAAAAAGAGAAAGCTGAAATGGTATGGCCATGTCACTAGAGCCAACAGTCTATCCACAACAGTTCTGCAGGGTAGCGTCCAGGGTGGCAGAAGGAGAGGTAGAGAAAAAGTGGACTGAAAACATTACAGAATGGACCAGGAAAAGTTTTGAGGAGACACAGGCATTGGCACATGGTCGAGACAAGTGGAGGGAACTGGTCAGATGTTCAGCAGCACAGTGCCTCAACGACCACACTAGGTCGTGAGACTGATGATGATGATGATAAATACTATGCAGAATTAATATTTAGTACAAGGAATGCTTTCAACCAGGTTGGGGAATTTTAATTTGCACTCTACGAAGATTCGAACCCGCGTCCGTCGGTAAACGGCACCCATCGCCTTGACTGCACCAACCAGCCCACATTCCATCATGGATACGCACAAACCACCAAAATATGATGCAACTTAGTGGTTGTTATATGAACTGTACGCGGTTGTGGCTCTGCATAGTTGTTGTAACATTAGTTGCATGACGTATATACAATAATAGTTCCTGTTCACACAACCCATTTTAAACTTGTCGATCAAATACTTTTGCTGCTTTTAATAAGGTATGGTTAATATGTTGTGTGTTTACACATGTACTTGATAATCATCACAAAATAAAGTGCAGTTTATTTTACTCTACTTATATTTTGTGCAAATCCGCTACCAGTTTCTTTATCTGTACTCGTAGTCTTTTAGATGTAATTCATCTTATCTGTGCTCGGTTTTTTTTCTTAATTTCCCCAGCACACTCTTGAAATCAGAAATGCTAATTATTATGTTCCCTTTAGCTACCAGATACCATTTACTAATGAAGTTGAGCATAATCTGTGACGCTACAGCAGTTCTGAATAAACAGGTATCCGTTAATTATGTTAATGTTAATGTAATAGTATTGATATCGGTATAGCCCCGACAATAATTCTGATTGGTTGTTGTTGCTGTGATTCCCGCTACACCTTAACCAAAAGTTGTTGTAACCGCAGGCCCACATTTAGCATGTACAACCAAATACGAGGGTTTATATTTCATTATTAGCACGGTAACTTTAGTGATTTCCTCTCGCAAAGTTTGCTCAGCTTCAGTTATTTTCTCTCGTTGATAACACTTAGGGCCCATCATAATTATTCAATAGATAATACAATTGCGTGTTACAAATGGTCGTCAGTACAACCTTGATCAGGTGTAACACGTGCACATGCTTTTTGTACAGACAATTACCTTTTCCTTTCTGACACAGCTGTCATAAAATAATATAAAATAACTGCTTGGGACATATTTAAGTCTGCGAGGATTGATAGCGTAGCGCCCTTTTAGTTTAAAACCCAATCAATTGTCTCTCGAAATGATGCATTTAATCGACAGTTCTTGTCGTCATCAAATAAATGTTACCCAAACATGTGCTTTGTTGTTGAACAACAGCTGAGATCGTTTCGTTTTACTGGAGTCTATGCTGGTTAACACATTCTTTGGTGAACGCCACCGGGGTGGATGAAGCGGTGAATTCCACTTCATTGTTGTAGAAACAATCCCTGAATGTGTTCGCACCTGGTATTGCCGCCAACGATTAAGTGTTTTCACGTTCTAATGCTAATACACCAAGGTGACCGCGACTTGGTATTGGTACATCAGTGTGGTCCCAACATCCAACTTCTGCTTGACCCGTAACAAGATTAAATACAATGGTCTGGTAACACAATGTTGAAGAAGACATTCGTCAAAAAGCGAAACAAACTTACTATCAATTTTTTCATCCGATAGTAAATGGTCAAACACTTCGCTCGTAAAATCCGCAACCTCGTCCATGGAACTGAATTTTATCTTTGCGACCAACAACAACGAAATTGTATATGCTATCGATTTTTAAACAATATGAGGTAAAATCCACAAAGTCGTTAGTTATCATTATTGTCAGTGAACCCCTCTTGACACTAACATCGACTACATATAATGACTATGATCCAGACTCAAACACTTTTAAATGTGAGATTTAGGTGAACGAGAGCCATTCCCAACAAGAGCGAGAAAGGTCGATCATTTCTTATACCGATCTTTTTTATTTCCTTTCCTTCTCTGGTTAAAATTTGTCCACATATGCCACCAAACGTTGTTACGGGTTGTGTTGCGGGCACGTAAGCGAGTTGTTCATCCAGGTAGCGTTTTTATGCAATTTTTAGTATCATCAATATACACTTCAGTAAAAGCAAACGACACACCTCGGTCACTGACTTCTACGTTTTCAGTTATTTCGACCATGTTCTTTGCCACAGCGTCTTTCAACTTGAGCATATCATCTTGAATGTCAAAATTAAACCTTTGATTTTTCCAGGTCAATCTTCAAAATCAGAACTCATCACGATCAACACTAACAACAACCCAGCTAGTGAACTCGTTCAAATCCGCTTTGATTGCATGCCTGCTCAGATGCATATCAGCACTACGTCGGGTTGTGCAAAGTCCGAAATATTACTAGTCGTTTTGTAAAATATTAAACGTATTTTAATATGCCATCAATAAGTAACTGAGGGGTTGGGATTCGGGAAGCCAGTGCATACAACGCTTACACAACAAGATGACTGCATAGTCGAATCTATCGGTGGTTGTCGTCCATGTAGGTTTCTAGTGCTCTGTTAAATACGAACCTTCAACTAGAATTGCAAGTCAATATGAGTCGATATACAAACGACGTCTTGTTATCATCATGTGTACAACCCTATGGGTATTAGGTCATGCTGTTAAATCCAGGTTCATAATGCATGTTCCACGTGTGCGTGACACCATTAGATGCAAGTTAGTCTCGCACAATGACAGGTCAATCGACGGATTAACTGCGCGGTCTTCTGCGTGCTTCAAGAGTAATCTACTACTTCTTCCAGATGCTACTCGGCGATTTATTTCCAGTAATTAAACTCCATTTCTTTTGGTACTCTCATGCGATCTCCAACTGCTTTTCGAGCGAGATTTCTAACGCTGTTCCGAAAGCCCCTAACGGTGTGTACACGCTGAAGTCACTGAAATTGTTGCGAGGAAGAGAAAGAATCCATCAGTCTTTTGCATTTATGTCACCTCTGTTTTCGACAATCTTAGCACCAGCTAGTGCAATGTTTCCTCTTGCTATTAATGCAACTTTAATTGCATTCAATTGAAGCATCCTCTGTGTATTATTTAATGCACTTGGAAGATATTGTAACTTTAAACTGTCTTCCTTAAAAAAGGAAATAACTTTCCTTTACATCAAGTACTTCTAATAATAATGACCTTCACGAAAACTGTTGTGCACCTCATGATGCGTTATACATTTTTCTAAAGTAGCCTTTACACGAGTGTGTATATTAAACTGACTTTAACCCTTCATATATTGCAATGATATTCACTTAGGCATCGGAGCTATCAAGTGATGTGCGACGATGGCACAAGTGATGACGATAAAAGGGCTGAGGCAGAATCGTCCTGCAAATGTAAAATAAATATATAGTTGATGTTCAATTTGCCGTGTCTTTTATATAAAAAATGTGAGATTGATCCAGTTGACTTCTGTATACTAAAACTTATTGCAAAATATATCGAATTTTCAATCGCGGTCCGCATATAGCGATGTATCGATACCTTGATGAATATATTGGATACCGTATTTTGCAGTTTAACCATTCAATATAATGTATAAAAAGTCATTCTGCATATCTCTCCAGGCTGAAACAGACTTCCAATCAGAACAAAAGTTTGAATACAAGTCCATTTTTAATTCACGCTTGTCCATAAAGGGACTATATGTCACACATTCTTCCTCTTTGTGTCAAAAGTCGATGATTATTTTACATTTAGTGATTTACTATATCAACAGGCTTGTAATCCATGAAAGATTCAGAGGTATGCAGAATAAAGTAATGTTTGCGATTTGTGCTTCATGTTTATCAATGATATTGATCAAGAGTTTAACTTTATTCATCTTGCCGCTCATTTAAAACCATTGTGGAACAGTAATCTCAGATTATTTTCTGTCTTGTCTGTTATATCAGCTTATTGCAGGTAACTCGAGGGTCTAAATAGTTTACATGAGCAAGTATCTCTCACCACATTCTCATTTAAATGTACACAATGTAATTATTTGTTCCAGTAATATCTTCTTATAAGTCCTGTCTGTGTTTCTGATTTATTGCATTATTTGTATAACTTTCATGGGACTTAATGAGATATGATCAAAATAAAAGAGTAAAAGAGTAATATTTTCGTGATTCGTATTGTAATATGGTATGTGTAATAGTGTTTTATTGTCACACATGTTACAAAACATAGGCAATACTGGCATGCCTGTGATATGAGGTACGATAACATATATTCAGATAAATTTATTTATATCATAATATCTCTACTAGGCTTACAATCGTTAAAATAAAAACGAAAATTCGACTGAGATTGTTGTCCTTACTGTCGTAATAATGAACAGAGAAGCAATTGTGCATACAGTGGAAATGTGAAGAACAATCAGGCGACTCGAGTATGAGAAGCACAACGCAGAAAAACATTGGTCTACATAACATTTTAAACGAATTAGTTTTCTTATCTACCTTTCCTGCAGATTCCCAATATTAGATTTTTATGGTTTGTTAAGGAGAATTACATTTGGCTTTAGCACATGTTTTATCAACAAAATGATGATCTTCCAAGGTTCCCAGAGAAGAACATGACACTACTGCGAATAAAATAATATAACAAACCTAGGGTAGAAGCTATATGTATGTATGCATCTTTCCTTTATAAGTGACCGTTTCATTATGTGGAATGGGCAGTGGGCAGATGTTTATTAAAACGTATAATTCGCCAATTGTTCGGAGCAGACATAATGTACTGCATGGACTAGCCTTGTAGAATGGACAGTCGCTAATTTCTTAACATTTCTTAACACAGGAATTATCTGGTTATTTAAAGGTTTACGAGTTTATTAACTTGAAATAGGAATAATTCTTTGAATTGCAGGTAGATTCGAGCGTTGTATTGGTTGGTGAGACTTGCTCACGTTATAAGTGGAGATCTTTCTTTAATTCTGATTTTGATTACCCAATATCTAGTCTCGTTCTCTGCACAGGTTTTGATACTCAGTAAAGCAGCAAAGAATTTAGTGTAACAAACCGGACCATATGCCTCTTGTTAGCACAGTTGGAATATCGCTTCTATACTTCTTTGCTATTCAGAGTTCTCGACTGTAGTATATCGAACAACCTGACTTTTAACAGTTTATTACTTTCTGAAGTTTTGAAAATTCCCCGTGGATCCATTGAGTGCACAATTATTGACAGTATATCTGCGATATGTGTCTTTCTCGCAGTTGTTGGAACTGGCCAGATAGAAAAGTAAGTCAACTAATAGACCTACGTGATTCGACTGTTTGAAAACTTTGTACTATATTCAGTATTGTTTTAGATGAATAAATCAATATAATTGCTGAGTCAAATATAAATCATGGAAATGTGTATCTCAGTATACGGCGTGCCTTCACTATCTTTCCATTGATTTATTCTAGGCCATTCATCCTAAGTAATTATACAAGAAAGGTTGACTTTAATATATGTATATCTACCTGGAACGACCAAATAGTCGTATTTAATGAAGAAATAACATAAAAACCTTGCCATTTTTTGTGGCATATTTATGAGTAAATTATAAGCTGAATATTTGATTTTATCGCTACGTATGCAAATTTTACATCGCAGCCGATAGCGATTACTTTATATGTAAGAATGTGAAATTTAAACTTTTGTTATTAGTACATTTTAATAAAAATCACACTAAGCATTTTAAAGGTGAAGTTCATTTTTTCTAGATAGTCGTATACTATTTATAGATACAAGATGGCAGCCATCGCTTAACCGGCTTGAAGCAGCTGTTCCTTTTTTTAGTGCTGTTTTCATGATATTTGTGCTTGTTGCCTGTCTTCATCTAAGTTATTGTGTTCATTATGTATTGGCTGTTCAATTCGTATGTGTTTCTTCATCTCTTTGTTTTGGAAATGAGAACAATTAGACTTTTTCTGAGCTGTCTTGCACCACTGTTGTTGAACAAACCGCCATCCCGTGATACTCGTCAGTCGACCCGTTTATGCTATGATGGACCTTCATTAATTGCTTTAATTGATCACTTCTTGGCTCTCCACACTACATTCTGCTCTAGACTAAACGAACTGGCACTACAGTCATCATTACCTAAATGTAAACAGAAGCGAAAAAAGAAACGTTGTTTCAAACCTGGCAGGCGTAGAACAGGAAGAAGAATTCCGTTTATCTCTCTTATTTCCGCTCAACAATTTGAAAATATTTCGACCATTAATTTAGATAACCTAATTCAAATCCCTTTTAATTCATCAACCTTTGTGTCAAGTATCCAAGAGATACCTCCGCGTATTGCATTATTCAATGCCCAGTCAGGAAGACCACCGGAAAAGCGGACAGAAATATTTAATTTTATCAAAGACAAGAATAGTGGCGTCTTTTTCCTGACAGAAAAATATCTAAAAACATCAGGCGATGAAACCAAGTGTGCGGATCTAACACCCGCTGGTTACTCCATCAAGTAGTTCCCCCGTAATTCTCGCGGAGGTGGAATTGATGTCATCACAAAGAAATCCATGATCAAACGTCTGAGCCACACCACAACATTCAATTTCGACCAAACATCGTTTAAACTAGTCCAAACCACACTCACACTGGAGCAAAGGTCAGTCCATTTCTTCTGCCTTTACCGCCCTCCACCTAGTAGAAAAAACAAGCTGGCTGATTCTCTCTTTCTCAAGCAGTTTCCGAATCTCCTGGACTATGGAAATTCGATAGGTGGCAACCTGATTATTCTGGGGGATTTCAACTTTCACTTTGACTGTCCCGGAAACCCAAAAACATCAAAACTCATAGATTCCATTAATGTTTTCAACCTCAGACAGTCAGTTAACCATCCCACCCATAAACATGGTCACATTTTAGACTGGATTCTTAATAGACATGATGATAACATTATACGGTCCTCACTGGTATCCCATGACCTTGCATCAGATCTCCTCTGCATTATATGCCATCTTGACGTATCAGTCCCTAACCCTCCACCTTTATCTGCTACTAAGAGAAACCTCCGTATGATAAATAAAACCAAATCAATGCACGACATCCAAGCTAGCCTAACAACTTACTTGCCTCCTACGTCACAACATCTCGATAACTGCCTACGTTCATTGCTCGACAAACATGCCCAAGCTACCAAGTGCAGAGTATCAATTCAAACGTGTTATCCATGGTATAGCAGTGTTAAGGACCAGCTACGCACTGTTAAACGAGGCTGGCGTAAAGCTGAGAGGCTTTGGCTTTCCAAAAGACTCACTATTCATAAGCAGATCAAAGAAGCCGCTACGAAGAATGTCACAAATATAGTCCATGCAGCGAAATCAGCCCACTACCATGCTAAAATTATGGAAAGTTTCAGCGGCGAAGAGCTCATAGAGATTACTAACAAGCTAATGTCAAGGAACAAATCTACACCACTTCCAACTACCTTCTCTCCAGTCGACCTTCCGGACATATTTGCAAATTTCTTCTGAGACAAAGTACAAACCATCAGAGGTAAGCTTGACACCACAATTTCAACTGACTCGTCGTCACCATACAGTTGGGATACAGAATTTGAGCGGCAACTATTAGCAACATTTGAACCTGTCTCTATGGATTTGTACGTACAATCCTGATGAAAAGTGCCCCAAACTCATGTGAACTTGATCCAATTCCAACATCACTGCTGCTTGAGTGCTTAGATCCAGTATTGCCTTCACTAACTGATGTTATTTATACCTTTCTCTCATCCGGGGAATTGACATTATTTTTCAAACCTGCAATTGTAAAGCCTCTGCTGAAGAAACCAACACTAGACCATAACGATTTAAAGAACTACCGCTTTGTTTCTAATCTCCCATTCATATAAAAAATCTTGGAAAACGTTGTTCTATCCCAGCTTGTATCTCATCTAAATTCAAACAGTCTTTTTAGCAATGTACAATCTACATATCGCCCTTGCAACAGCATTGAAACTACACTTCTAAAAGTAGTTAATGACATTCTCTCTGTGTTGGATAGCGGAAAGATTACAGTCTTCATTCCTCCTTGATTTATCTGCAGCATTTGACACAATAGTCCATGATATATTACTTCACCGTCTCCAGATTGTATTTGGCATTCATGATACAGCCTTAATGTGGTTCAAATCCTACTTGTTCAACAGGACACAAATTGTATCTGCAAATAGAATACACTCCAGCCCAGTTGACCTATGTTGTGGTGTTCCACAGGGATCTGTTCTTGGACCTGTTCTCTTGATTCTGTGCACTCAATCGCTCTCAAGTGTCATTTATCATCCAGTGTCTCACCAGCTGTACGCTGATGACACCCAAATGTAGCCACCCAACTGAATTTCATGCTACCATCCCAGGTGTAGAGAGGTGCATTTCTGATGTGAAATCATGGATGACATGTAACAAGCTGCAGATGAAAGATGCTAAAACGGAGTCCATTCTGATCACAACACAAAGTCTTTCTCATTCACATCCTTTACCTCAAACAATACATATCAGCAACACCAACATTAAATTCACACAATCAGTACAAAACCGAGGTGTTACTCTGGACAGTACTCTAACATTACACCAACATGTCATGAACATATGCAAGGCTGCATATCTTGAGCTGAGACGCATCAGCTCAATTCGCAAATATCTTTCAGTTCATGCCACTACAACACTTGTGTGTTCATTAGTACCTTTAGGACTGGACTATTGTAACTCAATTCTGTCTGGTTCATCTCAATATCTGCTCAAAAATCTTCAAAAAGTTCAAAACACAGCTCCTCGGATCATACTTACAGTACAACGATCAGAGGACACCTTGCCGTTGCACTGTACCCTTCACTGGCTATCCGTTCGATCCAGAATTAAACATAACATTTGTTCTCTGTGCTACGTTTAACTGTCGGACTCTAGTCAAACATACCTATCCGACCTCACCCTTGTGTACACACCAGCAAGATACTTACTCTCCTCTTCTGACAATCGTATACTCATTATTCCCACTATGAAAACAAAGTCATATGGACAGCGTTCTTTTGCATACCAGGGCCCAGCAACGTGGAATGAATTGCCCACTGAATTTAGACACAAAGACACGGTGATCACATTCAAGAGGGCTTTCAAATCTCACTTATTTCGACTGCAAGAACAAACTTAAAGACCTAATAATGTGTACTACCTTAAATATTCTCAGCGTGTTTTTTAATGTTTTCTAATTTCATGTTGTTTGTTTTTGTAATCCTATCATTATATATTTTTATCTTATAGGTGTTTTCTAATGTTGTAAAGCGGTTAGAGCTTCTAAAGATTAGGCGCTATACAAAGTTCTCATTATTATTATTATTTCGATACGATATTCTCTCTCTCTCTTTCTTTCTCTCTCTCTCTCTCTCTCTCTCTCTCTCTCACACACACACACACACACACAACATATTATATAGATTTGGAGTCGTATACTATTTCGATACGATATTCTCTCTCTCTCTCTCTTTCTCTCTGCCTCTCTCGCTTTCACTCTCTCTCTCTCTCTCTCTCTCTCTATCTCACTCTCTGTCTCACACAAACACACACACACACACAACATATTATATATATCTGGAGTCATTGCCGTAAAGCAGAAGTAAAATATACATTGATAAATGTAATCGACATGAAGAAAATGTGGCCGTGGATACTTCATATCTGTATCACAGAATTAGGCGAAACAATAACTTGGTTTTGCCTTAGAACTATTTGACTATTTGTCGGTGTACATGCGTACAACGTTATCTAGGGTGAATAAGTATTTTTTTTCCAGTTAGCAGGGATCACGGTAGAAACACATTTCCTAACCGGAACGGTTGATGCCCTTTGTATGGTAAACCCTATTTACGATCTGACGATCGGCAATCTTGAAGGTTCCCGTCTTCCAACCATGGCAGATTTCAGGATACATTTGGCCCAGGCAAACCCGACGAGAGAAAAACGCATTTCAGAAATTAATAGTCCCTGAATCAATCTCCGGAATTTCGCGTGATGAATTCAAACGTTTACAAGAACGTGACGAATCCATCAAAACTATTATTGAGAAGATACTAAACACTGCAAGGGTGGGGACGGCTCGAGATCCTTTCGGAGGAACGAGCTAATTCATAGGGAGTTTATCACTCCGGAGTGTAAGAGGTTTTGGCAAGTGGTTGTACCCCAGAGATCCAGATCTCAAATACTTAGGGTGGCACATGAGTCTAGCATGGCAGGACACCTGCGTAAGGCGAAGACCACCAGCAGAGTAGTCGCTGAATTGTACTGGCCTGGTGTTAATGGCGATGTCACGCGGTTCTGTAGGTCTTGTGTCGTATGCCAGAAAACCGTATATAAGGGAAGGGTCACAAGGGTGCCCTTAGGACAGATGCCATTAATAGATACACCGTTCAAAAGAGAGGCGGTGGATATTGTAGGGCCAATACAACCAGTTACCGAAAGGAAGAACCGGTATATTCTTAGCCTTGTGTATTACGCAACCAGATATCCAGAACGGGTGGCTGAAGCATTGGTTGACATCTTTTCAGTATGGTAGGGATGCCAGAAGAAATCCTTACGGATTGTGGTGCCCAATTCACCTCCAACCTCATGGGTGAAATAAGTAGGCTGTTATCCATCAAACAGCTAAACACTACCCCATATCATCCGATGTGCAATGGACTGGTATTGATATTTAATGGTACCCTGAAACATGTGCTACTAAAAATGTGCGCGGAACGTACGCAAGACTGGGACCGTTATTTGAACGCGGTTCTGTTCGCGTACCGTGAACTACCGCAAGAAAGTTTAAGGTTTTCACCCTTCGAATTGCTGTACGAAAGAACAGTTCGAGGCACGATGCGGTAACTACGCGAACTATGGACAGGTAACGTCGTGAATGAGGAAATAAAAACTACCTACCATTACTTCTTAGATCTGCGAGAGAAACTAGAAAGTACAGGCCAGATGGCACGTGATGAATTAATGAAATCGGGACGCAGATATGCCAAGTATTATAACCGCAGAGTGCGAAATAGGAAATTTCTTGTAGGAGATCAGGTTATATTGCTTCTTCCTACTAGCACAAATAAGTTACTAGTCCAGTGGAAAGGTCCCTACGAAGTTAAAGAGGTCAATAATGACATGGACTATAAAATTGACATATTAGGTACTTTAAAACCATTCCATGCTAACATGATTAAGTTGTACATCAAGGGACAGAGCGACAATGTATAAAAGGGGTCTTAAATGTGGTTTGTACGTCAGTCATCGACGACGGCTTGGGAGAATCAGAACAGGTTGTACATCCTTGGTAGACCTCAAAATTAAACTGAATACATCTGACCCCATAAGAATCAAAGGCTATCCGGTACCATACAACGCACGAGAAGGTGTGGACGAAGAGGTGAGTAAAATGTTCGATCTCGGAGTGACTGAACCCTCCAACTCGCCATGTTCTTCTCCCGTAGTGCTAGTCAGAACAAAAGATGGGACGAACCGATTCTGTATCGACTTCCGACTGTTAAATGAAATCACGGTGTTCGATGCATAGCCAATGCCAGATATGAAGGGTCTATTTGCGAAGTTGTCGGGCTACCGATGGATTTCCAAACTGGATCTGTCCAAGGGATATTGGCAGATTCCCATTGTCCAAGATTCCCGTACATTTACAGCATTTGCGACCCAGAAAGGATTATATCAATTCAAGATAATGCCATTCGGGTTAGTAGGTGCCAGTGCCACCTGTTGTCGTTTGATGCGCAAGTTGCTAAGAGGTTTAGCAAGCGTTGATACCTTTGTAGACGACATATTCGTGTACACGAATACTTGGAGTGAGCACATATCCGTCTTGGGGAAACTCTTCGATAGACTCCGCAGATCGTACCTCACGATGAGACCCACTAAATGCAGTATTGGCTATACAGATTTAGATTGTTTGGGTCATAGGGTCAATGGTTCGGGTCAGTTGAAACCTCACTCCAAGTAAGTGGAAGCGATTAGAAACGTACCAAAGCCAGACAACAAAACGCAAGCTCGTTCATTTCTAGGTCTAGTTGGGTTTTATAGAAAATTTATACCAAACTTTGCAGTCATTGCTAGCCCACTGTCTGATCTGACAAAGAAAGGGCAACCAAACAAAATTGACTGGGGACAGCCACATGATAGAGCTTTTTGCGCGCTGAAAGAGAAACTAATCAGTGCACCTATATTAAAATTGCCAGATGTTAGCAAACCCTTTATTTTAAGAACAGATACGTCTGAAACTGGGTTGGGAACAGTTTTATTGCAAGAGCAAGATAACAATAAGTTACCAGTAGCTTACTCGAGTAGGAAATTGCTACCCAGGGAGAAAACCTATTCCGTTATTGAAAAAGAGTGTTTGGCCGTAGTGTGGGGAATTGTGAAGTATCATGCGTATCTTTTGGGGAGAGATTCCGTTCTCGAGACTGATAACCAACCCCTATTGTATTTAAACAAGGCCAAGGTCACTAACGCTCGATTGATGCGTTGGGCGCTGACACAACAACCTTATCGCTTCCGTGTAGAAGCAATAAGAGGAGTTGAAAATATAGGGGAAGGCTACTTTAGTAGGGCATGATTGGAAATTTGGATAATCCTTTTACCCAGTATAGAATATCTAGATTGCAGTATAACCAGTGTAAATATTGCAACATATCATTAGTAGTTATTTTTCTTTTATTCTGTGAGGGTTTGTTAATAAAAAAGTGTACATTGTATTCTCTATGGGGGGAGGTATTGTCACAGAATTAGGCAAAAGAATAACTTGGTTTTGCCTTAGAACTATTTGACTTTTTTTTGGCGTACATGCGTACAACGTTATCGAGGGTGAATACCTGTTTTTTCCAGGAGCAGCAGAGAGGGCGAATCCCACAAAGTATTTCGCTTAACAGAGCCTTCTATCGAGAACATTTTAGATAGAGATATTATTTTCACAAAACAAACCCTCTATTCAGAAAACATGACAAAATGGGCTTTCTCTGCTGACTTGAAGGGTTATCTCATGAAAATATCTACCTATACAACTTATTCTGTTAATGCAAGGGTCTATATTGCGAAAACACTCGGGTTTGTTTAGTCCTCTCTGCTGCTTTAAATCATGTCTGGAAAATATCCTGACAGGGTTTGCCTGTTGTCGCCGTCTCTGCTGCTGTCTAGTTAAAAACTGTATCTAACCCAACTCGATACCGTGTTCGAGGGTCATGTAAATTTATTGTTACAAATCCATGTAGTTTGGACTGAGCACGACTAAAGAAATTTCTAAATTTATTTATATCCATGTCGCCGCTGCACCAAGTCTGATGTATATTTCGTAACGTGTGCGTGTCGACTCCGTTTAACACCGCAAGAATATTACAGTTATCTCTGATCACTTTTGGTATTTGTGTATATCGTTGAGTTACATAAATCACATCAGTGTTTTTATGTCTGCCGCGTGAGAATATCCTGGCAGGGTTTGTCTGTTTGTCTAACATTACATCATCGTACACGACTAAATTATTTACACTTCCATCAATATCATCAATACTCGGCGCTTCATTGATATCAGTGATAAATTCAACGACGTCTTTATCGTCCTCACTTATAACTTTTGCACTTTCGTTAAAATCTTTTATTACGTCATAGCACCGCTGATCGTCCACAGACGGAGCTATCAAATACAACTTATCCCACTTCATCCACTTCATTATTAAATTTAACAACAACTGTGTCTTACCCGACCCAGATGGACCTATAATAATCATTCGAATTGAATTTGGTAGCACTGAGTTATGTTTGATTGGCTGTCGTCGTTTTGTAGCAGAAAAGTCAGTGATCTCCATTAGATATATTATAAAATAATATGGATTTATATTGTGTGAAATGTAGAACACGTACCCCAACTGCAGACATAACAACCACTACAACAAAAAATAATCGATCTGCGCTTACAGGCAAGTGTGAACGTTGCGGCACAAAAAAGTTCAAATTTATTCCGTCGAGTAAAAAAAAAGGAGGTGATATCGCAGCTAAGTTAACAAAGTTACCAGGAGCTCCATGGGCGAAATACCCAGGAGAAAAACATCTTCCAGGATATAATTACTGTGGTCCTGGAACCCGACTTGATATCAGACTTGATGCCTTAGATCAGCCCAATCCAGGTGAGTATCCGATAAACGCTATTGATAAGGCGTGTCATGCACATGATGTAGCTTACCGAAGTAAGGATTTGCAACAGCGCCATCTCGCGGATATGAAATTAATTCACGCGTTAAATGCCATCACTGATAAATCTTTCAAGGAGAGGTTAGCTAGCTGGTTAATAAAATCTGCAATTAAATCTAAACTTGTATTAGGTGCTGGTAATTAATTATAATGGAGTCGATTTATTATTCCCCAAAAGGATATTGGAGAGGTAGCGCAGCAATTAGTAAACTCTCTGAAGCAGCAAAAGTTACGCGAGCTACTGCTAAAAATTGGTTATCCCGACAGGCAATATGGCAAATTTATCTACCGCGTCCTAAACAAATTCACTTTGCACATTTTAATGTTAGTGTACCAAATGAAGTTCACCAAGCCGATATATTATTTGTTCTGGATCTCATTCACTCCTCTAGTGATTCGATCCGTTGTGGAAATATATAAATATCTTGTTTATTAAATTCCCGAACTCCCGTTTTACCGTTTAAATAAATTTCATTAGTTTCCGGATTTGACTCCGTATTCCGCTTCCGCTATTTTACTTACGCCTGGATTTCCTGAAAATCGTTCAACATACGACACGTTTTAAATCGACAGAACAGGACAAACTACTGTCAAGTAAGACTATATATCTATTCCTTTGTGCTCAGGAACATTATTTCGGACTGCTCTATGCATTAATTATTAGTTTACAACCGTCAGATGTGTAATTTCAATGTTTTGAATTGTATTTTCGTTTTCGTATGAACTGGACATTTCGTCACATATATATTTCGTCATGTAATTATAATTTTCCCTCATTTTTTGATCATATTGTAATAGCCCCTTACCTTATTTTCCAGTCTACCATTCTCCTGTACATCCATCGGGAATTTGAATAAATACAAGCCTCTACACTGAGTTGTCTTTGTTTTCACCTTCGCCAAGTGAGTCCATATGTACTAGGTTGCACTGTCTGGTCCGGCCAGAACATTATTTCTGCCACACGATACTATTAAAATCCGAAGACGTCAAAACACATACAAGTACGCGTTAACTGTAGTTGATGTTGCAAGTAGATACAAAGATGCGGAACCGTTAGCGACTAAAACAGCATCTCAGGTTGCTTCTGCGTTTGAACGAATTTATCAACGAGGACTTGGGCCACAAGGTGGTCTGCGATGGCCACAGCTGCTACAAGTTGATCCTGGCAAAGAATTTCAGGGTGCAGTATCGTCGTTGATGAAGCAACATAACGTTACCATCAGACGAGGGCATACTGAAATTCATCGTGATCAGGCAATTGTTGAACGATTTAATCGAACACTTGCTGGTGGTTATTTGGATATCAATACGCGAAGGAATTGATTCAGGATACGAGATCTCGTGAATGGGTGGCAAGATTACCAAATGTGATAACTGCATTAAATAATGAGATTACTCGAACAACCAACATGAAACCTGCCATGGCGATCACAAAAAAAAAGACATATACCCGTACAACGTGATTCTTCAGCACAGTCAATACTGGGTGATGTCACTGTGAGATATTTATATGAACCAGGTGAACTTGAAAAAGGTAAACGAAGAGCGACTGATCCTATCTGGAGTGTTACTACACATAAGATATCTAACATAACAAGATCCACTGGTAGACCAGCAATGTACAGGCTGGATTCGACTGCTCCTCAACGTGGATTCACACGTGAGCAACTGCAGGTAATTCCCGAGGACACACAATTACCACCGCGATCACTTAACTAGCGCCGGCGCCTCTACGTCGATTACACTCAAGACAGGTCAGCATCACATTATCACGTGTATGACCGCGACTGTTATCTTTTCTATCTACGGTAAATTGTCTTGAATTTTTATTCGAATACTGCCATAGCATTATACAATTACAGCTCACACAGTGATTATTCTGCTATTGTTTTAGTGTCATGATAAAATCAGTGTCGAGGTAGAAATCGTGATTATTTTCTTTTTTTTTGGTCACTCTGTTTGTAACCGGCTAGTTTTCTTTTTATTATGTCACCGCTGTTGTTTTCATTGTCCGCATTTGACTCTTCCAAGACAATCCTTCGCAGTTGAGATATTCTTCTAACTCTGGATACAGCTAAGTAAAATAAGTTTGACCATTCGATACGATCATCAACGATCCAGACAGTTGTATCAGAGATAGTCAGTCCTTGTGATGAATGAATTGTCGTTGCGTATCCTAGCGTCCACGGGGATTTATTCATTTTTAGTGCGTCTTTGACACCATTAATATCAACTAGTACAATATCATTCAATACTATATTCTGTTTCCTTGACTCTGTCCCAGGAATATCAACCTCTATATTCTGTAACCGCGTATCAGCTGGTCTATAACATAACGGCGTTGGCAACATTGGAAACTTTTCTTGTTGTAATTGAAATAGCTGTTGTTGAAGTGTGTCTCTGACTATCTTTATACTTGCCACTATCAAATCGTCTGGTTTCCATGTTTTCCAAAAGTCGCTCATTGAAGTTTCAGGAATCATCTCGCGCATGGTTTCGCATTGAAATTTATTCGGTTGTAATCTGATTAATTTTTTAAATTCCTTCAGCGTTGCATCAAGTGCTCTATGATCATCAGACACATCTTCGTAATCATCAACAAAATCTTTTAACCAATCATGTGGAGATACGCCGACAAACGTTGGTGGCTTACCGTGATCGCCGCACATTATCACTGCAATATTCGTTGTTAGCAGCCAATTCAGAAACAATTTTAATATATCTAACGACACTGTGCATATCTCATCCCAAATTATTTTCCCGGGAATATATTTTGTTCCCATTCGATCTGGAGTCCATGCACCGCCGCTGTATTTGAAAAAGCTGTGCCAAGTGCAAGAATTAACTCCTCGTTGTTTCATCTCCCTGGCGAGTCTGTGTGTAGGTGTTAGCACAATCATATCCGAATTTCGAAATAATTCAATCGCTCGAGTTGTCTTACCAGAACCGCCCGGTCCGTTCAAATAAACGGTTTTGTGTCTAGTGATTGGATCATACACAGATGGTGCAGAAGACATTTCTGATAATTCTGATTTACAATAATCATCCTTAATCGTAACATCAGCGGATTCACAATATCCATGTAACATCTCCGCTTTTATTCTCCACGAACTCCATGATTCATCAGCGCTTGTAAAACGAGCCAGTGATTCTGAGTATCTTTTGTTGATATAAAATGAATCCGTTGCAACTCTAACTGCAGTGTCAGGAAATCGATTTATCATTGATAGCAAATTTATAGAAATATAACCGAGCATCGAAGATCTTAAAAGTGTGTATTGAGGCGATTCTCCGTCGATATAACTTACAAGTGTGCCCAAGTTTTCCCCGTCGGACAAGAGCGCGTCCTCCCGATTACAAAATATATTTCTTGCAACGGCGTCAGCAATTATAAAATCTAGTTCAGCATCATCGATAATCAGCCGCGAGTGATGTAGTTTATGATCATATGCACCACCTTGAGTAAATTTACCGATTATTCTTCGTCCAAGATCTTTTGCTGTTTTTTCATTGTTGCGGATTTTGATCTCGAGAACTTTAGGAGCTTCACCGACAATGACATGCATGGGAGTATTTGGACTCTCTCGTGCGTACTCGTCATAGACATCGCCTACACTGATACGCTCCAGTGTTGGTAACCAAACTGAAGTCTGCGGTCGATATGATATGATTGCTTCACTGACCGTTAACGATACCAGTATTCGGCTGTCAAGCATATATCGCAATAACACAACTGGTGCCCAACGCTCTTCACTAGCGTGTCTGCCAAACCAAACATAACAGCACGGATGAAGTCCCGCGGCAAATTTAAACGAAGTCACACGAGCAAATCCTGTCAAGTCAAAGTCGGGTAAAGGATCGTTTATAGCAACTTATGTCATCGACTTTGTGGGATGTCCAAATCGCTTAAAATATTCGCGGTACTCGCCGTTCCCAAGAATGCTTCCCGGGTAGCACGCAGTCATATCCACGGAAATCATATCCCGGTGGTCATACCGGGTATTCCACAGCCCGCCATGTCCATACTCGACACAACTCAATTGTGTATCCGAAAAAAGCTCACTTCGGGTTGGTCTCCACGAATTTCTTCCTCTTGCAGCGTGGGCGACAACACTCGGAACTATAAAACAATTAGTTAATAACTGATCGGTGTTTTCTTCGATTGCATATTTCTCTTCGAGTTTTTTCATTTGTTGTTGCAGAGACTCCGTCCGATATAATTCGCCATTGGGTTTTACAAATTGATCATACTCGGAATCTTCGGAACTTTTAAACAACCACATCGACACAGGGTCGGTTTTGCTTATCTGTTTAATAGCATCCAAGATGTTTCCGCGATAATATTTCACAACACGATCCCGCGGAAATATCGTAACTGCGTTAGTCCAAGCGTGAGCGTTATGATCAATGATATTTATTGGAGGTCCGTATCGATTATATTTCGATTTGTATAATACTTCCTTTGTTATCGTTGTTACGGTTATGGGAAATCTTAATGCTTTTTCTAGCTCGGCGACATCGTTTATTGACGCTCTTGTGTGTTTGACCCGCTCAGCCCACGCTGTTATTTTGGACTGTCTTAACGCAGTCAGACCGTTTCCCCGCATCGCATTTTTAAAATGTTCCATTACTCGCTCGGCTACACAATTCAGCTTTGACAATCTCATCGGGGTGAGTTTATCAATTTTTGGTTTCTTTATCGGATAGATTCCATAAATGACTGCGGTCACAGAATATGCTCGAGCGTAATATGGTTTATCAATCCCGGTCAGCGCTCCTGGTTTGGAATCGCTACTTAACAGAACAGTCTTTCCGCTAGAAAGGACAGGGTCGAGTTTATCACGGATAATCCACGTATCGGAATCTGCTTGCACAATAAAATTTATTCAGAAAAAATATTTCCGACTGCACTGATATCCATCAAAGAGATAATTGACAATTGTTTTCGCCCGTGCATCATTCATTGTAGCGTCGATGACAGAGTCGTCGCGGATAATTTTGAATGATGACCATACGTGAGATGCGCCGTCGTTGCGGAATTCTTTTTTGGCATTCCTGATAATATCAAACAGATCAGTCAGGGAACGTTGTCGTGAGTCAGGGGTTAATCTGTCAAGATCGAATCTTCCAGTGCCAATGGTAGATAATCTTTCAAATTCCTCCATATTATATTTAAGACAAATATTTAAATAAGAAAATATTATATATATGAATCATTGTAAGTGGCTTGGTACAAAATCATCAACCCCTTGTAATGAATCCTGCAGAGGTGAATTCTGCGGGACACATTCCCAAAGCGTACGACGTGGAAGTTTAGAACCAATACCGTGTCTGCGATGTGGTGTTGGGGTCAGGGGTAAAACACAGTTATGTGCAAATACGAAGGAAAACGATACCGTGAACTCAAGCGATATTGCAATAAAAAAAAATAACGATACCGCGTTGAAATCCGAGCGTGATTATTTAAATAAGTTTTCAGACAAATTATAAATTAGACAATCATATTATTATATAAATGAGCCAAGAATTTGTCCCACATCCAACCATTAAAAATTATCAAGCATCTCGCGAGGGAATAGTCAGAAATAGCAGGTTGAAAAAACCAGTTGGCGCTGTTAATAATTCTGGTTTTTTAATGTTTACTGCTGGGAAAAAGAGGTATCTCAATCATAGGTTCGTGCACGAGTGTTTCCATGGAGAGATCAAAGACGGTCTTGTAATTGATCACGTTGATGGCCAAAAACTTAATAACTCTCTTCAAAATTTACAGGCCATCAACCAGAGCGAAAATTCTGCACGAGGTGGCACTGGTAAATTTGTAAAAATTCCCAGAGCTGTCATATCTTTCAACATAAGTACCTGTGAAGAAAAAATATTTCACTCAATAAACTCAGCTGCCAAGTATTTCTCTATTAACTCCCGTTCGGTACGATGTGTGACAGATCAAGTGACCAAATCTGCCCTCTCAAAAACATGTGGACAGAAGATTATTTTTAATTATCACTAAAATCCGAGGATTTTCAATGGAAGATAACTCCGTTAAGTATATCTCATGCAATTAGTTCCCTCCCTTTGCGCAACACGCCTTGAGATGTCATTGTAGGTAAATTTATCCAGCGCGACTTAGCGGTATACAATTATTATTTACAGCTGGTCTATAACACTTCCGCGTTCACAGGTATTTTTCAAATCAGAATTTAAATTCAGCTTAGAATTTAAATTAACGACCACAGACGGGTAAAAGGGTCTCCGTGTACAGGTAACACGATCTCCAATTACTTCCCGTTGATTTTATCAAAGTGACTTCGTCAAAGTGATTTTGTCAACACCCGCGGGTATATAATATTTTTTTTGCACATATGAAATCTTTATTTTATTACAATTGTTCGGGTTTATGGTTCATCTGTTTTTTCCACACAATCATATTTAAGAAAAAACATTTTAAACATTTTAAACAAGTCACCACTGAGCTATTTTTGAACTTCCAAGTATCAGTTGGGTTATATACTATAGCGTCCGAATTATGTACGGGTTTCGAAACCCAACAAAGTTGCACAACTTTCCCCGTTATCGCCCCTGACGGGATGGTCTTTTGCCACTCCGCGGGATTGATTCGGGGGAGGGAGTGCAACTTTGTTGGGCGTAGAATATAACCCCGTATCTCTCTGTGCTTAGTTACTACTGTAAATACTGTACCGTCCCAGGATAAGTTAGAACTAAGTTGTATAGTGTAAATACAATGCTGTAAATATCCTTCTATATAGTGTAAATACAATGCTGTAAATATGCTTCTATATCCGTCCTACTGTAAATACTATATGTCTGTACCGTCCTAGGATAAGTTAGAATGAAGTTATATATGCAGTTGTAAATACTATGTGTATGTACCGTCCTAGGATAAGTTATATATGCAATTGTAAATAGTGTAAATACAATGCTTCAGGGTCAAACGACCCACATTTTTTCTTTTAAATATATAATATTTATATATATGAATTACGAAAATATCAATAATGTGATTGCTGCTATTAAAAATTTAGAAGAACGCGGATTTAATATATCACTAAATTCTGAAACAATTATGTCTGATTTTGAATCATTGCATGAAGCTAAATGCGCAGGGCGTTATATTCTTCCTGCTCAATATCGATTCATTAAAAAAATTCAAAATAATTTGAATAAATCGCTGGCTACCGTAGAAGAAGCACAAATAAATCAATTTGTTTCATTGTCTCGTGCAATTGAAAAGATCCGGATGGCATTGGCGGCCGAGTATGAAATGGAAAAAATAATAAATACTCGGGTAAGGAAATTAAAAAATGGTATGTCCCTTGATGAAATCAAGGACGATGTCAACGATGAAATCAAGGACGAAGTCAACGATGAAATCAATGACAAAGTCAACGACGAAGTCACTGACAAAGTCAATGACGACGAGGAAGTAAATATCTCACCTTAATTTACTTGGAAGTGAAATCGAAAGTAAAAGAAAAAATCACTTTTTTTTTACTTCCTTGATAAAATCAAGGTGATTTTATCAGCGAGATAGTATTTTTCTTAGTCGGTTGGGTTTAATGCAGGAATGTGCATAATTGAGAATTTGATCTCTGTCACATACAATTGAAATAATACGCTCTCGTCTGAGACTATCTAACTGTTGCTGTGTTAGTAAGATATGTTCATCTCCGTATTCATCAATGATGAATTTAACGTTAATTTCTTCTTGTGCAAATGCAGCCCTAACTGCTTGCTCGAGCACTTGTTTGTCATACACAAAAACATCGGTGTGGTGGTACATATAGATTTATATAAATCCAATCTAAGATCTAAATACGCGTATATATTCGAGGATTTGATGTACACTGCAATGCGCAATCACAACATGATCTTTTATCAATACTTGCAATTGCGCATCAGTCAGTATAAAATCGTCATGACCGTATATATCAACAATTATTTTTTTCCGGGGTAACTTTTCCGGTTTTGACAGCTTTATCAAGAAGTTCTTTATCATGTATGAAACATTTCACACGGTGGTACATTATATAATACTTGCTTGATTAATTGTGAAATATATTTTTTTGCAGATTTTTTTACTTTTTTACTAGTAAACACTCCCATGAAATTAGCAAATATGACGATTTCTGTGATTTTTACTAGTAAACACCCCTATCAAAATAGTAAATTGGACGATTTCTGTGATTTTTACTAGTAAACACTCCTATGAAATTAGCAAATCGGACGATTTCTGTGATTTTTACTAGTAAACACCCCTATGAAATTAGCAAATCGGACGATTTCTGTGATTTTTACTAGTAAATACCCTATAAATTTCAGTGAATTTGTCAGTGTTGCAGAAAATATATATAAAATAAAATACTGGAAAATCGTGGAAGTCTATGACTTCACCCTGATTTTATCAGGAGACTAATATGTAGTGTTTCATTCAGCAAATCAAGAGGATTCCCACGCTGGCCTGTCAGCGCGAAATTTATTCTGGTCAGCCACGGATTATGACATCGTAGATTGACCGGATTGATCGGCTCTTGCACAATCAGAAATCCAGGTGGTTCTTTGGGAGTAAATGAATAAAGAATAAATCCCTGCTGGGCTTGATTTTATACTGTCGTGTCCGTGCTATAACTGCCATCAATGACATCACACACAAGATTGACCGCGACCACTTCACTTATATTTACGATGCCCGGGGATACATGCCGGCCTTGCCCTTCGGGGTTATTGTTGTGTCTGAGGACAG
Organism: Sinohyriopsis cumingii; assembly: GCA_028554795.2. NCBI lineage: Eukaryota > Metazoa > Mollusca > Bivalvia > Unionida > Unionidae > Sinohyriopsis > Sinohyriopsis cumingii. Next base: position 33,455,887 of record CM068831.1, on the reverse strand, counting down.
TTGCCGGTGGTAGTGCTATTCTGTGTTGTGCGAGTATGTCATTGAAAAACTCATTGATTAGATCATTGACAGATTTTCTTAACTCGGGAGCGTTATACCAAGGAAATTTAAAATTCGGCAGCGTGGCTTCCGTCAGTGAATAATGGGTTAGAAATTGTTGCTTATAACGATTTATGTCATCATCAGTGTAATCAATTGTTGCCTGAATTGGTCCCTGGTTAATATATTCCATGTCGGCGGCAAGCTGATTTAATATTTCAATCCGCGTAATAATTTCGCTGAGTGAACTTGTTATATCAAAAAGATGCTTTTGGAAGCTCTGCCGTAGTCGTGTTAGTTGTGTTTTATGTTCTTGATTAATAGTTTTAAAATATTCAATAATATCTTCTAAGTCAATAAAAAAGAGCTAAATCCTCCTGAGGAATCTCGTGTATGAATAAATGACCACCGAATATGGTCCGCACGGTAGAAGCCAAACCTAATACCCAACGTTGAACTTTTTATATTATCCAGACGTTGTTTATATGACGGGGTAATTTCATGATATGATTTATTGTCAGTGACATAGTCAGAATTTTTAGGTGTTGGTGGTATTGGTGGCGTCGGTGGAGCGACTTCAGGCCATCCTAACACTGTTCTGATTGAACTATTATATATATCCACGGCGTAGTCTGGGGTGTTCATTTCGATGGCCGCCGACAGCGATGGCTCATGAACAGTTATTGCTATTTTGGATTTCTTTGTTGTAATATTTTTTATTCGACGTTGTAATTCCTCATTGATTTTTTCGATTTGATAAGACCCGGTTGGTAATCCAATGACGTTCCAGTCTGGTGTGCCATCGGGTTTATTTTTATATGCAAACACAAACGAATTATTTGCTGGTAATCCACCAAATGATTTTGATCTGATATTGGGCCAGCTGTGATATACTCGTAATTGTGCTAACGCGATTTCGCTTGCTGGAACTGCAGTTGGAAAATTAATATTGAATTGTGTCTTAGCTGAGGTTATTGTTAACAAAGATGTTCGCGCCGGGCTTGTATTTGCGACTATCTGTAATTCCGTTGACATTGTTATTTATCTGCTGTCGTTTCAAATCGAAGTACTTTATACTCTGGGTGTAATCGTTGTACACCTTTGCCATTTGCGCGAATTCGGAATCTGATATTGTTGTATCGTCAAGACTGGATGATATCAGCGATGACAATTTCGAGTAGGTGCTCGTGGCCGCGCTGTTTAACTTTTCATACTCGTGCAATTTTGTTAGCGCACACGAGGATATATTTTTCGCGATAATATTAGCAACTCCTGCAATTGTCGCTGATGTTGAAACTGTAATTGTGACCGCGATTGCAGTTGTCACTGGTGTCAGCGCTGATAATAATACACCCGTGGATGAAACTACCGCGGATACCGAATACACTATTGTGTCTAACACGGTTACACGCCGCTTGTATTCTTTTACCTTTGCTGTGTATTTGTTAATAGTATTTTTTAACTCTGACTGCCACTCGCGTACCTGATTATATCTGTATTGTTGCGCTGTTGTCGGTGACTGCGTCACTGTCGTTGACTTCGTCGTTGATGCCATTTTATTATTTTACGCAGTAACCAATTGAGGCGTTTCAGGTACGAATTCCAAATACCACCAGTAAGATGTTGCGGTTAATTTTTTGTCGGCAGCTTCCAGTATAAATGTTTCTTCGGTTCCCTTGTTTAATATGATAGTCACAACACCGGAATACTTGTCGGTGGAATGTCTCCAGGGATATGTTGTGAAGATTTCAAATTTTGCAGCACTGAACACAGACAGTCTGTGCACGCCAGTGGCTGTTGCGGTTTATTTGATGGCATTATTTTGTCGAGACCATGTCGCAAATCCAGATGATACCGTGTATGTTATGTTGGTGATATGCCCGGGAGTAACTCCAGTGGGGACTTTAATCAAACTGGTTTTGTTAACGATCTCAGGAATCTCCGCTACGATGTTTTGCTGTGTTTGTTTGATCGTGTCAATGTTGGTCTTGATATCAGAAAGTTTTATATCGATGAAGGGAGGAGTTCCAAAGAACTTATCTGTGGCATCATCAGTTTTTTGAAAGTTTCTTCGAAGTCTTGTAAGCACGTTTACATAAACATCATACTCAGCTCGCAACGTGGTTAGTTTACCGTCAATGGCGTCAACATATTGTTTGTTGGATCCGCTAACATAGTTATTTTGTTCCCGTTGAGATTGAGTTCACCTGCCATTGTATCACCGGTCTTTTTTACACGTTCTCCTGCAGCTTTTTGCGTATCATCTCGCAGCGCCGCAATTGATATCAGCGAATCTCTGATTTTTCCGCCATCAGTGAACACAGGGATGTTACCCGGAGTGGCTCCAATAACCCTACGAATTATTTCATGCCATTTGATACCGCTGCTTTTTAGTTTTCCGTGTCGGTCCTGAAAAATAACAACCTCATCTGGGTCTATCCCGGTCAGACTTAAAAGATTATCGATTTCATCTTTGGTCGCATATTTTGATAAATCCACGTCGGCGCGTTTTTTTGTCTTTGTTTCGATGAGAGATCTTCCGTAAATATCAACCATTATTTGAGAGGAAACTGTTTAAATCGACCCATGGTATACTCGTGCATGACTTTGTGAGGTGGTTTGGTTGACGCTGGTATCGCATCAAGAACATGTAATACCTCACGGCCACATATCGGAGGATCGGTCAGTGTTTGTGTTGGTAGCGTTGAATACCACACTTTTGTCTTTGACCCTGTCGCGGAGACGTCTTTTGTATATTTTAGAAATTCAACTGGCGGTGATAACCCATACGAATCAAAATAGATAATTCCACGTGGATCGATCGCGTAAGCAACCCAGTGAGTTCCTGGACCACTGCTGTTATCAAGATTAATAATTCCGGTTTCTGGATTATTCGGTTGTTGTGGTAATTGATCTCGCATAAAGACACCTCTGAAATGTTTTATAGTTAATTGTTTAACAGCATCGATCAAATCAAAATTTGACATTGGTGTGAAAACACTTAGAACCTTTTTGGGTACCATGATGGTGGAGTTCCTGGAAGTCTTAGGCCGCGTCCCTTTTTTTGTATCCTTTCCCTGTGGCTTTCTTTAGTGCCATTCCAGCAGCGGTTCCAACAGTTCCTAACGAGGCGGCTTTGGCAACAGCTGGGGCAGCAGCAGCTATCAACGCTGGTATTGCTGCGAGAAGAGGAAATATACCACAGGTTTTAACCATATCTTTGACTGCGGCAGGAGAGAAATCAAGTTCAGTTCCAGTTTTCGCTTGCTTTGCTTTATTGAAATGTTTTAGTTGGGTTTTAGTTAATGACAGTTTGTTTGGATTTGATCGTGTTTTAGTGTTATCGTTGTAATTTTTTCACCTGACCAGGAGTCAGAGTGACATTAACATGACTGTATGACATTTCTTATAACTTTGCGATTGGTCTAATTGCATTGTTTTAACAATGCTACAAGTTTTCGGAAAATATTACATGTTTTCCACTGGTGCATCAACGAATTTCATTCGGCCGCCAGCACCTTCAAGCAACATTGCTGTATCGGATAGTATGACCGCGATTGCTCTGTAATTAGCTATAGCTCCTAGGTCTCTATTCACGGTAGCCCGAAAGTGTATATCAACGACAGACTGTCTGGTTAAATCAAGATGCTCTAACGAGAAGTAATAGATTGGATAATGAGATATAAAATCCAATTGTGATATTTGCAAACCAGTATCGATATTTAGATCGCGCGCTAGATATTTTGTCAATCGTTGATATGCACGTGCAACATGATTATTACCACAATTTAACAGTATGTTCTCAGACGGTTCTTGATGCCCGTCTATTCTCAGAGAAACGTCAGTGATACCAAGTTGATCAAATATCATATGCGAACGTGTTTCATTACCCACCCGTGCAACATCCTGAAGAGCAATAAAAATATGTCGCAGCGCGGAAACTCCCTGCTGTGATGCTATATGCCATGTGAATAAACCGTTATTGGTATTTTGAATACTACCTGTGGTTGTTGTAAGCCATGATAACAACACGTTACCACCTTGATCCATAAAAGAAAGCAGTCGCTGTTCTTCAGTAATTGCAGGAGTTATTACGGCATCCACAGTGATAGTTTTGTTATGTTTACCTTACCCTCGTCACCTAGAGGTCGCCATATAGCATCATTGTCGTTGGCTTTTCTAACAAGCACGACCGTATGTTTTGCTCCAAAAATTACCTTTCTGACATCTCTGCAAAATCCAAAGATGTGCGACAGCGGAATGGCACATGAAAAATTTCTACGATTACCTTTTAACATTTGTCTGCGTGCAGCGAAACCTAAATAAAATTCTGTATTAGCGCTAATAATCATGTCTTCCACATCAATATCAGCAGGATTTGGAGCAGCACGGTTTTTTGGTCGTCTAATAATAAACTGATCACTGTTAGGATAATTAGAAGCATCCTTGGCAAACATCATTGATGGACCAGCTGATCTTGTATAATCATCAGAATATCTTGCTAGACCAATTAATGTTGTAGCAACATCGACATCCTTCTGAACCGATTCAATATTTTTTCCATCAATCATGTAGATAGCACTATCAAACAAGGCCATAATTCCGTTATTGACAAAACCAATTTTAACCGCATCCCCGTATACTGTATCATCTGTTTTTATAATTTCACCTTCTACTTCAATAAATGCTTCAGCGGGCAGGAAATATATACTTGTATCTTGAACTTGTAATTCAATTCGTCCTCGTTTATTTGGTTCTCATGCGTCATAAGAGTAATACTGATAATCACGCACTGATTCATTTTTAAGAACCGGTTCGTCTATGTCGAATGCTGGGTCAGATTCCCGTTTAAACATTTTATTATAGAAGTTATCGTCTAAAACGAAGACTACTTCCCGCCACCAAACGTGTGTTTATTTGTTCAGGATTTATCAGCGCTGCCAGTTTTTGATTTGCGGCTTCATTTATTACTTTACTAACATTTGCAGGCATGTCTGCGGTGGCTGGTAATTTTACTGGTGGTGGTTTTCTGCGTATTAATCGCGCTAGTCTATCCTTGATTGCCAGGAATACTTTACTGGCAGCGCTACCAACAGCGCCAGTAGCTTTATCTTTGATAACGTCAATAGTTTTCACTGATAATTGTTTTGCGATCGGTATTGCTTTAGGTGCCATCCTCGCGAATAAACCCCGAACAACATCGCCGAATCCGTTGCCATATATCATCCTGTATACGGGTACTCGTGAGTTTACAACCTTGACCATAACTGGTCTACGATGGGAATTGTGTACGATCATTTTATTTAATTAGTTATTTCTCTAATCGCTGTCTGTGAGTTCATCAATAAGTTCTCGGTAGATGTGAGCATCCATGATGCCCCGCGAAATAATCGCTGACAGATATTAACCGCTTCATTAATTATTTCTGGTGAGTTATTTCCAGCCCGCGCTCCTCCTATGATAACTTCTAACCGTGATACATCATTGATGATATTATCAGGACAAATATTTAAACCTTTTCCAGTTTTTGATTGTTGTCGTACAATTCTCGGGGTTAAAATATCTTGCGGTAAACTTTCAGGAGATGTTGTTAAACCAATTATCGGCGACCTAGTTGGCTCGGATTTTGACGACGTGGACATTGTTCAGATGCAACCTCATATTCACCTAACAGGATTAGGTCAGGGTCTATTATCCTCCGCCGTGGTTGTTGCAAGGGTGTAGAAGGTTTCTGCTTGGAGGTTTCTAGTTGTTTTACATATTCGCCATAAACTCTTCTTACTTCATCAAGGAGACCTCTGTATTCTAAATCATCGTCTCTGGCCTGTTTTTTGTTTTTAGATATTCGATATATCCATTTAATAAAATTATCATCATTTATTTTTTCAAAATCGGGTTTTAAGATACTAGATTTATTAACCATACTAATTAATATTTTTTTCTGGGCAATGCTTCTCTTGTAGTATTTTTAATATCTTCAGCAAAACCCTCCCTAAATTTTGCAAGCAGTCCAATGTTTTCCTTTATTGGTTTAGACGCGAGTTCAGTACGAATTTGGAGGTTGAGCTGCAGCTATATCAGTTGGAAGATCTCGTAAAAGTTTTTTTGTTTGTTTGGTTCTTCTAGCACTTTTTTCAGTCTGCTCAGTGGTTTGTTTTAGCACTGGAAGAATACCCTTTCTTCGTTCCTCTTCCTCCTTGATATCATCCTTAGGATTTCCCAGTAAAGCTCTTTCAGTGACCACCGCAGCTTTCTCAGTAGCTGTTGTAACGGGTTTAAATAATTCTTCTGCACGTGTTGTAAATTCAACTTGTGCTTGCTGCCGTTCTTGAAGTTTTTGTCTTACAGAATCTCTCACAGGAAGAAATTTTTTTATTGCTTCTAGTCGCCCTCGAGCTAGTCTAGCGGAATGTGCTTCTCCAATGTTGGCCATTATTGTTAACTTAAATTTTTAATTCACAGCAGCAGAGACGGCGACAACAGGCAAACCCTGCCAGGATATTTTCCAGACGTGATTTAGAGCAGCAGAGAGGGCGGAACACCACCGAGTGTTTTCGCTTAATAGACCCTTGTATTAACAGAAATAGTTGTATAGGTAGATATTTTCATGAGATAACCCTTCAAGTCAGCAGAGAAAGCCCATTTTGTCATGTTTTCTGAATAGAGGGTTTATTTTGTGAAAATAATAACTCTATCTAAAATGTTCTCGATAGAAGGCTCTGCTAAGCGAAATACTTTGTGGGATTCGCCCTCTCTGCTGCTCCAGGTAAGCGACTGTATTAACATGTACCTCGCCTGAAATTACTTGCGGCGAAGGGACATTAATAACATGATATGCACGGGTATTTTACCCTGACTATAGCTCACTCTCCTATGGATTTAAGTAAGATCAATTTCTAAACCGACACTGGTCGTTTTGGATCACGTCAAGGAGTGTACGCTCTCCATTGTTCTCCAGCCATAGGGGTAAGTGTTAAATTTATATTTCATTTGATATGCGAAGCTTATTCGGTTTGTAATGTCTTATCGCGTAATAATGCATTTATTACAAAGCATATTTGAACTTTGAATTACAAGTCACTATCAGAGGTTAATGTATTAGCACATATCTAGAGATTTTACAGAAACTATTATTATGACCAGTTTGGTTTTATTGTAGCTGATTCTGATTGTGACTGTGACTATGACTAGAGATGTCTAGAGCTATCTGAAGTTTCCAGAGTATTTAAGGCTGCGTGCTGTCGATACGTATGTATGTATGTACGTATATTTGAGCCACGGACGTAGATGTAGCTAATTCAAAAGAAGGCTGTATGCTGTCTGTACGTGTGTATACGTATGACTGTACATGTGGTGGATCCATGAAGGGTGCCGATAAGAGTGTGGGCCAACCCAAGGAATCGTGCGACTGTACAAGGGGTCTAGAAGCATACGTTTGGTTCATTTGTTGTTCCAAGATTATTTGGAATCTTAGTTGTGTTCATAAGATTATTTTGAATCTTGTGTTCCAAGAGATTCTGTGAATCTCTCGTATAGGTTATGACATTATTTTGAAACACATTTGAATATAGGATTATTTTGAATCTTAATCGGAGTTCATATATGAGAATCTCTCTTGTAGTGTATAATACTGTTTGAAGCGTATCTGCAGTCCATGAGGTTTCTTGGATCTGTACTTCATATTGATTTCATATTTTTGGTTTATTTTCAATGTGTGAATGTTGTGTAGAGTGATTGGGTCAATCGTATGTTGAGAACGTGAGAGAATCATTGTATTTATACATCATATATTTTTCTTTATTAATTAATTTAATAAATTTCCATCTTTCTCACATTATGTTTGTCTTATTCATTTAGTCCAAAAACCCACTCGGTTTCTATTCTGCGACAATCAACCGAAATATATCACATAAATCGGGTAGATTAGAAACATAATTTTAGTTTGACAATCCAATAGTAATATCGACGGGTTCGCCATGATGTAACATTAATATAGCTAAGGCTAAAGTGGTAGCTTATATTTGGATTATACTTAAGAGGTGAGAGAGATAAATACGTATAGTTATGCAATAGAGAAAGGTGTGTTCGGTACTGCAAATTTGCTTGGTTTAGCCATATGATAATATTTTCACCTTTATTCCATTTTCCATGTTCGAAAAAGACAGCTCTCAAGTGGTACTAATTATATTAAAGTTTTGCCAGATTGTTGGCTTGTGGAGGTGACAAAAGTGAACTCTAAGTTATGTTTTTTTCCCAATTTGTATAATAAATAACCAGTTTTTATACAGGCGGTATTCTTGTATATATATATATATATATATATATATATATATATATATCAATTGATGTTTCAATTGTTCAATTGTTGCTTGTAACGTTGCTGCTAAAGTTAGTGCCAAATTTATCAGAATTGAACCTTATTAAGGCACAAATGTCAGGAACAGAAAGCTTCAACAATGATATTGCCAAGACATTTTAATATTCACCTTTTCATCTGTATATTCATCTGCGCGGCTCGATTTATGTTCTCTGTAACTTGATTTATCACTATAACTTTATATCATTGAAGCATGCTGCGCCACATATTTACTTAGGTGTAATGAATTACACCTTTTAGAGTTTGAGTATCCATACTTCAAGTGGCAATTATTCATTTTGGAGGGTCATTATGTTATACGCCCTGAGAGGTAAATATGATAAAATCGATGTTAAATTATGTAGACATTTTTAGACTAGATCAACCTGATGGTGTGAGCTGTTCAAAAATGGATCAAATGTCTCTTCCTCTAATGTAACAATGCAAACAGTGTGCGTTGATAAAAAAGATTCGACTACTCTATTATTTATTATCACACACGATACGTACGACGTTTCATGACTCAATTAAATTCCCGTCGGCAAATATGTAAAGTCCATAAATTATTTTTGATGACATTTAAGACGCAGAACAATCAACAGACACGATTAAACATATTTTAGTTAAGCTACTTTAACCTTCAGCTTCATAGCTATTATTAATATTTAATTTAATTGTATTAAATGCGACAAGGTTAAGCATAACATATATATTTTTAAATACATCGATAGCAATATAAACAATATCAATAAGTCACAACTTATGAAATGTAGACAAAATGCACAGGAACAAGCACATAATAATACTCATGTTTTAGCAAATAAGGATTGCCTTTAAATCTGTTCCAGCAAATGTCGACATCGAATCCAAAGATCACTCCCAAATACAGTGTGTATTAAACGGAGTATTCCTGGAGACTCAAGTTCATTCATCACGGATTGTCTCTGATATATATATATATATATATATATATATATATATATATATATATATATATATATATATATATATATATATATATATATATATATATATATATATATATATATATATATATATATATATATAACAGAATGAACTTGAGTCAAAAGGACCTTTGCTCATTTGCTAGATGTTCTTACTAACTGCATTGTTTTTTTACGATAATGTTTTTTTAAATATTATACAAAAGCTGATTTTAGTCACGAAGTAATAATTGACATCAGAGTAGGGTACGTCGACAGAGTATACCTGGAGAATCAAATTCACTCATGTCGGATTGTCTAGGATTGTTTTACAGTGTTTACTGTCTCATTGCACCTGAATTCTAAACAGGAGAGACAGCTTCACAAAATGGATTTAACAACCATATTTCTTGCGACAAATGTTGTTCATCTTAATTAATGTTGCAGGTAAATTCTACATTTAGTATTCAGCTAACTTTACTATGTATCCAACTCGTTACATGCTGCATTGCATGTCAGAGACTACCAACTGAGCTACAGTTGTCACTTCATGATTTATTGTTGTGTACATTATAAATAAATCGGAATCGAATCGGGATTGATCAATACGCAATATATATATATATATATATATATATATATATATATATATATATATATATATATATATATATATATATATACACAAATTCAGTTAGCAGGATGAGGCTGCTCATTTACAGAGGCCAGTCGTTTTCTATGATAACAGTTTACTTCCGATGACAAATTGAGATCTTTTTGTACACTACTACAGGTTTTCTTCCTTCTCATTATTTTGTTTTTCTTTTCAAAACAACTTTTGCTCATTTGGTCATTATCATCAGTACATGTGCTGTTTGCAATGTGATATATTCCATACGTCGTGGATCAGCAACATTATTTTAATAACTATCATAAAGTAAAGTGCTGAGTTGGGTAATTAATGTTACAGATTAGCAGATCCTATCCCATTACGTAGGTGAAGTTTCATATATTTAAAAACCAAATACTTTGTCCTAAAATTATATAGTGACTCTGACCACAAACATTTTGTGGAGTGTTTCTAGTGTCTATGAGATATATTACAATGAATAAATTTAGTATATATATATATATATATATATATATATATATATATATATATATATATATATATATATATATATATATATATATATATTTTGAGTGAGGGAGTTCTTTTGTAAAGAAGGCTTTAACTAGGTGTCAGACGGATTTAGATGCTCTTAACTGTCTGATTATAGTGTTTAGTCATTTATCTGAAGATAATATCATTGTTAGTCCAGACATATCAGACGTGATTTAAAGAACATGGCGTCAAATACTGAAAATTATTATAATTTACCTGACTCTTAACTAGTCTATGATTAGTTAGTGTTTCAAAATTGGACTCTTCTCAGATGGACAGATCATTTGGATATTCATTGTATTGATCTATTTATAGACTATTTGATTAACAGTAGTGATTCCAACTTTTCTTTCTTAGGTAGGTAGTTCAGTCAAACATTTCCTCAAGTATGATTATTTTCGTCTGACTACATGATGTGTATACGATTATAATATGCAAGACGACTTTCATAAAACACAATCTCCACTCGCCCATTACTACAGTCTCTTAATGATTGTAATTAATTTTTACACTTAGACTGCCGTATTATACAATTGCATCCCTACACGTATCACCGGATCGGATGGTGTGTGTGTGTGTGTGTGTGTGTGTGTGTGTGTGTGTGTGTGTAGAGAGAGAGAGAGAGAGAGAGAGAGAGCTCTTACAAACCATCATTTCACAGTGACTCGGCCAGCATTATTCACATTATAAGAAACGAAATTTGTCCTTATACAGCTTCATTTACCTGCTATGGACAGCTAATTTTTGTAATAAGTCTGTAACGGGCAAATCAGGGAGTGTTGGCTCAGATATCTCAAATGGTAACACGCCAGTTTGGGGTTAAGTAGGTCCCAAGTTCGAGCCTCAGTCTGCATTTCGCTCTGTTACTTCTGGTATTGTACATATTGTTCCACAAAGTAACCTTCAATCGGATAGGGATGACGCCGTTAAGTGGAAGTCGAATACTCAGACACATGGACGTGTCTAAAAAAGCATCGGGCTTAAAAGGTAGGACATGGCAATTCGAATCAGATACTTTAAATTTAGGGCATCTGTGTATAGATAAGATGTCACTGGCTGGATCGCCAGTGATGCTGTTGTATTAATCATTGTTACATTTCTGATTATGTCACTGTTGGTTTTTATTAATATGAGAGAGATAGTAAAATCATGTGGACAATTCCTAATTCTTATACGTTTAGCATGCCTTAAAACTTACCAATTTACACCCATAAAATATTGATCCAGGGCCAAGCGGTATCAACAAATATTGTATCACATAAACGTCGAGGCATGTAAGCAGTATATTTTAGGATTTCGTTGCATTTGATTCATGGATTACTGGTAAAGATGTCGTCCATCTGTATTTCTTCACCTGGCTTGGTTAGCAAAACTGGTGCCAAATATATGATAGAATATTAAGGTTTATGTACCTAATTAGAACGTTTCACAACGGAATCTTATTTGGTTAATGACTTAGTGTAGAGCACGGACTTAAACCCAATATGCAATTTTACGATATTAGGTGACGTTTTAAATTATCATATATATATATATATATATATATATATATATATATATATATATATATATATATATATATATAAATCCCTGTACTGATAATTAGCACATTTTCAATACTCCACGTGTTAAACAATAATTTCATTTATAAAAATCAGGCATTCTGGAGTTTCTCAAGTAGGTCAGAGATAAAACGATAATCGACAGTTAAAAAGACTAGAAGAACAGAAAGACAAGCTCATCTTCAATTATTTTAAATTTGAATTGCCCAATTGAACATCAATTACCTTGAAGGTATTTCCCAGTATGGCTTCGTAATTTTCAAGACTTGTCCTTAATCGAGTTCACATGATTACATAAATAACTAGTTCGTAGTGAGCCAGTAAAAGTTGCGCACCTGAAAATGGTCATAGTTCATACCCTCGTTCATTTTTACATGAATAGTTATGTTGCACAGATACGTGTATCGAAAACATTACCGTGAAAATGGAAACAAACTACAGCCACCATAGATAAAAATAGGTTATGTATTCAGAACAATAGTGTTTTGATGCTATACCGATATCTTGCATTTGCATAGTTTATAATTTTGAGTAAAGAATGCTAGCAAATTAAAGCAAAAATATTAAACATTGAGATATGCTCATTTTGTTCCCCGTTAACGTTACATTGTCAGAATCGTGCAGTATTACCCGATATTGAATCAACGCGCGACAATTTACATATAGCATTCACGTGAATAAAGGAACTACTTTCTATTGTAAACAAACAAAGCACGAAAACGCCATCACTTTTGATTTGTACACAAATCACGTACACTCGCGAAATAGACTCTTTACGTTGTGTTTGTTTAAATTTGTTTCTGAATGAACTAAAACAGGTGTTTCGTGGACTGCCACATACCAGCTGCTTTGGCACGTTCCGCGTTGATACTATGTTATGGTTTTAGGCTACCTGCAGTATATAACAGAAGCAAGATAAGGTCCTTACAAATAACACACAAGTGACAAGACATATACTCTCTTATTTAGATAGTGATAAGAATATCAAAATAAAATATACTTACAGTTTTACATCCAGAATTTCCTCAAAATGTATTTTCTTAATTTTGCAAATCCAAATTACATGAGCCACCTTATGTATAATAATAAAATGAGCATATAATAAAAAGGTTACTGCATTTGTATGGGAAAATATGAACTTGTTTTGTCGAAAGTATATACTGCACTCCCGTTTATATTTTTACATACCATTGCAGTAACCTATAAGTATTATTTTATTTTAAGCAAACTTTTTCTTTTGATCATTTGATATACGATTATGTTTTGTCCATTGTGTATACATATTCAACCGATAAAAGTCACATTATTGGTCTAAGATGTTGGAAAAGTTGACATTTTCCTTAGTTTGAATATATTCATTTTCCATGACCTATAAAAATATATTGTATTATTAAGCATCTGACCTCAATCTTCTTAAATCCTGTACAATGTGTTTGTTCAAAAATGTACAAGAACCTTGAGCAATCTTAATCAGTGAGAAGTTTGCAATCAGTGCCAGCTGATGAATTATACATCTTCATGACTCGCACAATAATATGGACATATCGTAGTAAATTAGGGTTATTTTATGTTTTGGATATGTCTCTGATTTTTCTACATGTTAAATATCAAATATTTCTTTGTTTAAAGGCACGGGTTCACCTTAGAGAACGCAACCGATAAGTTAGAGGTTTTTAGGCCTAAGTCTTCAACTAATATAAAAGGTGTGACGCCCAAGGTTTAAATATATGCATTTATTAATGGATAAAAATGTTATGAACAAATGTGACATGATAAGCCGATTTTGCGTTAGGTCTTCTCAGTTACTGGAAGTCATGGTGAATACTGGGAACTAAGTCAATTTACTATGTACTCAAATGTGACGTCTTGATGGTGGACTATATCAGTTGCTCTAGTGTGTAATTGATACTTATGATAGTCACCTAGATATTGAAACATTACGGTCTGCACGCTCTGACAAGTTATTATTTTGACTGATTATGTTGCATCTCTTACCTAAGCAACATCTGCATTGGTCAGTGGCCGATTGGCAATTATGAGTTTGATACTCATATAAGGCTGCAGGTGGGTTTCGAGTCTTGAATGCATGATTTTTTTCATGGCTAGTCAGGATATCACTGGCTTATTAAGTGCATAACGAATTGATGGATTGCAAACACACATGCATTTTTATTATTCTTCTCTTAACTAACATCGTATCTTTCTTTTGCAGCAAGATCAACGTTTAAGAATCAATCATTACTATACACTATATCAACCAACCTTGCAGACCTTCACTAGCATTGGAAATGTTGGCTGTGAGCCTCCGGGAACCTTTTCTTGGTACAAGTATATTGGGGGTCAGCCTCCAGGAATGGTCATTACAAAAGGGATAAAGCCAGCATCACTCACCAATGTTGCAGGATCTTGTTCTACATTCGCTCCAATTGTCCCTGGTTGGAATGGAATCTAAACATTCAAAATGTTCGAATTATGTGCGGCGATTTTAATGCCTTATTATGTTGTTAGCACAAAAGGTTTGTTTGCCAGTTAGGTATTTTCGACTTTCTCCTCTGCGCAGTCAGGATGAGAATATTCCATATCTTTAGAGTGCAAATTACACTTCCGGTCCCCGGTAGTGTACAAGTTAATTGATTTCAACTTGTTTACCAAACGTAGCATCTGTGGCAGGAAGGTCAAAGACATAATAGGCACTCCTTTTATCTATGTATTGGGTAATGCCTTTTTATTCTTTAGACTTAACCAATCCGGGCTGCTAAACATAGTCGTATAGCCATTCGGCAATCACACAGTATACAACTGTACACTCTCCAATGTACTCGGTTTATGTATCTCTTCATTGTGAAATGGTTGAAAATCTATTGTTAACTTTATGTCAGGTTGATTATTTACGCCAGGATGAGGTCTTACTGTGACAGTGCATGCCAACAATATACCATTGTTGAAACTTAAAACCCTTTCCTCACAGCCCGTGATTTGGAAACGTATATTAGCTGTATTTTGGTAATAACCTGCAAATCTGGCCTTGCAGGTTATTACTTCGGGAGATCCATGTAAATGTATCGAAATAAATGTACATGTGATAGTTATTTTGTCTTTGCTTTTATCGAAATCAGTTTAAAATGCGAAGTTACATTCACATCCTCTATCATATGACGGTAATCAATCTCTATATTGAACCTCGACACAGAACCGTATCCAGTCTGTTGAAAATGTTTCCCTTTTGTTTGGTATTTCAAGCTGTGCTGTAAATTTGAATGCTCAGATTTTGTTCAACATGATAGATAATATCGCTGTCATCCAGTACTGCTACCGTCTCCAAATACTTAGACAATCCTGGTGTTCGTGGCCATGTTTAGAAATGCACTAAAGAATTCCATAGCACTGTAAAGACATTTTGGATATGATTTACGGAAGGAATGTCAGGATTCGCCACACACAATCTGCTCCATGGATTCTTTATTTAGTGATCACCCTCGAAACAATATAATATTCTCTAACCCTTATGTTTGTGTACGAAATTATATTTTGCATATCATTTCACAAATTCGAATTTGGGGTGTTTAATAAATATGTAGCGTTAATGGGTACAGAAACACATATCTGTCTGTGTTCTTGTATGCGTGTATGTTTGTTTATTTCCGTGTGTTTTGAAATGGTAGACATTTAGTCTAAAAACATTACTGGAAAGAAACGGAAAATGTCGGGCATAAAATTTACATTTTACCCTATTTCGGCACATTATCATTTGCTTGGTAAATGTGTGCTGTAATGTAGCAATATTTCCAATCATGTTGCATGTTTTCTTCATGGTGGAAACATCCATCATATCTTCTGACACTGCTACTAATGGACAATTCTCCTCTGCTAAGTCACTGACCAAAGGGGCAGAGACCTCCACAACTGCACCAATCAAAACACCCGAAGCAGGTAATTGTAAATATGGATTGCTACATTAAGAAAAATGTTTCTGAATATATGATTTGTAAATAGCATTTACCATTTCACAAATGTTTAAAGTTGGTGTTGATAATGTGAAAAGTTATAAATGTATGAGCTGTCATTGCATTGATAAAGCACTCACAGGCATAAGATCCTGTTCTGTAGTACAAAAAAAAAGATGTGTGGAACATTTGTCTCAATACGTATAAAGTAGATTTTGTTTAATGACACCAGCCAAGCAGATAAAGTTGCATCTAAGTTGGATCAGATTTCATTCAAAATACCTCATCATCTAGCGGTACATAATCATGGTTTATTTTGTTTTTTATTACTAAATAGCTACTGTTAAGCTGCATATATCCCGAGATATTAGCGTATTACGTTCAGTTGTATTTAGCTTATATATGTTTATATAGGTGATATTTTCCTCCTGCAAGGCTTACAATTTCTTCCTGACAAAAGTATCAATTACTTGGATGCGGTGAAGCTATTCCTTTTAGAAACGTTGTCATTGGTGTCAAGAGTTCATTCAGTTGAAAGTATATATTCATTCCTAAAGTCGTGGAAACAAACGAGATTATGTCGATAACTGAAGAGATTAACTGTAGATGAAGAGATTTTATTCTATATCATCTGCTGGTATTATGGAAAGGAAATCACTATAACAATGTCTGTATAGTGTGCACTTAATGCAAAAACATTCTGATTTTCTGTGATATTTCAGACTTTTAAGGGAAAAGAAATATTTTGTAAAATTTTATTCCTTTGTATATATTTGAGACAAGTCTTGTGGCAATTTTGAAAATAAATGTCTATCTCAGTTTCTTCCTAAGCAGGACAATCGGAAGATTGAGCGTTATAATGTACATGATGTATCGATTTTATGAAGCATTATAAACCTTACGACTTCAAAATGTTTGCTAGGAGATGTTGGTTTTTTTAAAAAACTTTTTAAAGATGCCATATTATGTTGAAACTATCCAGACACTCTAAGGAGTAATCGAACGTGTCCCAGAGAATCACTGGCATTAAATATTCAAAGTAAAACCTGGTTGACCACTTTATGTTCCAGAATGATAAGTCCCTTTCCATTCTCTTAAAGACCTTTCTTTTTGGAGTCCATATCATAAAATAGCACCAATCAAAAATCGACTGTTAATCTTGCAGTTGGAAGTAGTAGGTATGTTTTAAGTTGATGTTCAGTTTCCCATCAGATATGGTGAATCCAATAACAGGTGCACTTGATGCATTCCGTTAGTTGTTCTAACCTGGCCAGTAAAGTGACCTTCACATGGCCCTGGCTCGTTCATGAGGCTTATATTTTATTCTGCGCTGTGCACAAGCTATGGAAATGTTGTATTTAATGGTATAACGGTACCAATTGCGCACGTCCAGGTGGGCGGGGTTTAAGGTGTAGGAAACATTGTATTTCGAAATAAACAACCAAACTAGATATGATTGGTGCATTATATAAGAGTTGTACTTTCTTTTAGGCTAAAAAAAGTTTGTGTTTCCCGGCAACATGTGAGATTATGTTAATTCCTATCTAGATGATATTTTGTATTTTCTATGATTTTTTTTAAATGTGGTACTCATGTCTGAAACTGTGTCTGTTGTGACCTGATAACTCTTACCCCTGTCTAGTTCCAGCAGAGTTATCTCTCTTAAATGCAATGGAGTACCTGGTTTTGTCCTTGTCAAATTAACAACCTAACACTGCTCTCTAGAAAAGTGTGTGACATGCACGCTAAAGTAGGATAGAAAATATATTTATTTCTCCAAATATTAGCATTAAGATCTATGGAAAAACAATTGGTACCGTAAATGGAAAAATAGCCTCGCAGTGTATCCATAGAAACGCATACATGTAGGCGGCATTTATGAACTTTACTAGTTTGATGTAAGAAAACAAATGGGTGCTGAACAGTTTTGGTCAAATATTGAAAGTCCTTTAAGAATAAAATGTATGAAATCTTCAGAAACTAACACAAGTTGGCTTTGGATGGGGACTTTCCATAACTAAAGCTATGGCAGATATAGACTTGTGTTGCCTGACGCCTTTATATATGTGCTGTTAGCTCCTAGATTGGAATACATGCAACAAAATAATGTATGTAAACATAATATAGTTTACTTTGGCCAAATAATGACTATTTTACCTGTAAAAGATGAAAAATCATGTGTACGAAAACAGCTATCTTGTTCTTGTAGGGCATGCCATAAACCAGGATAGAGAACACTCTAAGTACACTTGTAGACACTTGTAGATTGATCACTTGTACTATGTAGGATGTTCTGGTATGAGTAATTTCCTACCTACTTTGATTTGAATTGTCCTGCTGTAATTGTCCATTTTTGTACACTTTCCTGCCTTGAAATTGTTCATGCAGTTAGTTAAGTTCCCTTGCATTCCCTTTTGTTGATGTAGCAGGGAATACCAAGAAACAAGAGCAGTTTCTTTCAGTCAGCATTTCCCATTGACACTTGTATAAACCCAGTTATAATCTACTATTGACTTTCAATTAATTCTATTTATTTCTGTCCATATGTTCTTGTGGAATTTCCATATTAGGTCCAACATTATTGATGGATAACCATTTTAGTCACACAGTGTGCATTCATTCCATTCAAATACAGAGTGTTCTTGAAACTTTGCATACCATCGCAACAATCCAAATTGGCATAAGGTCATGTCTGCATGGTTATGGAAGGCTCCACTCTACATGCTGGCATTGTAGAAAATATAAACTATGTGATATAAAAGAGCCGCGTCATCTTAAAAATTAAAATTAAACGACTTTTGAGGTCTTCAAGTGTGAATGTTAGGTTCTCACTTTATCAATAATGTATTTTTGGATAATTTAATTACAATGAAGTTAGTGCAGGTTGTTCATTAACTCATATATATATATATATATATATTACATCGGTAATATATTAGAGGTTACCACAACTTATGTATATCATTCAGTTATCTCCCTTACACCAGTCATAACATTTAAATAAAATAAAAACTAACATTTTCAGTGACTGGTTATGAAAATAAAGAGAAGATTATGAAGTATTATATTAGCCCTCAGTCTTGATACAAATGTAAATAGAAGAAATTTAATAATTTCCAACAGTAAAGTGTACAAGTTTAAAAACTGATAAAGTATGTTTTCTTTGGTCATGGCAAGTGACGGCCTAACTTTTTAGCCCATTATTGTTAATTTCTTATGTAGAAGAAATAAACATTACATGTATTTATATTATCTAAATTATTCACCCTTTTATCTTAGATGGAAGTAAACACCACTTCACCTCAAATTTGTGTACCTGTAAGAGATGTTATTGCACAGTTGCCTTTGGGCTATCCTTGGACCTATGGGATCCTGCCCAATATATTTGTCCAAGGTAAGGTCATCAAACTTTCACTTCTCATTTTTCGCATTGCTGATTTTGTCTCCTTTAATTCCTTTATCACTGGCTACCCCTCCATTTTTGATATACACTTTCCTCCTGTTTTAACTCCATTTTACGGACTATACCTAGTGTTTATATTTGGTGTTTTTCTGTATTATATTCCTCAAATTTCACCCCACCCCCCAATCCAACATAACCACTTAGAAGCTGTGATTTACTATATTTGGTGACTGATTGGCTTACTGAATCAATTTATTCACATTACAGAGGAGGGAAGCTTTCTATTTGTGTTACAGAGAGGATGGGTAAGTAGTCCTTTGTGTCAGGACTGGTGGTTAATGATCTCATGTGTCTGCAGACAGTGTAAAGTATTCAAAGCTTATACTTTATAAGATTGGGTCATGTCCAGTTGTCTCTGATGTTAAGTTCTGCATCTACCAAACAAATATAAATTCCATTATTTTAGGTTAATTGTACATTTTAAAGTAGGACAGGTACATACTATTTGGTACATTGACCTTTGACCTTGTTATTACATAATAGGACATAATGTGATTTATCCCATATCACCCATGTGAAGTTCAATAAGTGCTGATATGAATAAGATACAACTCATAGATAAAAGAATTCATTTTATTTCAAAAATGAGTTTGCAAGTGAAGCAAAAGTATGAAAACAAGAGTTCAAAACAGCTCAATGTCATTTCTGTACACATTCATATCAGACATACCTTAGTACCTCATAAAATTGTTTCTCACAAGTGAGACTAAGTAAATTAGTTACTTATACAGTCCTGAACTATTTCACAGATTATTGGAAAAATTAAGGTTTGCTATAGGTATAACGGTACCAACTGTGCAAGTCCAGGTGGGCGGGGCTTAAGGTGTAGAAAACATTGTATTTCGAAATAAACAATGTAACTAGCTGTGATTGATGCATTATATAAGAGTTGTACTTTCTTTTAGGCTAAGAAAAAACGTTGGGCCTCCTGGCAACATGTGAGATTATGTTAATTCCTATCTAGATGATATTTTGTATTTTTTATGATTTTTTTTAAAATGTGGTACACATGTCCGAAACTGTGTCTGTTGTGATTAGATAACTCTTACCCCTGTCTAGTTCCAGCAGAGTCATATCTCTTAAATGCAATGAAGTACCTGGTTTTGTCCTTGTCAAAGTGACAATCTAACACTGCTCTCTAGAAAAGTGTGTGACATGCAAGCTAAAGTAGGAGAGAAAATATATTTATTTCTCCAAACATTAGCATTAAGGTCTATGGAAAAACAACTGGTACCGTGATACCTAAAGCCAATCCCATGAAGTTTTCGACATTTTGTTCCATTCTAGTATATAGCAAACTTGTCTTTTGTACCAAGGGGTTATACGTTCGTTCTCAGTGAGCCTGCTTGGATTAAAATTAAAATCCAGACTTTCAAGGATAGCTTCGAATTGTGTGCAGTGTTTTAATGATTCATTATGTTGTTAGATCCAATGGTTTATTCGAAAATGAGTTCTTTGCGACTTTCTCCTCTGCGCTGTCAGGATAAGAATATCCCATATATTTATAATACAACTTATACTTCTGTCCTTATGCATTTTACACGTTCTCAGAAGTGATTACAACTCGTTTACCAGACATAGGATCAGTGGCAGAAGCGTCCAAGACATAACAGGCACTCATTCCGGCCACGCCTTGGGTCACATATTTTTCTTATTTTTACTTAACCCAACCGGGCAGCTACACCTTCTAAGGAAATTCCAGACATATTCGTATAGCTTTTCGGCAATCATACAATTGAACCCCTCCGGGCAGGCATCTTCAAGTCTATCACTAACTTTTGCACTGTCCGATCTACTAGGCTTATTTTCCTCTCAATTGACAAATGGCTGAAAATCGACGATTACTAAGTTTATGAGGTCTTATCTGCGACAGTGCATAGCATATCTACAATACACAACAGGTGCATACTTAAGGCCTTTTGCTAACGGTCCGTGATTTGAAAAGGAACACCATCTACATCTTGATAATAACCTGCAGATCTTGCCTTGCATTTACTTCTTATACTTCCGGAGATCCATGTGAACGTATCGAAAGAAATGTACATGTGATAGTTGTTTTGTCTTCGATTTAATCGAAATTCGTTAAAAAATGTGCAGTCACCTTTTCACCCACTATCATGTGATGGTAATCGATCTCCATATTAAAACTCAACACCGAACCAGGTTCTGTGTATTGTAAATCTTTGACTTTTGTCTGACCCTCCAAGCAGTGCTGTCAATTTGATATGGACAGATTTTATTCAACATGATAGACAATATCGCCGTCATCCAGCACTCCTACCTTCTCTAAATACTTAGATAATCCTTTGCTCGTGGAATCTCCAACAACACAGAAAATAATTAAATGGTACTGTAAATATTCTTCGGACGTGATTTAGCGGACGAAATGTCAGGATTCGCCAGGCAAAATTTGCTCCATCGATTCCTTTTTTAGGGAGAAGCTTAATAATCCCCAACCGTTATGTTTGTGTACAAAACTATCTTTTGCGTAACATTTCATAAAGACGACATTGGAGTGTTTAATAATAGGTAGCTCTTTTGCTTTGAGTTTCGCTTTCTTTTAGCATAACCGTATCCTTACAACCTGGTTACGTGTCTCATAACGTCTCAATTACTCGTCCTTTGGACAATCTTTACTAGGGTTTCGCTTTCCACAGGAGTCAAGACATTTCGCCTCGTGCATAAACTGGACTGCCTCATTCTGTGGTGTAATTTATTCACAAAACACACCGCAAACCGTTAACTTATCTAAACCGAACCCCTATTTGTCTAACAGCCATTCTTAACACACGATTCTCCGGGTTTTTGACAATTCTACACTTCTTCTCTTAAAACAAACGATATCTGCAAACATTCAAGTTATTAAAATATTTAAAAAGATACAAACGCTCTTCCTGCAACATTTCAATCCTTGATATCTCGATAAACAAAACTCAATCTTCACCCCTTGTCCAGTTTTTTTCCTGACATAGTTATCAAACACAAACGCATTAGTAATCAACCAAATCCCTACCAGATGTATTCAAGTATTAGCATCTTTAGACATGCCATGAACTTAACTTGCTGTGTATATGCATACATCAATATAATTGTTATACGTTACAACGACATCTGCACATTTCCCTGTTACACCAAAAATCTAGAATTTACACCAATGGCGTTGTTTTCAGATCTTTATTTTTCTTTTATGGAAACAAATGCTATGATAGTAAAATTCAAAAGAATATTTAGGAAACCTTTTCCTCTGCGACCATCATTTATTATAAATGATTTAAAGCATAAAATTTTTTATGAGAGGACCCATTTATATTTTAGAGATATCCGCCCCAATATTAATGTATACTGGATGCTGTCTTTATATTATAAAATGCATCAAAGACCTTGCAAGTCGAGTAAGCAGTGAAGACAGCATATTTTGGAAAAGGGGTGCATTTATGTCGATTGGATGTTAAGCAGAAACGATTTAGAAAACTGAAATATAGACATAGCAATGATGGTATGTGTGCCTGATCATGTGAAGTAACATTTACAAATGAAAGTTGATCACAGACAGTGCGGTCCAAATGTTATCAGTGGAGAATACTTCTTCCATTCATTTTCGTAATGTCGTCCCAGTTCTACTTGTAAGTGCTTACATTTGGAGTCATTACTGCAGTGTAAGTTTCATAATATATAACGCAGTCCGAAGGCATAACACCGTCACTATCATATATTTTCACTCCATATTTACTCGTTTTGCTCCAGGTTTACTATAGTTTCACTCTAAATTCATCTTGTAACAATTAATATAAATGTAATTTATAAGTTTGTAAAAAGAATATAATGGGAGGTGAAGATGTAATAAATGAAGATTATACAACAGCTAAACTATTCATCTTTATGAAAACATTACAATATCGTACAGTGAGTGTATCCAGTTTAATTTTCTTCCAATACTGGAATATCTCTATATCAATGAATCTCATAAAATCAGGAGAGCTTATTTATAATCGCACTTTACATCACTCGTAATAAGCTATAATACCTTTTCGTGCCTTAATGCAGCTTTGCAAATTATCATTGCGTATATCTGGCTCACAAGTTATCATTCGCTCAGTCGTTATATAAACTAGGCTACTGATGGCGTTACTCGCGTCACCGGTTCGATTGTTGCTTGGAATGAATTATAATTCCCTAACTTCTATGATGATATCTTAAGTATTTATTCAAATATACAGTGTATTCCGGGATATAAGCTTCCTCTAAACTGTATATATATATATATATATATATATATATATATATATATATATATATATATATATATATATAGTATGTACACTAAATCAGTGATAAATCACGAGATGTATAAATTTTTCATTTAAAGGAAACAAGACTCGCCGAGTTTCTATTTAATGAAAAATTTATACAACGAGTGATATATCATTGATACAGCTTACATACTATAGATATATTGTATTTATATCACATACAAATACACATATTTGCTCTTTGAATGGAGTTACGATATTCCCCAGGTAACTGTGTACTGACCAAGTGAATGAATTCCTCACATCCCTGCAAGTGTGTCCGTTCAAAAATGTAGTTCTACGATTTTTCTTGTTGTTTACAATCACATTTGAAAATTGATAAGTTGATTGTTTTGTTCTTGAGTTTCTATTTTTATTCAGATTTTTTTTAATCAATGTAAGACACACTCGTGATTTAAACATGAAATATTTGGGGGTTTTTGAAGAAAATAGTGCACTGTCAGGCATTCACGTACTGGCGTATGGAAATTAGCGTGGAAGATGAAACTATACGAAATGACAAACAAACAAGAGGTAATTCAAATATTTTAATATATTGACAGTCATCATGATGCTTTAATTAAAATTTCTAAAGATTATAAAAGTCTCTTTCTTGTCACTAGGGTTGGTGTCACCCAGTGCGGTAACGGATCATGTCACCCCCACCCCCATTGACCTCCTTCCTGCAGAAAACAAAAATAAATTATTGACGGTCATTTTGGTGTCACTCTCTGATGGTGTCACACGGTGTGGTCCGTACATCCTAGTGACGCCACAGCTCTCTCTCTCTCTCTCTCTCTCTCTCTCTCTCTCTCTCTCTCTCTCCTGTATGACTAAACCACAGGAGTCTGACGTTGTATCAATAAAGTACGGCGAAATCTCTGACAATATGAAATCCCCTTATCGGTAATATAAATAAACACAAGGAGTGCAAGCGTGACCACAACCCTTCGCTCGATTCGACTTTTTCTCATGCGTCTTTTATCGCTTCAGAATCGCAAGAAGACTGAAAAACTACACATATACATTCAAAAGACAGTAACGTACCAATGCATATCTCTTAAATGACCATGTCCTGAATCCAATCCGGCGAATTAACCTTTATTTTCACCACTACGGTCAAAATCCCTTTCTAGCAAAATCGGCTAGACGGAAGTAGTTTTATGCTACAACTTGGAATAACGCAACAATTCGGAATCCCGAGTTGTTGCGCTTTTTCTCGAGAAATTGCGTGACCTTGCGAACCGATATAAATAGACCCGAGCTGCTGGCTTAGCATCAGTTTCATTAGAGTGTTAAGAATGGAGGATGTTGACCTAGATATTTTTGAATTGTTCTGCACGGAAAAATATGTAAGCAACAAGACCACAAATAAATCTGTGACGAAGGTGTTTGTCAATAATGTATTCAGTCTTCTGGATGGGAAAGTTCAAGATGTTGTAGGTTTCTGCAACAATTCGTCAGCGAAATTGGCGAAGTTAAAGCATAAAGTAAGTATATTTTCCCATCGCTTTCATCGGTTTAAAGTTAAATTTAAGACAGGTTGTGACATTCACTTGTGAATAATTTCACCAAAGTACAAATAGATTATAAACTGTATTAATGACTATTAAAATGAAGTTTCCATATTTCCTAAACTCAACAGCTATTGCTGAGCAACGATTTAAAACTTTGAAACTTGTTGTCGTGTTTATATTTGGAATTAACATTTATAAGCCTATCAAATTCATTTTGATTTACACAAATAAATATTAATAAATATGTTTACATGACATCAATCAATTTATCTAATAAATGTATTGTACTTGGCTTGCAGTGAACATACCGTATGAATTATGCTGCTTTATAAAAAAAAGCCTTTTTAAGTTAGAAATCAAGTGCAGAGGAATTCTGCGGCAAATCTGACTATTTTTGTAACACAGTTGAAGAGAATAGTAACGACCCAGCGAAATTCTGGCAAAAGTTGAATTGTAGTAGTGTATTGACTACTGATGGTAGCTGTAGCATCCACCGAAGACACGGTCATAATGCAAATCATTTTTTTATATTTTAATTTCATATTCCCTGTACACTGGTAGCCATCCCACGGACTACCTTACAATTTTTTTTCAACATAAGTCTTGTCTTCTGTAAATTTGATTGAATAAATTACATTTTTTTAAGTCAATCATTGCAAGCCCCCCTTCTTCATAACTTTTTTTTATTTTTAATTTTATCTTGTCAATTGATTCTTTCCACAAGTTCTTGTAGATTAAACTATTTAATTTTTATAATGAACCAATCTGGAGGAATTGGTAAACTTATTAATATCTGATTTAATTTGAAAAAAAGAAAGTGATTTTATCACAATATTTTTCCCATAGGGGGTAAGAACTATCTACACCCACAGAGTCATTAGTCTATTGATGTCATCTAATTTGCGATCATAATTAATATTTTTTATGTGACTTAAATCTGTAGAGAAGATAATGCTTCATATTGTGAAACTATCAACTACCCAGCATCAATTATACTGTATACACAAATGGATGTAGCTGTTTTTCATGCTTCCTATAATAGTCTTGTTTTCTCTCTGTTTACATTAAGGCCTGATATCTTTGCGTGCATTGTATTTGTAAGAGCTTTTTCCGATCCATCCAAAATTATTGTTTTATCATCTTAATAATGATGTATTAGAAATTCATTTTTATCTATAATAGTACCATTTATATCTTTATTCTTTATAATTAAATCATTTTAATATGTTGTCTAATATACAATCTGCTCTCATGAATAAATTAATCACAGCACAATTGGAACCATGTTTTAAAGAGTTTTACAGTGTAAGAAATATTCAACATAATCACTTGGCAACTGGAACCTGTAAATGAACACGGAGTAACACAGTATATGACTAAATTATGCTAATTCTAGTTGCTATGAGATTTATCCATCCTACAAGTCACCTCAGCAGTTTCACAGTTTTATACACTGACCTGTATACAGAACAATTACTTGAACAAACCTACAGAATATTTGTATTAAAAGAGATTAAGTTTGTTCATGGCTTGATATCCTTCCTTGTGCATTTATTTCACACTATGGATGGAATTGTTTTCACAGTAATACAGAAATTTCCTTGTTACCTGGACAAGGTGTGCTATAAAACCACACAGACACCTTATTGTGTGTGAATTGCAATTAAATCATACACTCTATTACAATTAAGGTGTGGTATAGAAGAGGTACATGAAACCAACATTATATTGTCAAAGTATGTTTAACATCATATAACAATAAATGAAGGAAAACATTTATTTTACATAGACTATAAATACACATATGGTCTGAATTATGTCCATAGATAAAGCCAGAGTTATATTAGAATAATACATAATTTAAAGCAGTAGAAATAACCAACAGCTATAAGATGTATGAGGAATTGTATCATGATTTAGGGATAGTGAAGGAAATAGGGTCAAATGCAGAAGTTAAAGAAATGTATAAAATATTTATGTATGTATGGGTGTATGTGTGTATATATATATATATATATATATATATATATATATATATATATATATATATATATATATATATATATATATATATATATATATATATATATATATATGCTTAATGTATCCACACAGGAGTTGCTAATGGAAATAGTAAAGTTAATTAAAAAGAATTTCATTTATATCAGTATAATTTAACTGTCATAATATTTTTGTATACAACATAAAGTTTAGTTCTGGAAAATCAAGTAAACTTGTATGAAAATGGGAGGAAAGAATTGAAGTCATATATAATTATAAGACTGGATCAGTAGAGATGACCGCCTTTTATACCTACACAATCTCATAGACAGAATAATCTACGGGAATCTGAAAGACCCAAATGCTAAAATTACCGATACAAATCAGAGATAATTCTAACCACCTTGATAATTGGTAAGGTAAGCACATATGAAAACAGTATAGAATATACTGCATTGTAGGTGGCAAAAAATGACAATGATAATAATACACCATTTTTAAAAGTATTTAAAAAAACAAAACTATCTCTTTAAGTAGTCTTATTTGTTGATCTAGTAATTAAAAAAGAAGACAAAGAAGGTTGAGAACAATAGAATACCAACATAAAAGATGACAAAACTTGGCAATCATTACTTGTATTTGCTTATACTAACAGGTTCAGCAGAATGGTTATGGATCAATGTCCATACCAGGAGAAGATGGGGTCCATACCAGAGTCTTGACTGTACCCAACCGAATCCGAGACCAAAAAATCTCGGGAGCAACTTCAGCTCATGTAAGTTAAGGAGAAAAATTTACAACTTTCATTCACTATAATGAGAGTCAAAGTAATCAATTCAGAAATCGTTATGACAAGATCTATAGTAATCGAGTTATTATTAACTATGGCAAGGGTGGAAATAATCAGTAATCTCTGTAACAAGGCATGTGGTAATCAGGTCAGTAATCATTGTAAAAAGACCTGCAGTTATCAAGTCAGCAATCGCTGTGACTAGGCCCTAAAAGATCTTGTCAATAATCATTGTATCAACACCTGGAGTATTGTAACAAGGCCTGTAATCAGTGTAATGAGGCCTGCTGTAATCAAGTGAGTAATGGCTATAACAAGGCCTGGAACTTTTATTCCATTTGATGCCTAATTCTTATCAAATCTTGCAATTAATATTTTCAGACAAGTGGCCGACTGATTGTAGTACCCACCGAGGACTTTCATTCAACATTAAAGACACTCCATCAGACCACTGGCCATGGGAAGGAACGCGTAATGCTACACAAGGTATAATACAATAAAATGTATTATGCTTTCATCCATCCAACATTAAACACACTCCATCAGACCACTCTACATGTGAAGGAATGAGTAAAAATACACAAGGTATCAGAAATCCGTGCCTTGACCGGTTGGTTTATTTCATTATTGCCGGTGACACCAATATGCATTATATTTTCAGCCAAATTGGAGACTGGCATAATTATTATTAGTATTATTATGAAATTAGTTTCTTTATATTTGTTAAATATGATGTCATATTTAAAAAATAAACTGTCTCATAATATTTCTATTTCTATACATAACTTTGTTACATATTTTGGAACTACATTTTCTTGATAAGGTATGTATTTTTTATTTTTTTTTACCCAGGTTGCTGATCAATATGAAGGCCTGCCCAAAAGTGCTGTTCAAAAGTACATCAGCATGTGCAGGACATGCAGTAGGAATAAGCCACAAGTTATACAAGCCCCACCCAGAGTTATAATCAGCCAGGGCTTGTTCTCTCGTTGTCAGGTGTGTTCAACAATGGTTAATAATCTTGCTGCATTTGTGAGTCTATATATGTGTAAAAGTACTATCACTAATTGATAAATACATTTATCTGTATATATCATGTACAAAGATAGTTCTATTATCTCCTGTTCCATACTAAAATTATAGGAAATTCATACTTGTCAACATTCTTCCTAATCACTATGGATCATTATTTTTTTTTCATATTGCTGTAAAAAAGTACAAAGAAAGGAAATATACATTTGCTATTTGGCAATTTATGAAAACAGCAGAAAAACAGGGTTGATAAAAATCATTAATAATTTTACATTAATATTTGCAGGTTGACCTTGTCGACATGACGAGGAAGCCATCAGGTGGTTATAAGTATATACTCCACCTGATGGATCACTTCAGTAAGTTCCACTTACTGGCACCACTGGTCCAGAAGACTCCAGCAGAGGTTAATCTCGCTTTGTCCCATATGTTTAGTATCATCGGAATACCAACCATTCTGCATACAGATAATGGATCAGAGTTTGGTGCTCTTGATAGACTCCTGCAGCAGTGGCCAGGTTCAAGTGATATTGTTCATGGACGTCCCCGTCATCCTCAGTATGAAGGATTGGTGGAGAGAGGGAATCGGGTACTGGAGGAGAAAATTTCAGCTATGGAGGCCACCTGTCATGGTGATGGCCCAGCTCCCTGGCATATGTGGCTTCCTCTCAAACAATGTTAGTTTCTGTATAGGTTTAGTGATTCAGTTGACAGTTTGATTGCATGACCTCAATGTCTAATATGTGCTGTATTTATCCATTGATAAGTTTATGCTTCATTTAATTCCATCCTCCACATGTTATCAAAGAGCTCATGTTATAGGTACAATGTTGATTGACCATCAACAGCTTCAATTAGTAAAATGGTCATACCGAATAAAGCACATATCATATCCATTTCTGGCACTGATGTAACCAACCAAGTTAAATGTTAACAAGACACCATGAAGCAATGAAGTGCACTTAAAACTGGTATTCAAGACTGTAGCCTTTCTCTGAACATGATGTTGCCAGGTTGTACTTTTTTAAAGCCCATTTCAAAGAAAAGTGTTCGTATATGGTACTATCTTTCAAATGTCGGTAAACACTTTCAGATCAACTCAACACCACGTTGAGCAGGGTGATACAGCTGACACCATATGAGTATGTAGTTGGGAAAAAAACCACCATCCCCACCACCACTTGGACGTCCTGCCAGAATGATTGCCCAAGAAGAGGTGGATGTGGAAGAGTCACAAGAGGATAGCCAAGAATGTGACCTATTGCTTGACCACAGCTATGCTGGAGTAACAAAAACTTTGTTATTATTATTATTATTATTATTATTATTATTCCCTCACTTAAAGAGTATTCATTTTTCTTTGTAAATCCATTTGCTCCAACTGCTAAGTATTTGCTTGAAATGCTTGGTACAGCATTAATGATTTGGCACCAAAGTTTCACTTTAATTAGGGCTGGCCCAAGGATTTTTTTTCACTCTAGGCAAACTATGCAGAAAAAATATAACTTCCATCAGATATATTTTTGGGAAGAAAGATTTTTTTTAAAAAAAGTATTCATAATATTCATTACTTACTTAAAACCATGAGCAGTATATCATATTCTTAAGCTGTTGGCACTATAAAGTGGCATCTATTAACTCATCTTGCTGTTGTCAATGAGACATTTATGCTCTGTGTACTTTTTTGACAGACTACAAATGGACCAGAAGCAGAAGATGAGAATGTCAGCCATGAAGCCCAAGTTGAGGTTAGATGCAGGTTGTTGATCGTTAGTAATAGCATTAACATTCACTGTTTTCAGCTTTCTATCTAATGGTGTTGGAAAGGAATGAGGATATCATTCACATCTCCCCTGGTGTAATGATAGGTACAGCTAGAGAGTCATAAGATTCCTGATTATTTAAGAAACAGACACCATTGTACATGTTATCCTGCTCCTTTTTGAGACCAATATCTTATTATAGAGACACCAGATTTCATGAATGATATTAGATATTAATTATTTACGTACTTTTTGACAGACCGCCAGTGCACCAGAAGCAGAAGATGAGAATGAGAATGCCAGCCATGAAGCCCAAGTTGAGGTAAGATGCAGGTTGATCGTTGGTACAAGCATTAAAGGTCAAACTGCTTACAGCATCTTTCTATCGAACTGTGTTGGAAAGGAATGGGGATATCATTCACATCTCCCCTGGTGTAATGATAGGTACAGCTAGAGAGTCATAAGATTCCTGATTATTTAAGAAACAGATACTATTGCACATGTTATCCTGCTCCTTTTTGAGACCAATTTTTTATTATAAAGACACCAGATTTCATGAATGATATTAGATATTAATTATTTACGTACCTGTTGACAGACCGCCAGTGCACCAGAAGCAGAAGATGAGAATGAGAATACCGGCCATGAAGCCCAAGTTGAGGTAAGATGCAGGTTGATCGTTGGTACAAGCATTAAACGTCAAACTGCTACAGCATCTTTCTATCGAACTGTGTTGGAAAGGAATGGGGATATCATTCACATCTCCCCTGGTGTAATGATAGGTACAGCTAGAGAGTCATAAGATTCCTGATTATTTAAGAAACAAACACTGATGTACATGTTATCCTGCTCCTTTTTGAGACCAATTTCGTATTATAAAGACACCAGATTTCATGAATGATATTAGATATTAATTATATACATACTTTTTGAGAGACTGCCAGTGCACCAGAAGATGAGAATCAGAATGTCAGCCATGAAGCCCAAGTTGAGGTAAGATGCAGGTTAATCGTTGGTACAAGCATTAAAATTCAAACTGCTTACAGTATCTTTCTATCGAACTGTGTTGGAAAGGAATGGGGATATCATTCACATCTCCCCTGGTGTAATGATAGGTACAGTTAGAGAGTCATAAGATTCCTGATTATTTAAGAAACAAACACTGATGTACAAGTTATCCTGCTCCTTTTTGAGACCAATTTCTTATCATATAAACGTCAGATTTCGTGAATGATATTATATATTAATTAGGTACAGCTAGAGTCATAATATTCCTGATTACTTAAGAAACAGACACTAATGTACTTTCAATCTTGCTTCTTTCATTGCTGTAAAGATCCAAGACATTAGCATTCAATATAAATGATATTCAATAATTTATGCTTGTTCTTATTATGTGTCAGAATGCCACACACAGGATATGGAAGCCAGAGGAGCTGGCTACAACAGAAAGACACCGATATAGAAGAGTATTAGCTAATCAGGCATATCTTCAAGAGGCATCCAGAAGAATGAATGCCCTAGAACCAGATGTTGTCCGTTTCAAAGTTGGTGAATTGGTGTCCATCAAAGTTCCCAGGTCTGATCGCCATAAGACGGACTGCAAAAGGATCCTTGGAACAGTAGTGAACAAACATGGAGAGAAGGATATAAGTTTTCGTATTCGATATAGATTGCTTGTTGTGCTAAAAACATGAAATTACATCAGATTGCCATCAGTTATGACTTTTTCTAGCTATCATAGCAAAGTAAAGTAAATATTTCTTATCTTTCTTCTTAGATGCAAATATGGAATGCTTGCAGGTAGATACAGAGGCGATTCTCTTCTACCATTCCAAGGAGCCATTCCTGAACTAAGTGTGGATGGCTGGAAGGATGAGAAAGTCATCTCCTTAAGGACTGCTTCCATGTGCTTCTCCAAAGTTGCATGCCCTGCAAATGTTTGCAATTGCAGAGTAGGATGCCAGAGCAGGCGTTGCATCTGTGTCCGGAACAAGATTCAGTGCCAGGCTGCCTGCCATGCTGGTAGATGCTGCCAAAATGGGTTTGTATTCATCAAACATTTTTTTCGTTTAACGAATATGTATCTGATACAGATAAGTTTGAAAACATATTCTACGCCAATAGAAATTATGGATATCAGTTGTACTGAGATTTTATGTGTATGTATTGCTTTTGTTATGTTATCTCCTGTATGTGAAATTTTCAGAACGGAACATGATAATGCAAGGTCAGAGGACTTAGAAAACGTGGGATCAGAGGAACTTGACAGTAGGCAGAAGACCATCGGTATGATATTCCAGTCACCTTCAAGGTCTTTGTCCAGCAATTAATTGAGTCAGTAAGTTATTCAGAAATTTTAGCAAATAATTTATATAGATTTACTTTTCATGTTTTTATGTTTTTTGTTTTTGGTTGTTTGTGTTGGATTTAAGACAATAATTATTGACTATATCATACAGCAAGATGATCACGAAAGTAGACACTCTTCTCATCAAATTTGAGTGAATGATGCACTTTTGACCCACTGCTAATATTGCCTAATGAGCCAAAAAATAAAAGAGAATTAATATCATTACAGGGTTTACAAGAGACTGAATGTCAGTCCTGCTTGAGTGTTATTTCACATGCAGAAACATGGGAGGCACTAAGTTTTACTGCAAGGTACATTGTTGAGAGACTGCCTGACCTGCAAACAGAGGAACCCATTCCCATTATCCGTGCTAAGAAATTGGGAATCTATGGTGATGGGTTTGTATCGTTTAAAACTTACAAAGTATACAAAGAATGCTTCACTGTAGCATAGATATATCAGATTTGTGATACAACTGTAATGACACCAATATAAATGACAAAGAAACCATTGTAAGTCATTATTCACATATTTTCCCATTGTTATATGTGTTGAATGCATACAGTTTACAGCATCACTTGCGATGACTAACACTCTAATACACTGTCACTTTGCTCATGTGTTAATATTTATGTTTAGTATTAAGGACAGATCTGCTTTGTGTTGAATTACCAATGTGTATTATTAAGCATTTAATCTTTTACTTTGAGTAGCTTTATCCAGTTCATTCCTCTGGACATACGGACATCACACACAGTGTTCCAGACATCCGTGGATGATAACAATTGTCTGTTTAACTCCATCTCTCTGGTCCTTTGGGGTCACGCTAAGAAAACAGTTTTTCTTCGCCTTGCAGCTGCCATCTATGCCATTGTTAACCACGAGAAAATGGTTGATCAGGTGATCCTAATAACTACTCTCTGATCTCATTTTGCCATCAAGAAACTTGAAAACTATCAACTTTTGTGAAATAATAGAAAACGTTAATATGTGCATTAATAAACTGTTTATGGCTTAATAAACTCCATACAATCCAGGTAGCATTCTCTTAAGTTTGACAATGCATGTGCCATTTTAATCTGAAAAGATAACATGTGTTTGTTTTTATTTACCAGTTTCCCTTCTAGTTATTATGGGTCTGAAATAGGATTATCAATGAAAAGAAAAACCTTGGGCCACTATCACAATTTGCCCGGTTTATCACATTCTTTATAGTATCTCTAATTGTGTCTAATCATATCATCATATTATCTAATAATGCTGTAGTATCTATAACAGTTTATTGGCATTATTCATGTGATGGAAGGAATCATGGACTGGAATGATGCTGTGGCATAGGTCAATAGGTCCACAACAGCTAACATTTCCGACGATACCACCATGATGCAGCAGCCGCGACACCTGGTAAAGATAGCCATAGAAAAAGAACTGTTTGCAACCCTCAAAGGCACAGATTCTGGTAATTAATAATATTTAACTATGCTGGTGTACATAAAAATTTTCATATGATTTAGGGATAAGGATTTTAATGTTGTGCAAGGTAACCATGATCATTAGTAGCTGTCTTAAGAAGGGCATATCAAATATAATCCAGTAACACGTTTGAAAACATACCCTAAGTTATTTGGCTAACTGTCTACTTTGATCTAAACATAGCTTGTTGCATTCATGGATCTACTGTTTACAAATATTTATTATAGAAGTAACGTACCTGAAGGTGTAATGAAGTAATGAATCCTTGCAAATATTGATGACAAGATATGTAATGAACATTAGGTCCTGAATAAACAAAAACGTAATAAACATGTTTTACTTTGTATCGCTTATGCCCAAAATGATTTATATTTACAGCCCAGGTACAGTTCATATCTTTGGCTGGGTTACTCAGGAAAAAGATCACCGTTAAAAACTATAATGAAGACATTTATCCCCAAGAAATATTTTGCATTGGAGAAGAGATCATCCTGCTTAAAGTACCAGTACAGTTGCCATCTGTTGATGGGAATATTCGGTATTCGTACACCTATACAATTTCTAGTACTTTTATTAATAATACCTTTTCAGTTCCACCATGAATAATGGAGAAACTGTCTGCACCTACTTTTCTTTAAAACTACTGTATCCATGAAACAATGGCTATCTTCAATGACATATGAATGTGTTGCTGTATGTCATTGAACATTATTAATTTTCATATTTGTATCATGTAGATTTTTCTTAATTCAAGGAACTGTTTCCCATTTTATGACACATAATGTATACAGTAGCTGGTAGTGTATGTATGCTTGATTCCTTTTCCTATTTCAGGCTCAGTCACCTGGTATTAGCCATACCATTCACACCAAAAGAAAATGATGCAATGGACATGTGCTTCTGTGAATGTTTTGGAGTATGCAATGAAGATGACAGCATGGGATGGGTGGCTTGTATTGTGTGCTGTCTATGGGCACACTGCGCCTGCATAGGCAGACACAGCTTTAAACACTACCAAGAAAAGGAATTCACATGTGGATGTGATAAAATCCGTCCATTCCAGTTGAAACAGTAAGTGAGATTAGTAAGAGTTTGAAAATTACTGTGATAGAATCCATCCATTCCAATGGAAACAGTAAATCAGATTAGTATCTTTCTTGTTTATTGCATTATACACTTAAACATAATTGTTTTACAAAGTAGTATTACCTGGGGGACAACATCACTTGCATAATGCCAATATCTTGTTAATGCAGAAAATCCAGGATGATAATAAATATGATGATGATTGATATATCAATTACTGTATGAATGTAAAATAGCTACATTTTGTTAACTTTCAGCTTTCCAGTGTTCAATAATACATCCTTGATCAATGTATTTTTGAAAAAGAAGAGAAATCAACTCAAGGTAGGTAGCAATTTCTTGACAGTGGGTCACAACTTTGTATTGCTAAGACATGGATTAGTGATAATAAAAATTGGCTATTCTGCACAAGCCAGTATTTGTCAGTTTTCCACAAGATGCCGAAAATGCACACCCTGAACATAATATTTTAACAGAGACTTATGCTGAAACTATAATCTAGATAACACTGTACATGGGAGCCTTCTAAAAAGGAACCTTTGTAATAAGTGTTACTTTTTTATACTTATGTGATAGAATGTTGTGGTCAAAACATGTTCAAAGACATCAAAGTCATGGAGAATGAGAGATTTGGACAGCAGGTCCTCACATATAATCCGGAGACTGACCCTCTTCTCTGGCCTGAATATTCCGAATGAAAGTGTGGTAAGTATGCATATTATAATTTACATCTATACAATAATGACGGCAGATAACTAAAAATTGTGTTGCAAAACATACATGACCCTACTTGTGTTATGAAGTTAGTATGGTGATGATAATAATATAATTATCCAATGATCAACTCATGGCCTGCTTTCAAAAAGTTCAAGTATAGATTTTGTTCGAGCACATCATGATCAAGGACAAGGCTCAGCCAGGACAGTATTGAGATAATAGCTTTTACCTATCATTATGTGAATAATTGTATTGTTCATGATGGGCAAACTAGGTTTCAAAGTAGTTTCATGACATTTACTCACTAAACTTTTATTTTAAAACAAGAATGAACTGAAGTGAATGATACAATTGTTGATTTTTTGCTTCCAGGTTAGAGCCCTACGAAAGTTCATAGAGGAATTGCTTCTAAATCCAATGAACACCAAAATAATCGACTTATTGTTGTTTCCTGAGGTAAAGAAGACAAAAAGCAAGCAATTATATTTACTATTTTTCCTAGACCTACGAAGAATGAAACACCACCACTGGAACCACTTTGTTTATGCATGTTGTTAGCTTGTGAAGAATAATGAAAGGTGACATGAAATACTGAAAATATCCCTGAAAATACTGAAAAGCATCATAAGGGGGTGCACAGCTCTGCATGATATTGCATTTGGGGGTGTGTGAAATAGCTCACTTTATCTTTTGGCAGTTATATTTATATATTCTAATTAAAGTACTTGGACACCTTAGATTAAATTCTCAAATTTGATGAAATATTTGAATCAACGTTTGTTTAATATTTCTTCATATACTTCAAGGTACTGATACACCTGATGGCAGCTGTTGAAGGAATCTCCTACCTTGAGGCTGAAGTTATCATCCAAGACAGTTGTCAGCAGAAAATTTGTTCTTGATATATGTATTTCTTACTTTTTTTTAACGTTTATACAGCTGTAAATAATATCACAAATAAAATAATTAAAATAATAACCTAGTTGTTGTTTGAGAAAATGAATCCTACCTATTTTGCAGTCAATGATCCTCCGGTACCTCGCACATAATACAACTAAATCAATAAAATGTAACCAACCATATATAAAATGGGAAACACAATGCTTACTAATAAACTAATAAACATAATGCTCCTCTTTCTTTTCTTCCCTTTTTCCTTTCTTTCTTTTCTTGATAAAATTTAGAGGGACACAGGTCATTTCTGATTATTTTTGGAATTTAAAAGTATTATATACACCAGATACTCATAGCATACTGGCCATCCATCCATCTTTCCAGGACAAAATTCCAAAATGTTGCATGCAAGCATCATGCAACAACTTGGGATAACTCCACAAAGTTCAGTGGGACAACAATAACAAGATCCCTAGACCTTTAATATGTTCCAAATATTCAATTTCTGCAACAACTCCGTTTAAGACCTTTCCTAGATTTGCAATATAATTTTAAAGGATTAATTTTTAAAAGAATGGCATGTATGCATCACACAACATTCACTGAAGTAACCCCCATAACTGTGAAATACAAGTCTATGGGTCAATAGTAATAGATACTTTGGACATTTAATATATTCCTACTATTAATGTTATGCAACATCTCCCCTCTAAGTTTCTCCTACCTTGAAATTAGTCTTTTCAAAATTAAAATTTAAAAAAAAAAGGTATGGCGGCATGATGCAACAGCTTAGAATAAACACCCTAGGCTGTAAAATATAACACTATAGGGCAACAGTAATAGTCTCTTGAGATGTTTAATATGTTCCAGATTTTAATTTTGTGCTACATCTCCACTCGATACCTTTCCTACATTTAAATCCATCTTTCCAGGACAAATTCCAAAATGTTGCATGCAAGCATCATGCAACAACTTGGAATAACTCCAATAAGTTCAGTGGAACAACAACAACAGGATCCTTAGACCTTTAACATGTTCCAAATATTCAATTTCTGCAACAATTCCGTTGAAGACTTTTCCTATATTTACAATATAATTTAAAAGGATTAATTTTTTTTAAAAAATGGCATGTATGCATCACACAACATTCAATGAAGTAACCCCCATAACTGTGAAATACAAGCCTATGGGTTAATAGTAATAGATACTTTGGACATTTAATATCTTCCTACTATTAATGTTAAGCAACATCTCCCCTCTAGGTATCTCCTACCTTGAAATTAGTCTTTTCAGAACTAAAATTTTAAAAAAAAGGTATGGCGGCATGATGCAACAACTTAGAATAAACACCCTAGGCTGTGAAATATAACCCTATGGGGCAATAGTAATAGTCTCTTGAGATGTTTAATATGTTCCAAACTTTAATTTTGTGCTACATCTCCACTTAAGACCTTTTCTACCTTTAAATACATCTTTCCAGGACTAAATTCCAAAATGTTCATGCAAGCATCATGCAACAACTTGGAATAACTCCAATACGTTCAGTGGGACAACAATAACATGATCCTTAGACCTTTAATATGTTCCAAATATTCAATTTCTGCAACAATTCCGTTGAAGACTTTTCCTATATTTACAATATAATTTTAAAGGATTAATTTTTTTTAAATGGCATGTATGCATCACACAACATTCACTGAAGTAACCCCCATAACTGTGAAAAACAAGTCTATGGGTCAATAGTAATAGATACTTTGGACATTTAATATCTTCCTACTATTAATGTTAAGCAACATCTCCCCTCTAGGCATCTCCTACCTTGAAATTAGTCTTTTCAGAACTAAAATTTTAAAAAAAGGTATGGCGGCATGATGCAACAACTTAGAATAAACACCCTAGGCTGTGAAATATAACACTATAGGGCAACAGTAATAGTCTCTTGAGATGTTTAATATGTTCCAAATTTTAATTTTGTGCTACATCTCCACTCGATACCTTTCCTACATTTAAATCCATCTTTCCAGGACTAAATTCCAAAATGTTGCATGCAAGCGTCATGCAACAACTTGGAATAACTCCAATAAGTTCAGTGGGGCAACAATAACAAGATCCTTAGACCTTTAATATGTTCCAAATATTCAATTTCTGCAACAACTCCATTGAAGACTTTTCCTATTTTTACAATATAATTTAAAAGAATTAATCTTTTTTAAAAATGGCATGTATGCATCACACAACATTCACTGAAGTAACCCCCATAACTGTGAAATACAAGTCTATGGGTCAATAGTAATAGATACTTTGGACATTTAATATCTTCCTACTATTAATGTTATGCAACATCTCCCCTCTACGTATCTCCTACCTTGAAATTAGTCTTTTCAGAACTAAAATTTAAAAAAAAAGGTATGGCGGCATGATGCAACAAAACTTAGAATAAACACCCTAGGCTGTGAAATATAACACTATGGGGCAACAGTAATAGTCTCTTGAGATGTTTAATATGTTCCAAATTTTAATTTTGTGCTAAATTCCAAAATGTTGCATGCAAGCATCATGCAACAACTTGGAATAACTCCAGTAAGTTCAGTGGGACAATAGTAATAGTCCCTTGAGATGTTTAATATGTCCCAAGACCTTTCCTAGAGTTACAATAGTATTTAAAAGGAGTAATTTTTAAAAAAAATGACAGAAGACAGAAAGAAACAAAGAATACATAATACATCTAAATTTAAATATATTATTATTTTATTAAATATTTTTACAAACATATATTTTAAGCACAAATATTTTTTGGAAACATATTTAACATATTTAAAACATGCCATGGAAACGAAAATCAGATTAAATAAATATAAAGATTTTAAACAAATATATAAATCTTTGAAAACTAATGTGAAATAATTAAATAGCAGACTAGTGCTTAGAATTTACAAAAGTAAAGACGCAGATTAATGTGGAATTCCAGGTTGTTGCACGCAATTTCTCGAGAAATGGCTATTCCAAGTTGGAGCCAACTACCACGCAATTTCTCTAGAAAGAGTGCAACAATTAGAAATTCCAAGTTGTTGCGCGCAATTTCTCGAGAAATGGCGTATTCCAAGTTGGAGCCCAATAGAAGCACATTCTGCCAGTTTCTACCCTGCAGCAAATATGCTGAATAACATGATGAAAGTAATTTCACAAGATAAAAAGTTTATCTTGCTTTGTATTTCAGATTGTATCATTTTATAATTTTATTTAAATTTCCAGAACAGAAATATGTAGTCAAAGTTTTGATAGTAGAAATAACCGTTGATGACGTCATCAACCGT
Source organism: Sinohyriopsis cumingii (assembly GCA_028554795.2). Taxonomy (NCBI): domain Eukaryota; kingdom Metazoa; phylum Mollusca; class Bivalvia; order Unionida; family Unionidae; genus Sinohyriopsis; species Sinohyriopsis cumingii. Next base: position 33,415,185 of record CM068831.1, on the reverse strand, counting down.
CATAAATTTCCCTAATATTCAAAGATAACACAGATTCTGCGCCGTGTTCGGTACAATTATTAGACCATAACGCATATTTACTGCAGGATAGAAACTGGTAGAATGTGCTACTTCCGTCTAGCCGATTTTGGGGGCGCTCACCAATTGATATGTACTTTAGACAGAGTGACGTATGTAAGGTGAAGTAGTTCGCATTTAAAACATGCACAATGGAGAGAATGTTGGCATACCTATATGCAACAGTAATGTAATGTGAATGATATTTCTTTGGATATTGTACTTTTGGAAATTTTACATGATTTAAGCACACTGCTAACTAAAATGACTGCTCCCTTGTGTTAAAAAATCAGCCTGAATTAGTCTAAAGTACACTATACATAGCAGCTATTAAAATAGGGAAAATGAATTTTGCCAGACTAGACAATACCAGTTTCTGAAAGTGCAGTGAATGAATTACCAAATATATAAAATGTAAAAAAAAAGTTATCGGCTCTTTTTTATACAATTTACCTCTTAAGTTCAGGAAGTGAAAATGACCAAGTAGAGCTAGCACTTTTTTGAAAGGTGCACATTTGAAGTAAGGCCAAGCTGTATACTCTATAACCCATAGTACACCCATCAATCATACACCAAAATAAAGGGAATTAAAGGTTCTTTTAATTGTACCTAAGACATACAAGGTCTTTTTTAAATAGCCAGTATAACCAGTGAGAAAAGCTGGGGAAATTCTTTTTCTTTAAAATCCTAACCCATGCAAAATATGCAACTGTAGAGCGCCACCTTTGCTAGAAAGGGATTTTGACCGTAGTGGTGAAAATAAGGGTTAATTCGCCGGATTGGATTCAGGACATGGTCATTTAAGAGATATGCGTTGGTACGTTACTGTCTTTTGAATGTATATGTGTAGTTTTTCAGTCTTCTTGCGATTCTGAAGCGATAAAAGACGCGTGAGAAAAAGTCGAATCGAGCAAAGGGTTGTGGTCACGCTTGCACTCCTTGTGTTTATTTATATTACCGATAAGGGGATTTCATATTGTCAGAGATTTCGCCGTACTTTATTGATAAAACGTCAGACTCCTGTGACTAAACTTACCCATCATTCATAGGTACAGAGACATCGTCGTATGACACAAGCGAAAATCCCCAATTTTCATGTATTTTAGCCTGTGTCTGGCTACGAAAATCCAGAGAGAGAGATATTTGGGAGAGCACCGTTTGGATATTTTTTATATTCACTAATTAATAATCGAGTTTTAGTACATTATAATAGGTTTAAGAAAGAAAAACAACAAACATTAAACATGCTACAGTATGTGTGCCTCGTAACCGACAAATTTAACATATAGGTCTTGTGTCGACTGGCGATTGCAACAATGTATCATTGATCTTAGGAACACTGTATATAGATCCCAAGGAAAGCGTAAACATACTGTTACGACGAAACAGATTACTGTAGATTACTTGGTACAATTTCAGTTTCAATGTTTTCGTCCAGCGCCATGTTTTTCTCTCTCATTCCAGATTTTTGTTATTTTTGTCCCTTACGCAGGAGAGGGGAGATGGGAATGGAGAAAAAAAATTAAAGGATTCAGATGAAATTGTGCACTATTTTAATTTCATTTAGAAAACCAGCACTGCTAATACATTTTATCCTTATTTTCATGTCATTTATGATTAATGAATGAGTAGAAACAGTAGCGATTTTTCTCTCAGATACATCAAGTTTTGCGTCTGCCATTTTTGCTCCCCAAAATTTTGTGAACAGGTCAATTTTATCTTTATTTATGAAGAGCATGCAAGGGGAGGTAATAAATCAGGGGAGCTATAGGCCTGCAGTTGAAAGAATGTTTATATATTCGTATTATTGCGCCATGGACGGATCACAATTTGATATACCAGTAGTATTGTTATATCAGTTTGCTTTATACCAACACTTTAAATGCCATGTTATTTTAATATATGTGGTGTGTGTATATATATATATATATATATATATATATATATATATATATATATATATATATATATATATATATATATATATATACGTCACTTTATAATTGTGATTTCATGAATATCAATTAGAACTTTAATATCTTTTTTTTTGGGTGGGGGCACCAGACAGATGCCCCGCCACCCGACCCCCATTTCCCCCCACCCCCAAAAGTGAAAAGTGTTTTATGTGTAAGTGTATCCCCCAGGTACGTTGCTTGTTTTATTTTTATAAAAAGAATTTTCAATCAAAAATTTAATTATTTTAAATTTTTGATGGGTTATTTATATTGACTAATGTTACCTATAGGGGTGTTCATCCGAGCCAAGTTTCTTTCACCTAGCTCGAATTCGCTCCCCTAGTTCGTGTTTGTGACCTTTGCTAGAGATCTCCTTAGGGGGCAGGGTCCAGTTTTTATGTACAAATTTAATGCCGCAATCAGCGACCTTGTATAAAAAATCATAAAAAATCAAATACACAAGTGAGGTCAAAAAGGTCCATATTTTTAGATACCTATATTAAAACAAAGCATAAGAATAGTATTCACTTGACCAGAGAAGTCAATGGCAGTTCATAGCAGAAGAGGTTTATGCACCCCAACCCCTATTTTATACCTGCATTTTTCACATCCAAATGCCATTTTTGACAGCATGTAGTGCTCACAGTGCAAACGCAAGCCCTTTCCCTGGATGAAAATTTTGAAAAACACTGTCTACTAAATAGTTTGATGCAATTCATAATAGCTGTCATCCAAGCCGTTTTTGAGATACTCGGCTTGCCTTGAACCCATGTGTCTACTGCTATGGGAGGCTAGCTCTTCTTCCTAGCCAACTCTTGGTATTTCACTATCAACATACTGCAGAGCAACTATGGAAGGTGTACATGCCTGACATCAATTTCAAGAGCAACACAAGCCCAAAACACCTAGTTCACAAATATATCCATATCTATAAATAGTAAACAATAATAGCTGAAAAAGTCACACCATAGCCTGAAGTTAAGAAATTTGCCAGGGGCCAATTTACGAAACTGGACCCTGCCACCTTAAGGATTTGGCTCAAAATGGTTTATGTCAAAAGTTGTGTACATATCACATATTTAGACATTATCTAGTACAATGGTATAAAGGAAAACTTTTTGTGCACAAAACTAAAAATGGTATTATGCATTTAAAAAAGTTACCTCTTTGCGGCAAAAAGCACTGCATTATTTACATTGTGAATTATGACTGACTGCATTTCTTGAAAGATTTCAAATTGTTTGCAACCTACAATGCTCTTGGTCTTTGTTTACCACCATAGCATCAGTACAAAATCAAAATTCCTTTACAATGTTTCATGAATGTCAAGAAGAGGTCTGGAAGTTATAAATTTTAGGAGGGAATAACAGAAATGCTATGTTAGGTGTCAGTGACAGAAGTGAAAAGTTTCTCTAAACTCTTCTACCAAACTTAAAGAAATCACACATTTAAGTAAATCATGCGCTTTAGAAGTACTCTTAGACTGATATAAAAGAAGTGGTTCCCAACTTTTCATTATCATTCTGGAGATGCTAATAGCAACATCAGTGTTGTGTCAGTGTATAGTGTGGGGGAGGGGGTAATCGCAACACAAGTCTAGCTAGTCTGGAAAAGTCAAAGTTTAATCAATTAACATTAGACAATGCTGGAATATTGATATACTGATGTGTAGGACCCTAAAACTTACAAAGAGTGACATATCAAATAAATTCATTGATACATAGCCAATGAAATTGACCATACATATACAAATTACTCAATACAGTTTAACAGAGAAATTTCTTCTCAGACACCAATTTACTTACAACTGACTTTAATGTTTTCTGGAGTTTACAAAATCATAGTAAATAATAAGATAAGGTATAGAACAAATATTTATAGTGGAAAATCCAGTTAAAGGTAAAAAGCATATCACCGGCTTGGCTTTTGATAAGCACGTACCATAAAACAACTCCTGCAGAAGCTAAGTCTGTCCGTCAAAGTCACTCTCTTGTGCACTTAGATCAGAATGAGTATCTGGATGAGATTGAAGCTATTGTTTCTTTCAGCATGACTAACCGATTAATCCTAATCTCTTACTATGCAACCTGACACCTGCAAAAAGAAAAGAAACAAGTGATATTGATGTACTTTTAACATTCAGTGAAAACATAAGACTTTCAGAGGAGAAACTGTATGTGCATTGTCAAATGCATGAAGCTGCCACTTAATTTTAAGCTTTTCCCCCTTTGTTAACTGAACCTGGAAATTTCAAGATATATACATAACACTGAAACATTTTCTATTATCACCCAAGAGTGAGATATGAATCTCTTATGTCAACTTCAGAGTGGGGTCATGAAGGTAGAAACTATGTCGGTGTGCTAAAACTTTCATTCTTCTCAACAAAATATAGCAAGTAATATGCCATATGCATCATTATTTCTAAGACCGTTCCACTGGTGACATTCAATATTCACAACAGTATGTTTATGTATGATTCCTCTGAATTCTATCTGCTCCTGTGGAGTTAAATTACTTTAAAGAATACATGTTGACATGCTATGCAATTGTTTAGGTGTGTCTATATTGAAATGTGAATAGCATTCATAAAAATAGAGGTGCAAAACCTTGACAGCTACAGAAAGTGCAAGACAATACATTACGGTTACCATTTTGTTCCCATATTTAGTAAGTTATATCCAAAATATGCTATTTTGTCATGATGTAAACAGTTCTCACATGGAGGTACAAAACACAGTTACCTCCCTCTCCAAAGAACATCACATACAACACTAAGTAATATATGGAAAAGGAAGGAGATATAATAAAGCTAATGCATAAAAATTATTTAAATATACACAAAGAAACAGAAAAGTATAATAGATGTGGCTGACTTCACCATCAAGAAATGATCAATTTTCCTTAAGGGGGCAGGGTCCAGTTTTTATGTACAAATTTAATGCCGCAATCAGCGACCATGTATAAAAAATCATAAAAAATCAAATACACAAGTGAGGTCAAAAAGGTCCATATTTTTAGATACCTATATTAAAACAAAGCATAAGAATAGTATTCACTTGACCAGAGAAGTCAATGGCAGTTCAAGCAGCAGGGGGGGGGCGAATCGGACATTTTGTCCAATCGTCATTTGGCTTAATTAATACTTTCTGCACTCAGCGGATCCGGTGTCGTCAGCGCCCGGTAAAAAAAAAACGACGTCGTCGTCGGGGGGGGTCGTCCAATCGTCATTTGGTTTAATTAATACTTTCTGCGCGCCGATCCCAGCGTCGTCAGCGTCCGGTAAAAAAGCGCGACGACCGCGTCGATGTCATTGCCCCCCCCCCCCTGCTGCTAAGGGGCTATTTACAATGATCTTACAAACAGAGTGATCACTAACTCCTCCTCTTGTAGATCAATCAGGTTATTTGACTGATCGGTAAGTCTAAAATTAATTCTCGTTAAAAACCGATTATGGCATCGCATATAGACCGGATTAATTGGGCTCTCAACGATTAAGAATCCGGGAGGGGCTGTTGGTGAAAATGAATAAAGGATATACCCCTGTTGAGCTTGATTTGATTGCTTGGTATCTACCTGGTAACTCCCTTCGATAACATCACACACTAGATTGATTGCTATCACCGATGCGATATTTACGTTGTATGGAGCAATATGCCTACCACCATCTCCGTTATCGTGTCTGAGGATAGTTGATGTACTGAAAAAATCATTAAGAGACTTTCTTAGTTCTGGCGCGTTGTATCCTGGAAACTTGAAATCGGGTAAATCGGCTTCTGTGATATTATACTCGGTTAGGAATTCTTGTTTATTATCATCGCTGTTATCGGATATTGTTTTAACGATTCATTCATTGATATATTCCATGTCTGATATAAGTTGATTTAACACCTCAACGTGTTTTTGTGCTTTTGTTTTCCGTAGTTGTTCTAGTTGCAATCGGTAATTACGATTAATCTCGATAAAAAAACTATCGATATCATTTAAATTAACTGTGATTATGACGAGCAATTCAGGAGTTTTCTTATACTGAAAATACCATTGCATGGTATTCCTGTCTTGAAATATAAACCAACTGGGTAATAACGTGTTTTTCATAATAGACAAATTATCTCGATAACTGGGATCAATTTCATGATACGATTGCGCATTCGTGTGCAAGTCCGCGGGGATTTCATGAGGTGGATTCTCAGGCCATCCTAGTATGGTTCTTATTGAACTGTTATAAATATCAACCATATACCCCGGTGTGCTTATTTCAATCGTCGACGATAACGTCGGTTCATGAACCGTAATAGCGATTTTTGATTCTTTTCCTGTGATCGATTTTATCCTGCGTTGAAATTCTTTATTGATTTGTTCTACTTGGTATGACCCAGTTGGTATTGTAACCTCCTTCCAGTCTGGGGTCCCATTGGGTTTATTTGTCCATGCAAAAACCAGCGAGTTATTAGGTTGTTGTCCGTTAAATGCTTCCGCTCGGATATTAGGCCAACTGTGATATACTCGCAATTTTGCCAGCGCTATTTC